>CM068346.1:38768865-39078865 GCA_034769755.1 Odontamblyopus lacepedii | reverse complement strand
AGTCTTTTGGATTTTCACATGCGCAGTGGGAAATCAACAGAGGGAAGTGTAAGGTGCTTATAAAGTTGTTTTCTAACGTTTCCAGACACTAATGAGTGAACCAGGCAGAGCGTTTTGTTTGTTCAACTCGTGGCACATTGTTTCCTGTGAATATCGCATTTTCAAAACGATAAATGGGGACATGATGATCTAAATGTCATGTGTTAGCAGTTAATACCCCACAGAAGTAACATACCCACTCTTTAACTTGTATAACATCATGGAAAGATGTAACCATGATGATGCACAAAGGGTTTTCATTACTTTTTATAACTTGGATGACTAAGAATGTGGAATCTGGCGCCGCAGCCCCTCAGCCTGTGTCACAGTCCTGCTCTGGTTTGTATCCTATAGATGCAGATGGAGACAGGTGCACCATTTGTTCTGTTTCCCTGAGTGTGCAGTGATTAGCATAGCACTCAGTCTGAGAAGAGCTCAAGGTTATAAACAACTTTAGCAAAACAAGTGGATTTCATTTTAAAGGGCTTTGGAGCGGTCGCTTAGCAACTAGCGCAGCATCAGGACCAGGATCCCCTCAGCATCTGCTCACATGTGGGACCGGCGGAGTTGGATTTGGCTGATAAATGTCTACAAGTTACATTAAAGAACTTGTGCAGGGGAAAGTTGCACTTAAAGTTAATTTAGGCAGTAGTTTCTTTCTGCTATTAGGCTCAAGGCTGAAATGCAGTTCTTGTAAGTAATTTTTTTAAATTAGCTATTAGCATGAAAGGAAGTGTATGAAACTAAAGGTATTAAAATCACAACTGAGCCAGGATTGTCAGTGCCTTAAAGTTGAACTCCGGCACGTTTGAAGCTAAAGTCCGTTGCTAGAGGTGGTGGAATTCTGTCAGAAGCCAAAAAACGGCACAGATCAGTGTTTCCTCGGTGGAGATCTCACTGTGGCAGTGAGTCTGTCAAGGCAACAAACTAGTGTAGTGATGGGGGCAAGTTCTTAACTTCCACGTAAAACACCAATTTACTTCACACTGAAGAAGGTTAACACCACTTTAACCCATCTGACAACAGCCACGAGTCTAACAAACAAAATGCTCTGCCTGATTCACTCAATAAATACTTAACCACAGCGATTTTCAAAAAATATAATTCACTTGGGGGGGTCAGGTGCTATGAGTATTGGGCAGCAAGCTGCCCCCGCGACCCAGCCGGATTAAGCGGGAGAAGATGGATGGATGGATGGATGGATGGATAATTCACTCGTAAATAAATGGGATTAGAATCGGCGATCGAGTCTTTTGGGCTTTGGCCTGTGCAGTGGGAAATCCACAGAGGGAAGTGTAAGGTGCTTATAAAGTTGTTTTCTAACGTTTCCAGACACTAATGAGTGAACCAGGCAGAGCGTTTTGTTTGTCAGACTCGTGGCTGTTGTCAGATGGGTTAAAGTGGTGTTAAGCTTCTTCAGTGTGAAGCAAATTGGCATTTTACGTGGAAGTTCAGAACTTGCCCCCATCACTACACTAGTTTGTTGCCTTGACAGACTCACTGCCACAGTGAGATCTCCACCAAGGAAACACTGATCTGTGCCGTTTTTTGGCTTCTGACAGAATTCGACCTCCTCTAGCAACGGACTTTAGCTTCAAACGTGCCGGAGTTAAACTTTAACCTGCAGATAGAAGGGACATACAAGTTTTTCCTCATTCTCAGTTTATGATCAGGCCTCATGTGAAAGCTCAGAACCTCTAGAGTTCCCTCACTGAGCTGCAGAGGCTGCACTAGCACTGTTTAATCGTTGACTGCAGATGCTGGGGTTTAGGTAGTGACCGTTCAGATCAGAGAGAGACATTTTAGGTTTAAACCAGCTGCATTTCAGCACTGAAACTGGCAACACAAATGAGACCTTCATCTGAAACTGTATTTTTTGATTGGGTATTTGTCTTGAGAACCTAAAAGAACTTGGTCACATCCAAAGTTTTTGTAATTAGAAATAAATAAGCATTGTTATCAGTAAAAGTTATATTTGATTTGAACTTGTTTATCTCATCTGGATTCCAGTTAAGTCATGTTTTTTAATTTAAAATCTAAATCTTACATATGGTTCCTTTAATAATAATTATATAACACTATCACATTTGAGTACATTAAAAAAAAACTAAGAAAACCCATCTGATGTTTTTTTAAAAAGTTGAAAATGAGTTGAAGTGTCTTGAAAAACGACACAAAGGCATAAACTGCAGCCATTAAACTGCCATACACAGGGCTAGTGGGCAAAAAAGCCTTCAGCTACTGTAAACAATCCACCAAAAGCTAAAAAACTTGACTGCATTTGAAACAGCATCACATTAGGTTTATATTGCACAGAGCCAGCAGGTTAATTAATATTGTTTATGTGACATACTTACGACCACTGTTAATTTTCTGCATACACAGAAACAAAAATCAAGCAACTTTGACAATAAACGTTACTTTAGACAAGCATTTTCACCCACGGATTCACTCTTTCAGAATCTCATCTCTCACATAAAAGTGCAGATAAGCAGAGTCTATAATGTTGTAGTAAAGTTGGACCAAGTGCTGACTGGCCCAAAGTGGAGAAGTCATTTAGTCTCATTCAGATGCTGCGTATAATAGACCTGAGTATGGGGTCCGTATACAGGAGGAGCTCAACAGTGCAAAGCAAAGATATTTAGGATAGTGCCACGGTAAAGAAAAGTACCACTATACACAACCAGTCAAAGGTGTGGACACAGTTTCATGTATGTTTCTTTCTCATTTTCATGACTATGCATCAAAACTAAGGTTCAATGACTGTGACATGTACTGAGACTGAGAGGAACGGGCAGAAGACCCTTTTCCAGTTCCTCAACCGGTCTGAGGAGGAGATCAGTCTGCACCAGTGGACCTACAACAGCCTGATGTGGTTACAGAAGAAGTCACAGCTTATGTTCTTCAAGAAGAACCATCTAAAACGTCGCAGGAACATGGACAGAAGCCACAGGGGACACGCTCCACCTTCTGTCTCCTGATGTCCTTAGTTTAGTTTAGTTTATTTGATTTATTTGACAGGGACAATGTTGATATTCTTCATATGTTGATGGTAATGGATGTGATTCAGAACAAACACAGCTGATTCCTGAGTCCGACTGTGCCTGAAGAGCATCAGAGCAGCTCTTCACCAGCTCTAAGTGCCTCTGCACAGGAGCCAGAGGACGAGAGGAACGTGAGCTCAGCAGAACAAACCCTGCATCAACAAACACATGAAGTGTCCACTGTTTGGAAACCATCACGGAGACGAGGAACTCGCCTGCACCCCCCTGTGGACATGCAGCGCCACTTCCTTACAGAGGCTGGTTTCAGGAAAATATTAATAATGGCAAAGATCTTCAGTCATGACCACAGGCAGATGGTGTGGAGTTACAGAGAAAGATCCAGGAACACCTCACTGTTGATGGAGATGGTGATATCAGCTTTAAGACAAAAAATCGGCAAAAGAGCAGCCAAACATCTCAAAGTGGAGTATGGCTCCTCTTACGTTTGTGCACAAGATACTGCACCTTCCCAAGCAGGTGTTGTGAACCATCTCAACACTGAGCCCCATGCCCCAAATCCGCCCTGTCACACTTCTCCAGACTGAGGAGGATGTTTCAGTCGACCATCATCTGATCAGAAGACGCATTTAGAAACATTTCAATACAAAGAATTTTTCTGTTGAAATGTGGTAAAATGCATAAACTTGATAAAAAAAATAAACAATGCACAGCAAATATCATGTTTCCTCTTGTTTGTCTTAAATATATTTACTACAGTGATGTTGCTGATCATTAAGACGCTCTAATGAGCAAAGTGAGGAAAAGTCTTGAACTGCTACAGTTTGATATGAGCCACATGAACAGTTTTTCACTGTGGAACTCACATATTTGAGGAAATATTTCTACTGTAGCACTGCAGCATAAAAACATGTTACACAATTCATCTTCGATCTGTATAGTTTTATCACCACTTTGGACAAACAGGCTCGATACTGTATGTACCAGACTATTTAAGGCTTTGTTTACAGTGACTGATTAGAATATTACCCATTTCACTAAAACATACTGAACATCATTATATTTTAATACTAAAAAAGCCAAGTTTTTAAAAAATGATGGTGAAGTACAGTGATTGTGTTACAGCTACTGCATTTTCTACATTATTGCACTTTACCTTCATAATTGATGTTTATCTTAACTGACTGTTGTTTTCTTCTTGTTTTTTATTACAAATTAGTTGATGGTTGTTTTCTGCTCTTGACGTGTGCTGCTGACCACTTGGCCTGGTCACCCTTGCAAATGGATCTCAATGGGTCTTTACCTGGTTAAATAAAAGGCTGAATAAATAAAAATAAAAATAAGTAACATTTTACTTCCTGATTTAACATGGTCACACTCAGAGATATTTCCATACCCGATACCTGCAGCTGTTACTGTTAACCAAATGTATCAGATCCTGTATTAAGTAAACCGAATACTTTAGCTTCTATAGAACAGTATACTTCAGAAAAAGTAATGGACTAAAAGTATTTAAAGTTATTTTTAGAGTAGATGCAGAGAGAGGCACAACATAAGCACCAGGCTCTGGCTCAGACGTCCACCCACAGACGCACAGACTTCTACCAGACGTGGAGTTTCACACTCAGAACTGTACAGTAAACAGATTACAGCAATACTCGGTCAGATGAGTCAGTGCTTATTGTTGTGATGTGACGCTCTCACATCAGTGACAAAAACAGACAAAAGAAAGAGAAAAATAAGGTAGCGAGTCTTTGTACGCGGCTCCCCATTAGGCAGAGCTAATAACAGGCTGAGGTGCACGGGGAGGCACTTTTGCACAGATAACATGAATAAAAACATGCGGCGTGATTATTCTGAACTTTAACAGTGGTTAAAACTGCAAGCGGTGACGGAGGGCTGTAATGAATCCATAGAAAAGGGACCTTTCATAAGAGAACAACTGGTTTGAACAGGGTTGCAGATATTCAGAGTAAGCAGCTTTATTATGCTATTTTTTGTGCTATGTTATAATTGTTTCATCATCACAGACATAACTGCAGTTGTGTTTTGTTTCATTCACACGTTTAATACACAAATCCTGCATATTTAGCCAGAGTTTTTCTTTTTTTTCTTTCATTCGTGAAGTATAAAAACACATTAAAAGTGTCAAACTATTTCAAACATACAAGAATGAATGAATGAAAAGGAGCAGAAAGAAGAGTTGTCTTTGGTTCTCTGCCCCTTTTTTCCCTTTGCCAGACACATCAACACCGATAATCGCTTTAAAACAGTTCAAATCAGCACATTTCATTTCAGTCACAATTATTACCATATTTTTAGGACCATAAGTCACACTTTTATTTAATGATTTGGGCGCGACTTATACTCAGGTGCGACTTATATATTAAATATAGTGTCACATGTTGGTTATTTTCACACTCACAGCCACGAGGGGGCACTGTAGGCTTGTGTGCCAGTGTCTGCTGATCCCATTACTCCTGCACCACTGAAAATGTAAAGTTTAAACATAAACTCATAAAGACAACTGACAACTGAACACAAATGCCCCCAAAAAGTCAAAATAAAATAATATTCTGCAGATTACAAGCTGCAAGTGGTGAAATCTGCAGCTGAAAAGTGATCGAGCAGCAGAAAGAAAGTTTGGAGTGAGCGAGAAACTTGTAAGAGACTCATGAAAAGCAGAGGAAACTCGAACTGCAACGAAGAAAACAAAAAAAGCTGTTGCTGCTTCATGAGACACCAACGCCTCCATCGACGCCCCAAAAACTGCAGCAGACTTCCACACCGAGGACGACAGTCAAAAACAATGCAACTCATATATGTTTTTTTTCTTCTTCATTATGGATTTTTTGGCTGGTGCGACTTCTACTCCAGAAAATATGGTAACTTCAAACAGAAATCTTCACTTTTATGCACAACAACTTATTTTCTTTTTCTTCCACACACACTGCACTGGATTTAATGTGTTTTTTAAAAGCCATCATTGTACTTGATCCTTTGATTTATTTGTCTAGACTAGGGTTTATAAGATTTATCTTCCTCCTGTTCCTTTTGTTCATGCAGCAAAGACAAGGCAAGTAATGCACTGGGGAAAAAAAACAATATGTAGGTAAGTTAAAATGACTTAAATTAAGAACATTTTACTTGATTTGAGCAGATTCAACTTGACAAGTGAAATGATCTGCCAGTGGAATAAGTGTTTTTCTCTTAACTCAAGCAACATTTCATTTTATTTCTTATTTTAAGTGCAAAAAGTTATTATTTTTCTTATTTTAAGTGTAGCAAGATGTATTTTCATGTTTTAAGTACACAAATCTTATTGCACTGGCAGATAATTTTACTTGTCAAGTGAAATTTACTCAAATCCTGGTAAAACTTTCTTAATTCAAGTCATTTTATCTTGACTAGATTTTGTTTTTTGCAGTGTGGCTGGAATATGTACTTATGCTAATTGTCAGTTGTTGTTTTCCTTTTTTTTCTTTTATTGTTGTCTCTTTAAGTCAATGCATGAGCAATAAATACTGTAAATAAATAACTGTAAATGTAGAAATGTAGACTCTTCCATAACTGAACTCCTTTCACAGTAACTCTTCACTCCATAACTTTGCTTCTGAATCTGGGTTTTATAAACATGTCGGTTCCTTTGAAACTGTAGTGTTTTGTTCTCGTCAAACAGTCTGTGAATATTTACAGGAAACACTCTGCACTTTGCTTTACAGATGACCTTGAGGATACTTAAGTCAACAATATCACACATTTTCAACACAAATAATGGGTTGGAGGCTCACTATAATGATGTTAGTGATGATTCTCAAGTCTTTTCTGTAAAATAAATAATGCTGTAAGTGAGTTTTACATTTAAACCCCCACATTTCCAAACATTACATCAGATATGGTGCAATTACACAATAAGGTTAATAACGCTGCACTATTGAGAGAGTGAGAAACCATCACTTCATGACATCACAAGGTGGAACCATAGACCGTATATATGAGTGGTCATAGCTAAAGCGTTGCCAAACAGGAAGTGCTCCAGGAGGCTCTTCCGGCTCCTTCTCGCCCTTTTCCCCATTGACTCACACTGGGATCTTCTGGCTCGTCTCTCTGGACCTGCTGCTGTGGCCTCGTCATTTTGTTCTTAAAATGTTCGTATGAACCTGCGACACAGGATCCTGAATTTTTCATTTTGCTGCTTTGTTCCTAAATCAAGATATGAACATAAATAACGGACCAATCAGACGACTTCATTCATCCTCCTAGCGTTAGCAACAGGTTTGATTGACAGCTCGTTTCATTGCTAAGTAAGTTCCCTTCTCGCTTTCCTGCCCCGATTGACTATTTTTGAAATAAAATTACAAAATATCTCAAACAATTACAATATCTAACGTTACTAGAATCTTAACCAGCATAATTTAACTAGCATAAAGTAAAGTGAATTTCGTTAAATTGTGACTCTATTGTTGTTCGCACGTAACAGAACATAGAACATAAATCAATGACTTAAACTTACTATTTAAAGTTTGATGATAAAAGCTAAAAGTTTCCTTATTATTCTTAAAAATCACTGAAATCCAGTGGTCCTGCAGGTGCAGAGTATCTCCGCTCTGAGGAGGGCGGCACATTTAACCACCTCACTCATGATTGGCTCTTGTGTTGCTATGATACTCGCGGTCGGATTTCCAAATATGGTCCTGGCTCCAGATTCGCTCCTGTAACTGTGGCATCGGGAGCCTCATTTGAGCGACGCCGACGCTGTGGAGACGTCACGCTCACTTAGACACTCATATATACGCTCTAAGGGTGGAACAGAGCATTTTGAGCTTTGGTGATGTACAGAATAATAATAAAGTATTACTCAAACATGTGCGAATGAAACAAAACACGACTCCGGGCGTGTTTTTGATGAGATAACAACATTTGGTTTGGTTTAAAGCTCACAAGAGCCAATTTTGGCAAAAAGAATAGAGGCCCAAAGTCGCTATAAAGAAGCAGACTTGGCAACTCCGGTACTGAACTGTATTCGTCGTCTCTTCAATGAAACGGGCTTTATCTGACGTACTTTTATGCCAGAGGTCGTACGATCAGGAAGTGCGTGTTAGCGTGGTAGTTATTGCTCGCTCTGGTCACTGAAAGTTATGACAAGCGTTTATAAACTCATCACGGTGAATTATTAGATTGTATAAAGTAAGTAAGGTGTAAATTTGGACCATTACAAATGGTTTAAAATGAGCTGGTTCTGTTTTTCACGTTTTTAAGAGAGAAAAAATCAAGTACAGCACTCAATGTTCAGGAAAATTACAGAGATGTGGGTTTTCATACTTATATTTTAAGATAACCAGTCCAAAAACACTATTCTTACATATCAGACGAGTCAGGCTCGATAGCATCATTTTAAAGCTTCTTCTATACTGGCCTTTTTTGGCTGCTTTCCCAATTTGTGCGATCGGGAGAAGTGTTTGTGTCTTTTTACTGAGAGTTTAGTTTGAAAGTCCTTTTTGGTGGAATAGAAAACCTTTTTTTAGTAAACAGTGACTCACTTGTGTTTAATGACACAGCGTTTTCAGTCAATGATGCGAATTTCAGTAAAACTCGATACTTGTTACTCTGCCAAGTCTTAAAAGGCCCATTTGACGCTATTTTCTGATCTCTGTTCTAATGTTTCCTCATCACAAACAGACCTGGGGATGTGTTTTGTTTCATTCACAGGTTTAACACACAAACCCTGGAGATTTAGGCCGAGTTCTTCTCTCAGACATTTGTGATGCCATGTGGTAATACTGTGTTTTTAAATCAGTCAATCAAACTTTATTTATAGAGCGCTTTTCATACAAGAAATGCAACACAAAGCTCTTTACAGTGATTAAAAAAACAATCCCTGAGATTACTACCTGTGACATCGTTTTTACAACTAACTCTCTGGAATCTGGAGACTATACTAAAGATCTGGACTCTATACTAACGCCCTGTAATCTGGAAACTATACTAACTCTCTGGAATCTGGAACATTATTTATCTGGAATCTGGAACATTATTTATCTGGAACGCTAACTCTCTGGAATCTGAAAACTATACTAACTCTGAAATCTGGAACATAATTTATTTGAAATCTGGAACATTATTTATCTGGAATCTGGAACACTAACTCTCTGGAATCTTCAACACCAACTATCTGGAATCTGGAACTATACAAACTCTCTGAACCTGGAACACTAACTATCTGGAATCAGGTACTACCTATGACATAATTATCTTTTTTACAACCATCTGGAATCTGGAAACTTTACTAACTATCTGGAATCTGGAGACTATAGTAACTATCTGGAATATGGAACACTAACTATCTGAAATCTGGAAAACTATCTGGAATCTGGAACACTAACTATCTGGAATCTTCAACACCAACTATCTGGAATCTGGAACACTAACTATCTGGAATCTTCAACACCAACTATCTGGAATCTGGAACACTAACTATCTGGAATCTTCAACACCAACTATCTGGAATCTGGAGAGTATACTAACTATCTGGAAATAAAACACTAACTATCTGGAACACTATCTATCTGGAATCTAGAAACTATACAAACTCTCTGGAATCTGGAACACTAACTATCTGGAATCTGGAACACTAACTATCTGGAATCTTCAACACCAACTATCTGGAATCTGGAACTATACAAACTCTCTGGAAGCTGGAACACTAACTCTCTGGAATCTGGAACACTAACTATCTGGAATCAGGTACTACCTGTGACATAATTATCTTTTTACAACTATCTGGAATCTGGAGACTATACAAACTATCTGGAATATGGAACACTAACTACCTGAAATCTGGAAACACTAACTATCAGGAATCTGGAAACACTAACTATCTGGAATCTGGAAACACTAACTACCTGAAATCTGGAAACACTAACTATCAGGAATCTGGAAACACTAACTATCTGGAATCTGGAAACACTAACTATCTGGAATCTGGAAACACTAACTATCAGGAATCTGGAAACACTAACTATCAGGAATCTGAAACACTAACTCTCTAGAAACTGGAACGCTAACTCTCTGGAATCAGGTGGATCTTGAGATTACTACCTGTGACATAACTATATTTTGTACAACTATCTGGAATCCTTCTGAAACTTCAGCACAAACAACAGCAACACAGTCCCATCATGTACCCCACAGGGAAAGTTCTGGGGAGACATCCAGATTCGCTCAATCCTTATTTATTTATTCGTTTATTTGTTTGGGACAATGCAGGTTAATGAACAGACATGACAAAATGCATGAATGTAAACACGCCGGGTTGTAGCCACAAGGGTCATGGTCACAGGGGTCAAAAATACACCAGGAACAACAGTAAAATTCACATTAAACAATAATCAATCAATCATATTTACAATTTTCCAGACTCACCAACCGCACAATCATACAGAAAACCACACAATCCATAGTAACTTTTACGCAAAACTCCATTAACATTCACTGTGTCCACACTCCAGTCAGTCTTAAAAGGTCCATAAGAGACACGCAGTATGAATAAACATAGCAAGGCATCTAGAGTGAGTATTGAGCGACCAAGTTATCAAATCCATAGTTAATTTGGGTTCGGAGAGCAGAGCGGAGAGTCTCTCAAAGCACAAAGACACTAGACGAGACGAGACATCGACAGCGAGACAAAGCAGGAAGATAAGACAGAGCAGGAGAGGAGAGAAACGCATCCGCCCTCGACAAGAAGCAGAGAGAAAAAGCCAAACTCCAAGTATGTATGGCCTTGAATTGCTCATCTCTACTGAAATAAAAGCAAGACATAGCTGCCAACTTGAAAACAACCACTTCGTGACATCCCCAGCGTTGATAATCCAGCTGCAACGCGTCTTTGTAACTCCGCATTTCAGCTCCAGAGTGCGAACCTACCCACAGTCCTCCTCATTAACCTGTTTACCCACACCTCCGCTTCTCCCCGGACTCCCGAGTATTTAGTCCAGTCTAAACCTCATAAAGAGCAGCTGTGCACATCTCCATTAACGACCTGTTTACGGAGGCCGTTCGCTTTCATTAGAGGCTGAAACCGGCGCTACCAAGAAAGAGCGAAAAAAAAGGCCGTTACCGAGAATTTGAGTTTACAATTATAATTTCTATGCAGCAGTCGGAGCCTTCGTTCTGTGCGTGATAAATCAAACAATTCTGTAACACAAAATCCTGTTGTTTAACAAAAAGTAACGCTATATCCTGAGCTTCTTATTGTTCTACCACAGTAATAAACAAATACAATAGTTTAATTTACACGTTATAGACCCTTTTAGCAACAGAAATACGGCAGAACTCAGCAGTTTGTCAAAGGATTATCGTCAAAAGATCGCGAATATTTCCTCAGCAAGCTGATTTTGACAAATGTCCGACTGCCAGAAAGCAAAAAACAAAATCTAGTCAAGTTAAAATCACTTGAATTAAGAAAGTTTTGCCATGATTTGTGTAAATTTCACTTGACAAGCCAGTGAAATAAGACTTTTTCTTGCTTAAAATATGAAAATATATCTTGCCACACTTAAAATAATAGAAACAACAACTTTTTGGACTTAAAATAAGAAACAAACACTCAAAAAACAAAACACTCTTATTCCACTGGAAGATAATTTTTCTTGTGAAGTTAAATCGACTCTAATAGATTTATTTATTTATTTTCCAGTGCAGATCCTTGTGCGATCAGTGAGTAAAACTTTAAAACTTTAGTCCGCAGGTAGAATATTGATTCTGACAACCACACACCGAACAACCAGACATTTTGCTGCTGGAAATGTTTTTATTTCCGTCTTCTTCTGTCCGTGTTCAGTCTGAATGAATCGGAATGAACAGGGAACAATGAAACTTCTGTGATCACATCTGGTCTAAAAGGGTCTATACTTTGAGTGTTTCAGACCAGTAGAGAAGATGGTAAGACCCTCCAGAAAGTCTAAAAAAGTCAAAAAGAAGAAAAAAGAAGAGAGGAAAACTCCCAACAAGAAGTGCGAGAGCTCAGAAAACTCCTCAGATGGAAGAAAAGAAACAGCTACAGGAAGAAGAGATGGAGCACATGAAAGACTCTGGAAATACAAGAGGGCTCAAGAGAAGAGGAAAAACATTAAAGGCTGCAAAAGAATGAGACATCAAACGAAATACAAAGACACCGAGATAAAGGCCTTTAATAAGCAGCCGTCTGAACAGAAACAGCTGAATTCAGATAAGAAATCCAAAGAGTGGGTCCTGGACAAACTGTCCCTGCAAAGTGAACGATCTGAACCCTCTGACGCTCTCAGGACCGTTTGTGTTCATTTTACAAACTTATTATTTTTAATTATTGGAGAAAAAAAAGGTTATGTTGTAGTTAGAACTTAGTTAGAAGATAATGTTATTTTTGATCAAATTTCAGCTCTCTCCTCACCCCTCCCATCTCTGTGCTGCAATTTTTGCCCCATTGACTTCCATTATAAACTCACTTTTTCAGCTGCTGTAATAAAGACATTATATAATGTGAACCATCTCAACCTAAGCTGCTTGCTTGAGAATAGAGTAATTTGACATTTTTTATGTTTTTGGTATCTAAAAAATGGTGACTTTTGCATCTAAAATGGCCCATATCTTAAAATATGTTTTAAGTTTGATGATTTCTTGACATGTTTGGACAGAAGACAAGTAGACAAAAGATTTGAGCCACTGAAAGTATAAAAAAAATGTTAATTCAGATCCAATTCAGGCTTTTATTTTTGAAAATTTAGAATTTTTTATGTTTTTGGTATCTACAAAAATGGTGACTTCTGCATCTAAAATGGCCCATATCTAAAACATGTTTAAAGTTTGATGATTTCTTTAGACACAAGACAAGTAGACAAAAGATGTGAGCCACTGAAAGTATTAAAAAAAGTTGATTCAGTCTTATTTTATATCACTTTTATGTAGCGGGAACAGTTTGTGCCACAAAGGCAACGAGTGTGACACAATAACTCAAAACACAAAAATGCACCAAAATCAATGTTGTTATAAATTACTGACATATGTAAGGGTCTAATAACATCAACTCAAACCATTCACTTCAGGCTTTTATTTTTGAAAATTTTGCATTTTTTTATGTTTTTGGTGTCTAAAAAAATTGTGACTTTTGCACTTAAAATGGCTCATATCTAAAAATATGTTTGAAAGTTTGATGATTTCTTTGGACAGAAGACAAGTAGACAAAAGATTTGAGCCATTGAAGGTATAAAAAATGTTAATTCAGTCTTATTTTATAGCACTTTTATGTAGCGGGGGCCGAGTGTGAGCTAAAATATTGGAGTGTCAGAGGGTTTAGACAAACACTGCAGAAACCTGGTGGGATGGTACAGCAAAAGTAATTTCAGTCATTAGACCTCGAAGGGGCTTCATGAGTTAATAATCCTCTCTACAAGTAAAATACATGAGGTAATATTCAACTCAATATCGTGCACCTGAGTTGTGTTAATGTTCAAAATAAAATCACACAAATTGGTGGATAAATTCTGTTCTTTTGAAGGTTCAAACGCAGTTCAACAAAATAAATAATTGCTCAAATATGCTCGCGGCCTCTGGAAGCCTCCAGTGTGATTTGGTACATTTGTTTTGCTTTTATTTCCACACTGACCTTTTCCTTTTCGACACAAACGTATTAAGTTCTTATTCTTTCCGACAGCTCCACACTTGAAATGCCCTCAGTGATGCCGCGGATATTCTGAACCAGCGACCACCGAGAACACAACGTAAAGCATGAAGATGTGGTCTCAGGAAGGGAGGAGGAGGAGGAGGGAGAGGAGGAGGAGGAGATGGAGGAGGAGGAGGAGGAAGAGGAGGAGGAGAAGGGGGAGGAGAAGGAGGGGGAGGAGAAGGAGGAGGAAGAGGAGGAGGATAAGTATTCATATGTAATAGGTCTGGATGCAGTGTGACAGGGGAGGAAAAGGAGGAGGAAGAGGAGGAGGAAGAGGAGGAGGAGGAAGAGGAGGAGGATAAGTATTCATATGTAATAGGTCTGGATGCAGTGTGACAGGGGAGGAAAAGGAGGAGGAAGAGGAGGAGGAGGAGGAAGAGGAGGGGGAGAGGTAAATGGAGGAGGAGGAGGAGAAGGAGGAGGGAGAGGAGGAGAAGAAAGAGAAGGAGGAGGGAGCAGAGGAGGAGGACAAGGAGGAGAAGGAGGAGGAGGAAGAGGGGGAGAGAGAGAGGAAGAGGAGGAAGAGGAGGAGGAGGAGGGAGAGGAGGAGAAGGAGGAAAAGGAGGAGAAGGAGGAGGAGGAGGGAGAGGAGGAGAAGAAGGAGGAGGGGGAGATAGAGGAAGAGGAGGAGGAGAAGGAGGAAAAGGAGGAGAAGGAGGAAAAGGAGGAGGAGGAGGGAGAGGAGGAGGAGAAGGAGGAAAAGGAAGAGGAGTAGAAGGAGGAGGAAGAGGGGGAGAGAGAGAGGAAGAGGAGGGAGAGGAGGAGGAGGAGGGAGAGGAGGAGAAGGAGGAAAAGGAGGAGAAGGAGGAGGAGGAGGAGGGAGAGGAGGAGAAGAAGGAGGAGGGGGAGATAGAGGAAGAGGAGGAGGAGAAGGAGGAAAAGGAGGAGAAGGAGGAAAAGGAGGAGGAGGAAGAGGAGGAGGAGAAGGAGGAAAAGTAGGAGGAGGAGGAAAAGGAGGAGGAGAAAGTATTCATATGTAACAGGTCTGGATGCAGTGTGATAACGGAGGAAAAGGAGGAGGAAGAGGAGAAGAAATGGGAGGAGATGGAGAAGGAGCAGAAGGAAGAGGAGGAAGAAGAGGAGGAGGGAGAGAAGAAGTATTCATATTAACAGGTCTGGATGCAGTGTGACGGGGACAAAGAGAAGGAGGAAGAGGAGAAGAAACAGGAGGAGAAGGAAGAGGAGGTGGGAGAGGAATGGAGTGGAGGACAGAGGGATAGGAAGAGAAAGAAAAGGAGAAGAAAGAGGAGAAGGACGGAGAAAAGGAGGGTGAGAAAGAAGAGGAGCGGAGATGAGGAGGAAAAAGAGGAAGAGGAGAAGGAAGAGGAAGAGAAAGAAGATAAGAACAAGGAGGAGGAGGAAGAAGAAGAGGAGGGAAGGGAGAAGCAAAAAGAGGAAGAGGAGGAGGAGGAAGAGGAAAGAGGAGGAAAATTAGGAGGAGGAGGGTAAGGTGGAAGAGGAAAAGTACTCATATGGGTCGGGAAGCAGTGTGACAGGGGAGGAAAAGAAGGCAGAGGAGGAGAAAGGAGGGAAAGGAGGAAGAGAAGGACTCATATGTAGCAGGTCTGGGTGCAGTGTGACAGGGAAGAAAGAGGAGGAAGAAGAGGAGGAAGGAGGGAGAGGAGGAAGAGAAAAAAGGAGGAAGAAGGGAGAGGAGGAAGAGGAGGCAGTGGAGGAGTAGGAGGGAAAGGAGGAAGAGAAGGACTCATATGTAGCAGGTCTGGGCGCAGTGTGACAGAGGAGAAAGAGGAGGAAGAAGAGGAGGAGGATTGAGAGGAGAAGGAGGAGGGAAAGAAGGGAGTGGAGGAAGAGGAGGCAGAGGAGGAGGTGGGAGAGGAGGAGGAGGAGGGAAAGGAGGAGGGACTGGAGGGAGTGAAGGAAGAGGAGGAGGTGGGAGAGGAGGAGGAGGAAGAGGAGAAGTGCTCATATGTAGCAGGTCTGGGGGCAGTGTGGCAGGGGAGGAAGAGGAGGAAGAAGAGGAGGGAGAGGAGAAGGAGGAGGGAAAGGAGGAGGGAGTGGAGGAACAGGAAGCAGAGGAGGTGGGAGAGGAGGAGGAGGAAGAGGAGAAGTGCTCATATGTAGCAGGTCTGGGGGCAGTGTGGCAGCTGAGTCGTCTGGTGGGACAGAAACACCTCGGCTCCATTAACAGCGTCTCACTGGTTGTTCACACCTGACGAACGAGGCAGAGGAGCCACAGTCGGGGCTGCAGCACTTAGGAACAAAACAACTGTAAATAAAACGTCTGAACACGAGTCTGAGCGCTGTCTGCCGGAATGTTCCTCAAACTGTGGCGCAAAAACAAACCGTAAGCCCAAATAAATAAACAAAACACTACTCCAGGCCTGTTTTTAATAAGGAAACAACATTATAACATAGATCAGAAAATAGTGCAATATGGTCCCTTTATCTGTTTCAAATATAGACCTTACTTTCGATCACGATCACGTTCATTTTTAATCGACAAACTAAATGTAGGTTGCGTTTACTTGGACATCAGTGTCCCGGGTATGTTCGGGTTTTTGAGTGTCCCGGTTTGGTCCTGGTGCATCTATACGGAGTGTCCCAGTTACTGCAACAGTCGAGTGTCCAAAAGACAAACACTTTTCAGTCTTTTCATCACAACAGAAGCCAAAATAAATAAAGTGACCAACAGAAATAAAGTGAAATGATGTTAAATAAAGAGCTGCGCTAAACCTGCACACGTACGACCTCTGAAAACATGAACATCTCCAACGCGACATACGCACAGAACAGACTCACCATCAGCAGAACATCCTCTGTCACAGGGAGAACACTCATATTCCACTGAGTCGTGTCCTTTAGTCCCACAGAAGCTGAAGCATCAGCACAAGGAAAGAGCTGCTTTTTTCAGCGTTTACAGTTTATGCAAATGAGCCATGAGGTTTTAAGTTTTGTTTCTGTAAAACGTAAACAAATGTTTAAAGCTGCATTAAACACATTCTGATCTCACACTGATGTGGCTCTACAGTGGTGATGGTTTATATGTTGTTACATATGTTATCTAGATTAGTAATAGTAATAATCCATCCATCCATCCATTTTCTCCCGCTTAATCCAGCTTAATAGTAATAATAATCATGATAATTTTAATATAAAAATGTTAATGATTAATGAAGATTGTTAATCCTCCCGACAATCGATAAAGAAAATTTAATCGAATGCCCATCCCATTCTTTACAGCAGCAAAAAAAAGTTAAGTAATTTTCTGGAGGTGGAACATCACCTGAGTGATCCTATGTAAATATAAAGTTAAAACCGTACTTCGGAACATTCTCCAACCAAAGTAACAACATTTCCATAGAAACAAGCCAAAGGAAGCCCTCCTTCAAGCTAAAGTCAGGTTTGTGGAGATGCAAGCCCACTCACAGTTAGGATGGATGTTTTTCACACTCTACGATTCCAGACTTTTCTAGTCAGGCTGGCGCCACCTAGTGCCTCAGCTCAATTTAATTTCTCTCCAGAGACTAGTCAGGAACCAGAAATACTCGGCGGTTTGCAAGAACCCCGGAAGGAAGCGCTGTGTTGGCCAGAACCAACCCGAGTTGCAATAGCAGATTGCAGACACCATCCTCCTTTGGACTTCCTTTGTCTTCACATGTCTTTAACTTCACATGTTTTATCGTACCTTCAATTCACAAGTTCACCTCACAGAAACGACAATGCTGACAGACATGTTCACTCTCTGCTTTGTTTGCTGTTGTGTTGGTAATTACCTGGACACCACTGAACGTTCCGGCGCATTACAGACGTCACCACTTAACAGCAGCGACTGATTAAATAAAAAAAAGTCCCCGCCTACCGCAAACGAATCCTAATGCTGCGAGATCAGACGGTTTCCACGAAGTGAAACTGGCTCATGAATCAGGCTAAGACCCTTGTGGATATTAACAGAATGTACTAGTAAACAGGACTGGCAGCTCAGGCAACGATCTTGTACTTTTATCGTTTAAAAATACTCGTAGATCTAACTTGTCCTTGAGCCGATGGTGTCACTTTCTTGTCTCCTCAGTAAAAGCCATAACGCAGAGAGAGAGCACTAATGAAAAGCTGCTCTTATATAATCAGCGGCCTCTGCGTTCCTAATATCTGCAAACTGCATGAGACACATAAACAAACCATAATCACTTCGTCACTTTCACAGTTTTAGCGCCAGGACTAAATCTGTCTGGCAGTTTGGACGAGCGCTTCCATTAAGTTTTTAACCGTCCAGGCGATTACATTTAGAGCAGAGACAGGGGTCCAGTTGGCAGCTCCCAGATCCGCAGAGACACCCCCAACACCTCTGATGCATTATGGGATGTCCTGTTTCATTTTCACACCTGTCAAACAGCTGACAACAACGGGCCGGACACATTCACAGTCTTCTGCTTCTGTCAGTGCCTTTTAGAGCTCTCGCTTTTACGTCTTTACCTTTATATCAAGAAGAATCTGTGGCCAAGGGTTTAGGCTGTGACACTTGGTTAACAATAGGTTTAGATATTGAGTAAAATGTGATACTAAATATGTTTTTTCGGGCAATTTAAAAATCCAATTATGCTTTAGATGTTTTAAAGGTGAATTGTGTAATATTTCTGGTGACGGGTCCATCTAACCCAGAGCTGGGTAATGACCGAAAGAACGAGATCGTGGATACAAGCGGCCGAAATGAGTTTCCTCCGCAGAGTGGCCGGGCGCTCCCTTAGAGATAGGGTGAGGAGCTCGGTCACACAGGAGGAGCTCGGAGTAGAGTCACTGCTCCTCCACATCGAGAGGAGCCAGCTGAGGGGAGGGCATCTGGTCCGGATGCCTCCTGGACGCCTCCCGAGGGAGGTGTTCTGGGCATGTCCCACCGGTAGGAGGCCCCGGGGAAGACCCAGGACACGCTGGAGGGACTATGTCTCTCGGCTGGCCTGGGAACGCCTTGGGGTCCATCCGGAGGAGCTGGAGGAAGTGGCTGGGGAGAGGGAAACTTGGGAGCCCCTGCTTAGACTGCTGCCCCCGCGACCCGGCCCCGGATAAGTGGAAGAAGATAGATGGATGGGTCCATCTCACACTTTTCTCCATGGAGATGTTATTGCTTTGTCCAGATTGTTTCACAGTATTAAACCTTTCTATCTTCATGGAGTCCAAACAAAACAAACCAATTTACATTTAAATTTAGATCTGTGGAGAGGCGGCCCCACTTACAGTCAGAAAGTTTTTGTAGGTATTTGTGAGCAATAAAACCACTAGTTTAATGTGGACTAAGCGAGTGTGACGTCACCCACAGCGTTCAGCTCCACTCAGTTCTCCGCTCCATATTTGGAAATCCGACCGCGAGTATCATAGCAACCACAAGAGCCAATCATGATTTAGGTCATTAAATGTGCCGCCCTCCTCATGGCAGAGCGGCGATACGCTACTCTGGACCATTCTGCACGGACCGCGATTCATCTTTTATCATCAAACTTTAAACAGTAAGTTTAAGTCACTGATTTATGTTCTATGTTTTGTTACGTGTGAACAACAACAGAGTCGCCATTGAACGAAATTCACTTTACTTTATGCTAGTTAAGTTATGTTAAGATTCTAGTAAGGTTAGCTATTGTAATTGTTTGAGAGATTTTGTCATTTTATTACAAAAATAGTCAATTGGGGCAGAAAATCGGGAAGGGAACTTGTCTGGCACGAGGCGGCTAATGCTTTAGCTATGTCCACTCATATATACAGTCTGTGGATTGAATGTTTAGGAGTTACCATTTTGACACAATGGACACATTAGCAAACACTTGAAAAACTTAACACTTTCACTTAGAATTCTCCACATTCTTATAATCATCTTCGTGAAGTGAAGTTTTGATGTGCTCAAACTTCCTCTTTGATCCCGATGCCCTTGAGTGAGTCATGATGGAGATTTGGCCCGAGCTCTGACACGAACTGTGAGTGATGCAGCTGCCATGTGTCAGACTGAGGAGGTCAAGGGCAAACGCCACATCACACCGCTGCTAAATGACTCCGAAACTCCACCCGGCTCTATAGAACTTATGCACGCTGACGGGTTATGGCTGTGTTCACACTCGCTAAAGCATCACGTCAAAATCACTTCTACACTGGGACTAAACCTCAAACTAAACCAGGACTGAACCAAGAAGTCTATATTAGGATTTATAATAGGCTCAAACCAGTATGGAAAGAACACTGGTCACGTTTACATGATATTTTTTAATTCCGAAGTAACTGTTCGGAATGAAATTGTTCGGAATTAAATTGTTCTGAATAAAAATATTCTCCATTGAGTTTACATGGAAATAATAGTTTCGAATTGAGGTTTCCATGGAAAACACATTAAATCGCCTTTATTTAAAGTTGAACTCCGGCAAGTTTGAAGCTAAAGTCCGTTGCTAGAGGTGGTGGAATTCTGTCAGAAGCCAAAAAACGGCACAGATCAGTGTTTCCTCGGTGGAGATCTCACTGTGGCAGTGAGTCTGTCAAGGAAACAAACTAGTGTAGTGATGGGGGCAAGTTCTTAACTTCCACGTAAAACACTTTAACCCATCTTACAACAGCCACGAGTCTAACAAACAAATGCTCTGCCTGGTTCACTCATTAGTGTCTGGAAACGTTAGAAAACAACTTTATAAGCACCTTACACCCTCTGTTGATTTCCCATTGTGCATGCGAAAGCCCAAAAGACTCGATTGTCGACTCCAGCAGAAGCAACAAGTGAGAATTGACTACTGACAGAGAAGAAGAAGCGCTTTTCAAAAAATATAATTCACTCGTAAATAAACAGGATTAGAAATGACATCGGAGATTGAGTCTTTTGGGCTTTGGCCTGTGCAGTGGGAAATCAACAGAGGGAAGTGTAAGGTGCTTATAAAGTTGTTTTCTAACGTTTCCAGACACTAATGAGTGAACCAGGCAGAGCGTT
This sequence comes from Odontamblyopus lacepedii, assembly GCA_034769755.1. Classification (NCBI taxonomy): domain Eukaryota; kingdom Metazoa; phylum Chordata; class Actinopteri; order Gobiiformes; family Gobiidae; genus Odontamblyopus; species Odontamblyopus lacepedii. The sequence continues at coordinate 39,058,215 of CM068346.1, read as the reverse complement.
TTGTTTGTTCGACTCGTGGCTGTTGTAAGATGGGTTAAAGTGGTGTTAAGCTTCTTCAGTGTGAAGCAAATTGGTGTTTTACGTGGAAGTTAAGAACTTGCCCCCATCACTACACTAGTTTGTTGCCTTGACAGACTCACTGCCACAGTGAGATCTCCACTGAGGAAACACTGATCTGTGCCGTTTTTTGGCTTCTGACAGAATTCGACCTCCTCTAGCAACGGACTTTAGCTTCAAACGTGCTGGAGTTCAACTTTAAAGCTCTGATATAAACATGGCAGTCGTAGAGTAGGACATTACAGTGTATATGGTGAGGGGCCTATGCATTTTCAGTTAGCGCAGGTGCACGGCTGAGGTCACTTCCCGGTCAGACTCACCTATTCTATGGATAATTCATACGCGCACTATTACACAAGCACTCAGTGAACCCGACTCTCCACACAATATATACGCCTACTGTTGTTTTATCACCTCCAGACTGTGCAGAACCCGTCATATTCAAACTGTCAATCAGGTAGAGCCTTGTTTACAATTTTTATATCCTTTTACACAAATCAAGATTCAATTACTTAATATTTAACCTCCACTTTTTAATTTGAAATAAGAAAAAAAATCTTAAAATCTTGAAATACTTATTGGGTTTATACTGGAAAGACACTATCCCGTCTACTCAAATGTTTTAAAATGACAAGATTCTGGAGGGTGTGCTACATGTTTGTCTCCATGGAGATGTTATAATGTTTCGCCTGGATGTAATGTTCCACAGTATAGCTTTACATGTATGTATCTCCTCTTACCATGTCACCACACTCGCCCCCTCCAGCTTCATCTCCCCCAGGGTCACTGAATGTACCCTGTCCATTCCCTCCATCCAAACCACATGTATAATTACACCTGATACATAACTTTATATATATTTATTTACATCGCACCTGTTCATATATTTCTCTTGCTCATTTATATGTGTCATACATATTTATACTTTCTTCAGCACACCTGGTATAGGCTACTTGCTCAGAGTATATTCTAGTTTTTCATGTGAACTGTATTATTGTTTATGATACATCTGTTTATACATCCCCCATGTATATGATACCCAAGTCCCACCTGTTCATGCTGCCGTGTTTATTTGTATAAATTCACTACAATCTACACGGGAATATACTGTATATTGTCTATTAGGGTTGGACGGTATCCAAATTCTGATACCGTTAAACCTTCTCAGCATTTTACCGGGGTTTACGTTATTACTGTGACTAATTAAGAATGATTTTGTAGCTGCACCTAAACCGTTCAGCAGCTCCAGCAGGACGAATGTGCGGCTCTGACTCTGTGTTTCTCAATGTTAAAGTCGATCAAACTGGACTGAGCGCGTTTAGCCTCTTGTATCAGGTCCACAGTGAAACTAACAGCAGAACAGACCTGGATTTGCTGTATTTACAGACTGAACACGGGAAATGCCAGGATTTAAAAAGGACATTTCAATTTAGAAGCGTCTCTGCAGCAGCGTCTTGTACCAATGGAGCCATAAGATGCCAAAGCTCCGCCCCCTCCACCTCCTGCTCTAAGCTCCGCCCCCTCCAGCTCCTGCTCTAAGCTCCGCCCCCTCCACCTCCTGCTCTAAGATCCGCCCCCTCCTGCTCAAAGCTCCGCCCCCTCCACCTCCTGCTCTGTTTGGGCTCAGCCCGTTGGTCCGACAGCCCAGTAGTCCCAAACTGGAGCAGTGAGTAGATCCTGTTAGTCCGAGCGTCACAGATGCAGGGAGGACTTTAACGTGCTGAGGAGAAACCGTTCGGACATTCAGAGTGTGGAGGGAATTCTCACTGGTTTAGAGCCACAAACACCAGAATAAGAAAATCTACAATGTGACATTAGCGGAGAATAAATATATACAAGCCACAAGCACCGAGCCGAGAACCAGGACTAAACCAGGACTGAACCAGGACTGAACCAGGACTAAACCAGGACTAAACCAGGACTAAACCAGGACTAAACCAGGACTAAACCAGGACTAACTCATGATTGGAAAAGACTGAACCAGGACAGGGCGTTAAATTGAAAACACATTCATTTGTGATGAACAAACAAATTTCAGTATCAATAAGTTATAATATTATATTAGGTCCTGATGTGCTGCAGATGTTTTAAATGACGGTAATGAAACTGATACTGTTGCTACTTTTTGATACCTCTGGATGCTTTAAGACTGTATTACTTGTTTCTATCGCACGTGCTGCTCCTTGCACTTCTGATTAGATACTAAACCATTTTGTTACCTTGTATTCATACTAGTGCTGTCAAAAATATCGCGCTATTAACACGTTAACTCATAACAATTTTAACACATTTTGTGACTCAGTGGACTAGTTTTGCTGTGGCCACTACTGTAAAGTTAGAAAAACTACAGGACCGGCTGTAAACAGGAAAAAAAACAATTTGTATGAAACTAAGAAGTCCCGGCTGGAGGAGGTGAGCCAAAGCACGGCACATCTGCACACGTCAATGCCCCCGCACGAGGAAAACACGAAACAAAGTCCACTTCAAAACATATGGTGAATCTGCGACAAGGACCACGGACAGCGACACAAACACACAGATGAGCGGCACCGCAGCAGAACTCACACGCGCCCCAACACGCAATAGACGCCACAGGCCACCGTGCAGCACCGTGCGACGACACCCTGTCCGCAGTCCGACAGGTGCGAATGCGGTCCACAGAAGCCCAGGAAAACGCGCCCGAGCACTGCCCTGAAGTCCTACTGTGAGTGCGCCCCGAGTACAGCACGTGTTGGGGCGACAAACACAGTCGTACTAACTCACTGGACGTCCCTCAGTCATGAGAACTACCTCAGGTCACAGCACTTTATTTCACAAATGATTTGACTGTTCTGAAGAGAGAAGAGACACTTCACTCACATTGATGCCGAGCACAAAGTCTCACTGATGATTATTCTGGTTTGCAATCAAAAACAAAACAAAAGACTGAAAATGATGATTCAAGGGACAACAAATGTGCGATTAATTTGTGATTAATCATGAGTTAACTATGACATAGATTAATCATGATTAAATATTTTAATGGATTGACGGCACTAATTTATACATGTGTGATGACAATAAAGTTGAATCAGAATCTAGTCAATTACAGGTATTCTATTGAACTACTTGAAAAATCCTTGGCCATGTGGCATCAGCTGCACGTCTATGAATAAAGATAAGTTTAATGCCATACCGTGTAACCTTTTCTAATAGCCCGACCGCGATATCAGACACAGAACGGGCACGGATCCCCAGCTTTAGCCTTTATTTCCCGGTTTAAACAGTTTTCAGGTGCAGCGAAAAGGACTCGGAGCCGAACTGTAGTCTACTCCGGTCTCCGTGGCAACCTCCAGTGAGTCACCATGGCGATATGTGCCATTGCTCTCCAACCATAACAAACCCGAGCTCAATTAGCGCTAAAAATACACGTGCATTCATTAAAACAGCATGGAAAATACATATGGACCAGATATATGTGTTGCTATGGTGATCTAGTTCTCATTCACAAACTATGACTTGGATATTGAGGATAAATACGAGGCAATAACTAAAAATCTCCAAAAAAAAAATACATATAGCATTAATTCAGAGTAATTGTCTCTGTAAGATGCAAATTTTAGCCTTTTTTTTCACTTTTTAATCATTATCTGAAAAGTTTTTGCCCGAAAATTCCCCCCAAAAAGCAAAACAAACACAAAAAAAGCTAATCATGCCATTCAACACACACAAACAGGCGTAAACATGCAAACATACTTACATACAGCAACGATAGCACAGCTCCACTTGTTAGCTTGCCGATAATTCCCCGTCTATGGCCAACAGCTGTAGCGTTGCCGACCGGAGGAGGTTGAAATCACAGGCTGTCACCACTTGACATGAGCTCGGCGGTAACTCTCTCTCTCTTTCTCCATCTTTGTACAACTTCCTGTGTGTGGCCCGCTGTGTTGTTAGCGGCGAACAGAATCCATATTTTCTCAGCATGGGAAGCCTGTTTTAGCCCGGCTGGTTGCGCCTCGTCTAAACCACCCACCACCTCTCATTCAGACGGAGTGGCACAAAAGCGAGGGAACATGCGAGAAAGACTGCGGATCAATCTTAGCAACTTTATTTAGTGCGTAGGGGCGATGTGGAGGTGCAAAAGGCTACCAGGAGGATATAGGCTGACAGTGTAAAGCTATGAGAAGTGTATACAGGGGTAGGGTTGCAAAATTTGGGAATTTTCGGGGAATTAACGGCATGCATTTTGTATCCCTCTATCACCTGCACGATAACTTCTATAATTCTGAAGAGGTAGAACTGCTTTTCTGAGCAACAACAACAAATACAGACGACTGAGAGCAACATTACAACAAAGGACGACAGCAGTCAAGTCAGTTTGAGGAAATACGAGGTGGAGGATATTTGATATTTAAAGTAGAAATGAAAAACTAAAGTAGAATAAAATAAATCTAGTGCTAATTTACTTGCAAATTAGGCTTGCGCCATGTTAGCTTATGATGCTAGTTACTGGAAAAATGTGCTAGCACTAGCTTAATGGGAAACCAGATATGCTAAATGTAGCTTTCTATGGACTGGAAAGAATGGAGAATAGGCAAAAATAAGGCCTGAGAAACTAGAAATAACTAGAAATAAGGCTTTGAGTTTTTGAGACCGGAGGTTTTTTTTTTAAATTTTGAAGTGGGAACTGTAAGCAACATTTTAGCAAACTTTCACGTTTTGTTGTTCAATAAGGGAAATAAGCATTGATAAAGTTCTTCTGACAAATAAATCAGAGTGTGTGTTAATTATCTCCTTTTTTGCAATAATGCTGCTCATGACAAAATAAAATGTTTATATTTTTGCTACAATAATTCCCCTAAATTTCTGTGCAAATTTGAAAATTCCCCAAATTCCCATACCAAAGTTTCCATGGGAATTTCATGGGAATTTTCCACCCCTTTGCAACCCTATACAGGGGCATGTATGTTTTCACTTGACTGTAGTTAGATTGGAATTTTAAATTAAAGGCATATTGCGAAACATTTCAGTGTTTGTTACAGGAGGAAGTAAACTGTCACAGAACTATCTGACACTGCTGGTTTCAGATGACGTCGAGTAAAAGCAGATGGGGCCAGGAAGTAAAAACAGACGCACAGAATCCCGTTTAACTCCACTGATTCTGCGCCAAAACGCCTAAATTCTGTGCAGTCTGTGGTCGCTGCAAACGCTCGAATCGGGAGAAAGACAAATGTTTCTGTTTTTTTTTTTTTCGTGTACCAAAAGTGGTGTCTCACAAAGGAGTTAGTTTCAAAAAACGTACAGAAAAAAGACGACAAAAGTGGATCGACAATCTTATATCAGGTTATTCATCTTGTTTTCAGATTTATCATCTTCTTAGCCGCTCTGAGACTGCTTAAATCTAGTCTAGAGGTTGTTTATTTTAAGAGAACTCAAGTAAAGTAAAATGATGTTGCTGCGTGGACAGATGATTTCACTACATTTAAGTCAATTTCTGATAGATTTAAGCGTTTATATCTTACATTTTGGTCAAGCTTTTTTGCCGTGTATGTATTGAGGATAAGTAAAATTTGATTAATTACCACAGTAAATGTATTATTTTGATGACTGTTTTAAATTAAAGGCATATTGTGGAACATTTTAGGGTCTCTCATAGGAGGAAGTAAACTGTCACAAAATAATATTAAACTATGTATATATTCAGAGGGTATAAAATAAGGTTATGAGAAGTATAAACAGGGGCACGTGCTGTGTGTTTTCACATGATTTTAGTTGGATTGGTGTTTTAAATTAAAGGCATATTGCGGAATATTTTAGGGTTTGATGCAGGAGGAAGTAAACTGTCACAAAACTACACTCAACAAAAATATAAACGCAACACTTTTGTTTTTGCTCCCATTTGTCATGAGATGGACTCAAAGATCTAAAATTCATTCCGGATACACAATATTACCATTTCTCTCAAACATTGTTCACAAATCTGTCTAAATGTGTGATAGTGAGCACTTTTGCTTTGCTGAGATAATCCATCCCACCTCACAGGTGTGCCACATCAAGATGCTCATCAGACACCATGATTAGTGCACAGGTGTACCTTAGACTGTCCACAATAAAAGGCCACTCTGAAATGTGCAGTTTTGTCTCACAGCAAAATGCCACAGATGGCGCAAGCATTGAGGGAGCGTGCAATTGGCATGCTGACAGCAGGAATGTCAACCAGATCTGTTGCTCGGGCATTGAATGTTCATTTCTCCACCATAAGCCGTCTCCAAAGGCGTTTCAGAGAATATGGCAGTACATCCAACCGGCCTCACAACCGCAGACCACGTGTAACCACACCAGCCCAGGACCTCCACATCCAGCAGGTTCACCTCCAAGATCGTCTGAGACCAGCTACTCAGACAGCTGCTGAAACAATTGGTTTGCATAACCAAAGAATTTCTGCACAAACTGTCAGAAACCGTCCTCAGGGAAGCTCAACTGCATGCTCGTCGTCCTCATCGGGTCTTAACCTGACTCCAGATCGCCGCCGTAACAGACTTGAGTGGGCAAATGCCCACATTCGATGGCGTCCTGGCACGTTGGAGAGGTGTTCTCTTCACGGATGAATCTCGGTTTACATTGTTCAGGGCAGATGGCAGACAGCGTGTGTGGCGTCGTGTGGGTGAGCGCTTTGCTGATGTCAATGTTGTGGATCGAGTGGCCCATGGTGGTGGTGGGGTTATGGTATGGGCAGGCATCTGTTATGGACGAAGAACACAGGTGCATTTTATTGATGGCATTTTGAATGCACAGAGATACCGTGATGAGATCCTGAGGCTCATTGTTGTGCCATACATCCATGAACATCACCTCATGTTTCAGCAAGATAATGCACAGCCCCATGTTGCAAGGATCTGTACACAATTCTTGGAAGCTGAAAATGTCCCAGTTCTTGCATGGCCAGCATACTCACCGGACATGTCACCCATTGAGCATGTTTGGGATGTGCTTGACCGGCGTATACGACAGCGTGTACCAGTTCCCACTAATATCCAGCAACTTCAAGACAGCCATTGAAGAGGAGTGGACCAACATTCCACAGGCCACAATTGACAATCTGATAAACTCTATGCGAAGAAGATGTGTTGCACTGCATGAGGCAAATGGTGGTCACACCAGATACTGACTGGTTCTGAGTCCCCAGACCCCCAATAAAGCAACAACTGCACATTTCAGGGTGGCCTTTTATTGTGGACAGTCTAAGGTTCACCTATGCACTAATCATGGTGTCTGATGAGCATCTTGATGTGGCACACCTGTGAGGTGGGATGGATTATCTCAGCAAAGCAAAAGTGCTCACTATCACACATTTAGACAGATTTGTGAACAATGTTTGAGAGAAATGGTAATATTGTGTATCTGGAATGAATTTTAGATCTTTGAGTCCATCTCATGACAAATGGGAGCAAAAACAAAAGTGTTGCGTTTATATTTTTGTTGAGTGTATATGACAACACTGTATTGCTGGTTTCAGATGACGTCACATTGATGTAACCCAGTGCTGCGGGTCAGGAAGTAAAGACGGACGCACAGAGCCCCGTTTAACTGATTCTCCGTCAAAATGCCCAAATTCTGTGCAGTTTATGGTTGCCACGACCGCTCGAATCGGGAGAAAGACAAACGTTTTCTTCATGCACCAAAAGTGGTATCGAAGTTTCAAAAAATTTAAAGAAAAAGATGACGACAAAAGTGGATCGACAATCTCCAGCTTTAAAACAAGAGACGCTGAAACAGACGATGCTCGAGTTTGCAGCGACCACTTTGTAACAGGTAAGAATTACGTGATTTATTAATTAATATTTAAAACGTTTTTTTTTCTGACAATTATTTAGAAACAAGAGCATCGTAATTGACGGTAAACTGTTGTTTTACAGGTCAGAACTTGTCACGCAAAAAGCTTTATGTGGTGCTAATTTTATTATCTTATTTGCCGTAATTTGGCATTTTCTACCTTTTTTAATCATTATTTTAGTTTATCCTGGTGCAGCGGCTGATTTTTAATTCTAAATAGTTGTACTTACAGGTTTTTAAAGTCTTTCAGTTGTCTCAGTGTGACACGAGGTCTGCAGCACCAGATCATTTATTATATCATCCAAAAAAATCCTCCAAACTGTAAGAAAAGTCCGACTTCTCCACATCGTTCGGGTCATAACCACACACAGACCTGCTATTGTGAAAAATAAGTCTAAATATGACATATTTTTCACGACAGCCGATCTGTGCCGGCCTGTTCAAACTTTTTGCGCACTCGCTGTCGCCCGTTGTGCTGTTTTGAAGCTGAATCTGAATTCCACACGTCATCAGGGCCACGTGAGTGAAACCAGCAATATACAGGCGCAGAATGAGGCTATGAGAAGTGTATTCAGGGGCACGTATGTTTTCACTTCATTGTAGTTAGATTGGAGTTTTAAATTAAAGGCATATTGCGGAAAATCTGGCAACAATACTACCCACAAACGTTGCATCGCTGCGTGTGTCATCAAAACAAGACGAAACAAAAAGGCAGCACGGAGGCGACTGTAGAAAGAGCAACAAGGATTCATCGTGTGAAGATTTAAAAGGTCCAGGACGAGGTCGCCGAGGAAGGGAATAAACTCACATTTCTGTGCAAACTTTGCCCGCCGGCTTTCAAAAAGAAATTCCACACTTCAGTCACATGAATAGGAAACTTAAAATGACACACTGAACTGAAGCACCCGGCGAGTCTTTCCTTCCCAGGTATAAGTGAAAAGCTCGTACGAAAATCAAAAGTGAGTCAAGACAGATCCTCCACCCAAATCCCACTGACTGTGAATTGTAGCGGCTCCGTTGTCTCTCAGCCGCAAATTTGATATGAAAATGAAAATTAACACAGTTTTAACATAGTTTCATTGTTAAAACGTCCGTCTGTGGTTCTTTTGGGGTTTGGCGATGATATTGAAAAATAATCGCTCACAGCAACGTACTGAACCAAATTTGGGAATTAAACTCTATGCATGAATACACGCAAAAAAACATATTACGGACATGGGGAATTTCTCACTGTTGGCCACCAGGGGCGCAAAGACTCCTTAAAAATCATTTAAAGGTGCACTATGTAATTTTTCTGATAAGGGGATGTGTTGGCCTGGGAAATTTGAATCACTAATGCGTGATCTTGGCCTGAATATAATACACTGTAAAGCATATGAAAAGTGTGGTTGGGGTTTATGATTATTAGGGTTAGTGTGGGGCATGGCGTTTGCTGGGCGCGGCATTTGCACGGCGTGATTTCCTGGCCACGGTGTTTGCAGGGTGCAGCATAGTCACACGCGAGGGCCGATCATTGCATGTTTCTTATGGTGCGGCAGTAGCTGTTGTTTCAGCAACTGCTATTCGGCGCTATTAAATCTTTTTTTTAAATTATTATGACAGAAAAGTAGCATATTTATAATTTTGTTTGCCTCCACAAAATACTGCAATAAATTTTGTACCGATTTTGTACTAGATGCACATGGTGAAAATATCATATATAGAGAGAATTGGATATTGTTACATCTCCACTATCACCACCAAAATGAAAACCACTGTAGCGTCTTGCATTTACATCACAGTATTGAAAAGTATTAAGTTTTATTGTATAATCATATAAGAAATACTACTACAAAAATACAATACCAGACCCACCGCAGGCTTTTGTCACTTGTCTCTTGCATTAACCCGCTCCCTTCACGACGTCTGATCCAGCACGAGCTCAGTACAGACGAGCCCCTTTTACATTTCATCCCCTTCAACGAGACGACAGTGAGAGCGACAGATGCAGATGCGGGGGTCAGAGGTCAGAACGGGAGGTGACGCTAGCCTGTTAGCTTCACTGCTACGAGCTGTCAATCAAAAGCGGAGAAGTGGAGGAGACAGCGGGGACCCCTGGGACGCTAAACACACCACCACGACCACAGAGGATAAAGAGGGACAGTGACTTATGACGAGATCACAGTGAAGATGCCGGCAGCCTGGGGACTATATACACTGTACACTATGTGACTGGTATAGGGTGACCAGATACTAGACCAACTTTATCTATAAAGCACTAAAAACTTTACAGGGGGCCAAAGTGATGCGCACAAACAGAGAAAAGACAAGGACAGTACAACATACAATACACTGTATATTTTGGGCCATAAATCACAATGTTTCCGACTCCGACTGGTGCGACTTATACTCAGGTGCGACTTATATATAAAAAATGTTTGTTATTTTCACACTGACGACCACATGAGGGCGCTCTAGGCTTGTGTGCCAGTATTTGCTACGCCTATCGCGCTATTATTCCTGCACCACTGTCACTTCTGGCTCTACTGCGCATGTCTCCTGCAGAAAGAGCCGCTGTCCTGCTGCAAGAAGTGAAATCTGCAGCTGAAATGGAAAGTGAGCAGCAGAAAGAAAGTTTGGAGTGAGCGAGAAACTTATGTTTGATGGAGAAAAGTGGAGGAAACTCAAACTGCAAATTAAGAAAACCAAAAGCTCATTGCGGGGTAAAAACTGGATTTAGCTGGAGTTGGCGGAGTTGCTCAGAAGTGACACCGAGGATGAAGAATTCAGTGGATTTAGTGATTTGGAGCGAGATGGAGAGTTTGGTAAACTTGTTCTGTTGTTTCTGCTCTAGTTTTGTGAATAACTGTTCAGATGTGACGTGAACAAACCAGACACATGTTCAGCCTGTTCTTCTCTGTTCTACTGTTATCACTATAACTCGCCTTTAAGATTAAATGTCTGTTCCTGGTCTGATTTGATCAAATAAATGTCCCCAAAAAAACACGATTTATTGTCCAGTGTGAATTTTTCAGACAAGTTAGAAGTCTTAAGATTGTGATTACCTTGGCGATGTATGTTTTAATAATAGGATTCTCTTCAAAATTCAGTTAACGCTTCCAGAAGAATTGACAAAAAGACTCAAATATGATGAAAGATGAACTGACAAACTAATACAAGGTAATGTTTGTAGAGATCTAAACTACAGGATTAGCAGTTTTCTTGCAGAATATGAGGATATTTGGTTGTGTCAAAATTGTGATAAAAACTGATGCAAAAACTGCAGCCTTTGCTTTTCAAATTGCGATTTTGATTCGATAACGATTATTTGTAAAGCAGTGCCACTTCTCATTCATTTTCTCTGCACCGATTGTACGACTAGCAGCTCTAAACGTTGAAATACTTAGATGTGACGAACAATAATGAACACTGTCTGATCAAAAGAGCAGCTGTTGCCAAGTTGTTGAGGTCCACTTGTGCCTGTCTCCGTATGTCAGGAGCATCTGCTGTGAAATGGTTTGTTTGGCGGTAAAATGTTTTTCTGTTTTCGGGATATTGAGGGAAGGTTTTTATATAAACAACGCGTAACATGATCTGATGCGAGCAGAGGTGGGTAGTGCTCATTTAGTTTGGTACACTTGAGTAATTTATAATAAACTTGTAATGCTTAAAGGTCCTAGATTACGCAAAACTGACTCTTTGTGAGGTTTTAGCCGTGTTATAATGTTGTTCTCCTCAAAAACATGCCTGGAGCTGTAGTCCAAAGAGGTTCATTTGGTCTTCCGATAATTTATGTTATTAGGTTCTTTTCTCAGACCAAGAGTTTGTTTTCGTACCTGAGAGTTTCGACTGATCACTGTGACGTGTCCGGTCAGCTGAATTATACAGGTTTTGGCGCCGTCTTCCTACCGGTGGAGGCAGGACGACAGCGCCATCTGCAGTCCGATTTCCTCAGGACAGCGAGCGGTGAGACCTGCTTGAAGTCGGCCCCCCCATCAAACGCAAACCTGCACAAAAACTATGGCAATCGTTTGTGCTTCGTTTGTGCTGCAAAAAGTTTTGTTTGCGCTGCTTTAGTTTTGGAGAAATTAACGATGCTTTTACAGGTCAAATTGGGGTCAGTCAGCGCCCAGGAAGCTTAAAAATGCTCTAAAACGTCCAAAATGGAGTCAGTCGTTTGTGTTTCGTTTGTGCTGCAAAAGGTTTTGTTTGTGCGATTCTGGTTCTTAAGATATTTGCAGTTTTATTTTCGGCCGATGACGTCATCCAGCCCCTCAAACTGTGAAATAGCCTCAAAACAGGCAGAAAATTATACAAAACGTTTTTGTTTTCATCTCATTTTCATTTGTGTGAGTTTATTTCTAAAATGATTAATTATTATTTCTGTGGTAATTATAGGACGTCATTTATGCTCAGCTGACGGCAGCGACTTTAGCAAAACTCCACAAAACTAGTGAAGATAAACGATCTGAGGCTGTGGAAAAGTCTGTATCAGTCTTATTCATTTGCTTTGATTCATATTTTATATAATAATACAGACTTTTCCACAGCCTCACACCGTTTTCGCCACTAGTTTTGTGGAGTTTGTCGCCGTCAGCTGAGCAGAAATGACGTCCTATAATTACCGCAGAAATAATAATGAATAATTTTAGAAATAAACTCGCGCAAATGAAAATTGTCACAGCACAAACGAAATACAAATATTTTATATAATTTTCTTTCTGTTTTGAGCTCTATTTAACATTCTGAGGGGCCAAAAATAAAACTCTTTTTTTAGTGCATTTTGAAGCTGACCACAATTTGACCTATAAAAGAATCGTTAATTTCTCCAAAACTAAAGAAGCACAAACAATTGCCATAGTTTTTGTGTAGGTCTGCGTTTGATGGGGCGACTTCACGCAGGTAGCAGTGAGCAGTTGAAACTCTGAGGTATGAAAACAAACTCTTGGTCTGAAAAAAAATAACCTAATAACACAGAACCGGAGCTGTGTTTTGTTTCATTCACACATGTGAGTAATCCTTTATTATTTCGTCTGTCTACATCTCCAAAGCTTCAAAACGCTCTGTTCCACATTGTGATGTCATGTAGTGGTAGTTTTCAAGTTAAATTCACGTTACCAACAGATACTTTTTGTTCAGTAAAGATTCAAGAGTTTAAACTATCCAAATGAGCACTGTAAACCTTCAACGTAATTAAATAAATGAAGTTATGTATACTCAAAGTTTTAGAAATAGTCTGACTAACTTAATTATGTTAAGTTGCTGTAACTTGTTCATTTTTTTAAAAGTAATTTCAACTAATATTTTTTGATTAAAAGGAACTAAAAGTGGGTATAAGAGCGCATAACTTAAAGACATAGATGAGGCACAACTTAGTAGAATTATGTAATTAAACGCTGAGAATGATAAAGTCCTGTTATTTCTATCAAAAGGTGCATTCTTTTAAGTTCTGGAAGATTGTGACTTTTAAGTTCCTCATCTTCAATTAAAAACAATCGATTGCCTCCATTTTTTTGAGTTCTGGTAACTTATTGGGTTTTACAGTGAGAAGGTGAAGATTAAAAACACAGTGGAGCACTTCCTGTATTACCACATGACATCACAAGGTGGAACAGAGAACAACTCCACCTAAATAAATATAAATATAATAAATATATCTATAACTTTATTACAGACAGTTAGTCCAATTCACATACAGTAAAAAAAAAAAGTATAAAAAGTATAAACAAAGTGCAGATACAAAACGTGTGGGTCAATGACACGACGCCTACATTTTCTGTCCAATTGCAATTTCCTCAGTTAAAAAGGTTCAAATTTCATAATAATTCAGCACATTTTCAAACCTTTTTTTTTTATTCTGCATGTTTTTTGTACTTAAAGTGTTAAAATGTCATGTGGTGCGACTAATAACAGCAGGAATTCTGTGGCTGCAGTTTAGTAACAGACAAAGTCGACTTGGGTGAATGGTTCTTTAGGCATTTTTCCTTCATTTTTCTTCATTTGATGCATTTTCCAGGGCAGCAGTTTGTTCATTAAATACAAGAAGGCGACTGTCACATTGAACAGCAAAAGAAAATATCAATATGCAGTAAAAATCTATACACTTCATATTACTCAGAACTTAGATTAATATCCCAACCATGTTTTACAAAATAAAACTATTTTAAGGTTATTCTCGGTCAGACCACATGACATTTTACACTAAAAATGCTGAATATAAATGTTAAACACAGATTTATGCACCTAACACTGTAAATATCTGCAAAGTTCAATAGAAACTAATATTTTTAAGTTTACCTGTTGAAAATCCTTATACGTCATTGAATATACATCTACATTATAAAAGATACAAACTCTTACACCAATGCCGTCTCAGTTTAGAAGCACGTCTATAGCAGCTTTTCAGGGGGTTGACCAACGCTGCTGTTACTTGGTTTTCAGGCGACACATAAAACTAAACAAACTGGTGTCTTGAAAGTGCCTCGTAAGCTGGTGAACTTGTCGATACAAACAGTTGATTAGCATTGGAACTCGAAGGAGCATCTCAAAGCATCATTTTAGGCTACGTTTAACCTCTGCAAACTTGATTTCTTATCATTTACAATAACAATAACAACAGCGCAGGATAGAATATGCAGGGTTTGCGTGTTAAACATGTGCGAATGAAACAAATCACAACTCCAGGTCTGTTTTTAATGAAGAAACCTTATAACAAAGATTAGAAAATCACATAATACGGGCATTTTAACCCACTGTCCTTCTCCACCATGTTGAATATGAGCATTAACTGTGTATTAAACCATTTTCCATCCTTCTGTGAGTGCACTGGGGCTGTTCCTTCTGCCCCTGCCTCCCTCCTTCTGTTCACATGTTTATATTACACATCACACTCCTCTATACCATGACCCACGGCTGTTATCGAGGCGGAGATGTGACCAGGAAGGACGGAGCGATGATGACGCTCCTGATGTCCAGACTGGGCTGATTTATATCCACACACTGTCAATAGTTTACGGTGAAACGACGGTCACTCTGAAAGTCATGTGAGTTAAATTGGACTTTCGAATAATGTCACGACAGAAAAACTCCAAACTTGATTTCAATAGTAAGGCGTAGGCTCAATACTCAATACGGACTTCCAAACCACGATGGTATTGCTGGGTTTGCTCATGTGACCCTGACAAATCGACGACAGCGAGTACGAAAAAAGTTTGAACGGGCCGGCACAGACCCGCCATAGCGAAAAAATAAGTCTACATATAGATTATAACCCGTACGATGTGGAGAAGTCTGAGTTTTCATACAATTTGGAGTATTTTCCAGGCGTTGAGGCGATGGATTTAATAAATGAACTGGTGCTGCAGACCTTGCGTTACACTGAGCCAAATGAAAAAAAATGCCTTTAAAAACCTGGAGGCTACAACTATTTAGAATTAAAATCAGTCGCTGCACCAGGATAAACTAAAATAATGATTTAAAAAGGTATAAAACACCAAATTGCAGCAATAAAATACTAAAATTAGCAACACACAAAGCTTTTTGCATCACAAGTTCGGACCTATAATGCAACAGTTTGCCGTCACTTACGACGCTCTTCTTTCTAAATAATTGTTAGTGTGTTATGTGTCAGGATACACCATGCAAAATTTTAAGGTTTTCTGACCATTTATGCAGTTGCAGCACCTTAATATTTACACTTACATAATTCCGCCAATAACTTTTCCTAAATAGGGTGTTTTTTGGGCCCTGAGATCAAACGGGGCCGAGCTGGGGTTGGTCTCTATCAACTTGTGATGGCCCAAGATATAAGAAACCAGGAAATAATAGTGAAAAAAGGTAGCAAAAAACATCCTGAGTAGTGGACCAAAAAAACTTTGAAAATATCTTGACCTGTTACAAAGTGGTCGCTGCAAACGCTACAGGAGCATCATCTGTTTCCGCGCCTCCTGTTTTTAGCCGGAGATTGTTGATCCACTTTTGTCATCTTTTTTTTTGTACGTTTTTTGAAACTAACTCTCTTGTGACATACCACTTTCAGTACACACAAAAAAATAAAACGTTTTGCTTTGTTGCAGTAAACAAAGACTGCACAGAATTTGGGGGTTTCGGGGGAGAGTCAGTGGAGGTAAAAGGGGTTCAAGACAATGTAATTTTCAACATTAAATCGTAGTACTTTCTTTAATATTACCATGTGGTCTTATGTAATCCCTCTGTGGTCCAAGCAGGTTCCAGAGGGGTCCATGGGCTTATCTAAACTATGTGCTCTTATACCTGTTCTGATACAACTCAAGATCATTCTAAAGCTTCACAAATGAGTTTCGATACTAGTTTTAGTGTCTGATTTTTGATACTTTTGGCAACCCTTATTGGTCTCACAACAAATGCAAACACCACAGCAAATACAAACACCGCAACAAATACAAACAGTGCAACAAATGCAAACAGTGCAACAAATGCAAACACCGCAACAAATACAAACACCACAACAAATGCAAACAGCGCAACAAATGCAAAATACCCCAACAAATACAAATGCCACAACAAATACAAATGCAAACACTGCAACAAATGTAAACACTGCAACAAATGCAAATGCCACAACAAATACAAACGTAAACACTGCAACAAATGCAAACAGTGCAACAAATGCAAATGACGCAACAAATGCAAAACACCGCAACAAATACAAACGCAAACACTGCAACAAATACAAACGCCCCTACAAAACAAAAAGCCACAACACACTAAAAAAAGCCACAACAGAAGTGAACGTGGGACTCTATTTTCTGACGGACCAAGCGAGGAGGATCAAGCGGGAAATTATTTACGACGGTCAGACAGTGACATTGATCCTGGCCACAAAACAATAAATTACTTTTACTTATGTTTCCGACTTCTTCCTTTACTTTTCACATTCTTCTTCTTCAACTTTTACCATTCACTTCCCGCTTGATCCTCCTTGCTTGGTCCATCTAAAAATAAAGTCCCGCCGCCACTTCCGTTGTGGCTTTTTGTTGTGTTGTGGCATTTGTATTTGTTGCATCATTTGCATTTGTTGTGAGCCCTCGCAGCATCTGTAGATTTCAGATTTTACAGCTATTCAACCCAGAGTCCATACTACAAACAGATATTTGCACAAGTAGACTATTATATTGACCTAAAACTAGTACTAGTACTAGCACTATTAGTACTACTAGTACTAATAGTGCTGCTGGCCCCATCTATAAATATTGGCAGTAGCAAACAATGGATTTTTTAAAACCTTGGGTCAAAAAGGCAACCTGAAACAACTGAATTATGCGTGTATCAACATTCATTAAATCAATTTGGCTAAATAAGACATATTTAACTTATTCAAGGCTAAAATAAAACAGCTGATAGGTTTGAAAGTGACACCTTTACAAATGCAATGAAACAAAACACCACTCCAGATAAAGAAATATCTACAAAAATAAAAAGTTATAATGTATTATGATAATTATGACAACAACTGGCATGTATTAAAAGGCTCATTTTGAATCAGTGATGAATTGCGCACATTCACAATCATTTACTGTCTGTATCTTCACAAACTAAAGCTATTTCACACCCTTTAAACAAGCGTACACATCTCCTCCTCCTTTCCTCCTCCTTTCCTCCTCCTTTCCTCCTCCTTTCCCCCCAGAACAGAGCCACCTCCTGGGGTTGTGCACAGACACAGTCCCTGAAGACCCACCAGTGTTCACACAATACGATGACAGTGAATGACATAGCTGCTATAAGACTGCAGGACATGTTTTTCCCCACATGGACTCGGTGTTGTCGCGTCTCAGAGGAGCAGGACGAGGGTTCAAGCTTGTGTCAGTGAATCGCATCTAATAGAAGCATATGGAAGTGATGGTGCGGTGGGGTATGGGCTATAAAAAGATATGAGAACAGTTATGGGGATAAGAGCAAGACCTGAGGTGCTCCTCCACATTTTGCTGTTTTAAAGTGTATTTTTAAAGGGCCCATGTTACAATATTTTCTGATCTGTGTTATAAAGTTGTTTCTTCGTCACAAACAGACCTGGAGTTGGGTTTTGTTTCATTCACACACAATTCCTGCATATTTAGGCTGGTTATTTTCTCTCATGCCATATGATGTGGTAATACAGGAAGTGCTCCACTGTGTTTTTAAAGTCCATACTCCACCGCCAGAATCATTCAGATACTTTCAGCCCTGGAATTGCCGATCTCTACTAAACTTAACGTAAAAGGAACTGTTGACTTAAAAACTACCGCTTCATCACAAGGTGGACCAGAGTGTTTCGAGTTTTTTGGGCTACGCCAGTGCTTCTTTGTTTTCATTTTATTTTATTCAGCCATATACAACTTGGTAGGATAAACAATATGACAATAGTATCATCTTGACCGAAAAGGTAATGGCAGAAGTAAAACTTACATATGATGCCAAACCTATTTACAAAAAGAAATAATGAACTTTCTCCAGTAAAGACAGCAAACATATATATATATATATATATATATATATATTCAGTGTAGACAAAATTATTTTATGAGGGGAAATAAAAAACATGAAAAAAGAACAAACAAACCTAAAGTGTAAACTAAAAAACAATGCATATGTATATCATGGATTTATACCTATTTTTAAAGGCTACAATTGGCTTTGATTTTTTTATTTTATCATCAAGCTTGTTCTTAATTATTTTCTGTCATGCCCCCCGCCACTCCACAGAACCACTACCAAACATGGACAAATCGCACCCTCGCCTTCAGTCGCCAACATACGACTGGCAAACGGTTCAGTCGCGTCTCCAAAGCGACTCTCGAGACACACACAGCAAAATGAATATATTCGCTGTGGCATTGTTTCAATAAGCTTCTGCAATGTCACAAGATTTAATTCCATCCAGTGTTGCATTCATTTTTCACCAAGATCTTGCCTTGATGATGGTTGAGTCTGAGCCTTCTCCAGCACATCCCAAAGATTCTCACTGGGGTTAAGGTCTGGACTCTGTGGAGGCCGATCCATGTGTGGAAATGACGTCTCCTGCTTCCTGAACCGCTCTTTCACAATCTGAGCCCGATGAATCCTGGTATTGACATCTTTATTTATTTATTCTTTATTTGATAGGGACAGTGCATATTAATGAACATCTGCAACATTGCAGTGTAAATATGACAGATTATAGCAAAAATGCTAATTTCCATCTGTAGTCCCTAGGCAGGTGACATCACAGCAAAAACAATGACAGGTGACAGTAACAGCAACATTACAACATTACAACATTACAACATTAAAACATTAAAATGTTAAAACTTAGAAGTGTCCACAAGTCTGGTTTTCCTTTAGCCACTGTTTCAAGTGTGATTTGAAAGTGGCCAGTGTTGGAGTCTCTTATTGATACTGGGAGAGAGCTCCAGAACTTGGTGCCTCTGACTGAGAGCACAGTTTGTCCAAACGAGGTGCGTCTGTGTGGGACCTCACAGTTCCCCCGGGCCGTGGCCCTAGTTCCCATCCCACAGACAGTCTTTGTTTTAATAAAATCCTGTAGCGGAGGAGGAGCAAGCCCATGTAAAACTTTATATATAAAACAACCATTTTTAAAATGAACAAAATTATTAAAATTAAGCAATTTATACTTGTCTAAAATAGTGCAGTGGTGGACTGAGAATGGTTTATTGTCCAATATTTTTAAAGCTTTTTTAAAAAGTGATTCAACTAGTTTAAGTGTTGTGCCAGCAGCAAGTGACCATGTGGTTATGCAGTACTCTATATGCGACAGAATCATGGAGTGTAAAAACATTCGTGCCGCATATAGAGTCATAAAGGGTCTTGCCTGTCTAAAATTCACCAAGTTAAAATTAACAGTTTTTGTAAGGCGCTTAATGTGTTTCTTGAATGTTAATGTCGGGTCCAGCGTCAGTCCCAAGTATTTAAACTCTTTGACGAGACTGAGTTCTACTCTAATCTTGGAATATGCCCCGTGCCATCAGGGAAGAAAAAACCCACTGATGGAATAACCTGGTCCTTCAGTATATTCAGGTTCAGCTGACCTCATTCTTTGAGCACACACTGCTGCTGAACCTGGACCTGACCAACTGCAGCAACATCAGACCTATTTGCTTAGTTAAATCCAGGTGGCGACTTTTTTTTGGGCCAGGCAGTGTATCTTAAATCAATACGCTAATGAAACTAGAGATCGCAGAAGCCATTAGCAGCCACAGCTCTGTCAATCTCCCCCAGGACACACATGTGGCTACAGAAGGAGCTCAGCAGAGACACTAAACACTGTCAACACAACTGTCCACACATCCCACAGCTCAGTGGGGTTCATGTGTGTAGCGTGACATCCAGCCTGGAGCCCACTATCTGCTGTACCAGAAAGAGGTTTAGCGTAAAGAGGCTTACCACGTAGAGCTGCTTCCACAGAACGGCCCATTCCTGCAGCGTGGACGTCACCTCAGTCACGATGGGGTCCTGCAGCGGGACCACCGTCTCATGGGGGCTGCAGAAAGAGAGAAACGAGATTATACTCCATACAGTTTATCGCATTAGAGGTAAGCTTTTCAGAGTCCAGAAATAACATCGCATTTGGAGTGGAGTACAGTAAGAGACAGATGTGAATTTTTGTGATGTTAAGTATTTATTTTTGTACAAGTGGCATAATTATGAAAGCTTCAAATCAGTCAGATAAAGCAACAAAAGAAAAGTCTATTTTTACTACTTCAAGGACTCAGTGAATAGGGTTGCAAAGGGGCAGAAAATTTCCATGGAAACTTTAGTAGTAGTAATTTTGCGAGTTTTCAAACTGGTAACTTTGCACAGGAATTTAGGGGAATTATTGTAACAAAAATATAAACTTTTTATTTTGTCATCGGCAGCATTATTGCAAAAGGGAGATAATTAACACACATGACTCTGATTTATTTGTCAGAAGAACTTTATCGCTTATTTCTTTTACTGAACAACAAAATGTGAACATTTGTTGAAATGTTGCTTACAGCTCCCACTTCAAAATTAAAAATGAAAAAAAAAAAAAAATTCTGGTCTCAAAAACTCAAAGCCTTATTTCTAGTTATTTCTAGTTTCTCAAGCTTGTTCTCCATTCTCTCCAGCCCATATAAAACACATTTAGCATATCAATTTATTCCCAGAAATTCCTGAAAATTCCCATTAATTCTCAAAAATTCCCATGGAAAGTTTCCCTTTTTTGAAAATTCCCAGAATTTTGCAACCCTATCAGTGAATCATCCTTTATTGTTTCCAGAGCCATAAATCCGACTGTCGAACAAGTGTAGTTTGTTTTGCCTCATTTTGTAAATAGTATAAATAAAGTTTTCAAAATGACATGTTGAATTTAAATTTTGGGAGATTAAAGCTGCACCATCCATTTGTCTCCATGGAGATATTATGGCTTTGTTAGAAATGCTCCACAGTTTAGCATAAAACTTAATTATGTCCATCAAGACAAGAAAATGGCACCAACAGGCCAAAGTCAGATCCGTGGAGAGGCGAGTTCGTTCACAGTAAGAAATCTACTGTGATTTTTTTTTTTTTTTTGCAATATACACCGCTGTTATGGAAGACAAGCATGTTAGTTTAATGCTACACTGGGGAATATTGCAGGTATAAAGACGAGAAAGTGGTGAAAAAGTTACAACACATAGTTAAACAGCAATACAAATCTAATAATATAATAGCTCAAACTCTATATAAAAGCATGAATGCACAATATCAGGTCAGATGACATAACTAACCTTATTTTCAGTAATGGTCACATTTTTATATTGTGTTTTTGCAGCTTCTAGTCACTCAAACCACTTTAGCTCAAGGAACCTTTCACACATTCATACAAAAGTGTAAGTTGTTCATTGGCAAAGTGTTTTACCCAAGGACCAGAGGCGGCGCTACCATTAGGGAACAGTAGACAGCTGCCCAGGGCCCCCAGACTTGAAGGGGGGTCCCCAAACAATTGTCCCCTCAGTGCCACTAATGGCTGAGGCCTCAGAGCAATTACTATATTTTTCGGACTATAAGTCACCCCGGAGTATAAGTCACACCAGCCAAAAAATGCACGAAATGCACAAAAAATTAAGAAGAAAACATATATAAGTCACACTGGACTATAAATCGCATTTTTTGGGGGGAAATTTATTGGATATAATCAGAGACCAGGAACAGACATTTTATCTTGAAAGGCAAATTATAGTAATACCAAAAGAACACAGAACAACAGGCTGAACATGAGTCTGGTGTGTTCACGTCACATATGAACAGTTATTCAGAAAACTAGAGCAGAAACAACAGAACAAGTTTACCAAACTCTCCATCTCACTCCAAATCACTAAATCCACTGAATTCTTCATCCTCTGTGTCACTTCTGAGCAACTCCACCAACTCCAGCTAAATCCAGTTTTTAGCCCACGTTTAGCTTTTTGGTTTTCTTCACTACAGTTCGAGTTTCCTCCACTTTTCTCCAGTCAAACACAAGTTTCTCGCTCACTCCAAACTTTCTTTCTGCTGCTCGATCACTGTTTTTGGCTGCATATTTCAGGACTTGCAGCAGGACAGCGGCTCTTTGTGCAGGAGACATGTGCAGTAGAGCGAGAAGTGACAGTGGTGCAGGAGTAATCACGTGTTAGAAGTAGCAGATACTCGCATATAAGCCTAGAGCGCCCTCTTGTGGCTGTCAGTGTGAAAATAACCAACGTGAAATTATATATTTTATATATAAATCACACCTGAGTATAAGTCACAGGAACCACCCAAACCATGAAAAAAGTGCGATTTATAGTCTGAAATACGGTAGTTTTTCTCTCAATATGGCATTAAATGAGAGTCGTTTACTTAAAAACATAATCAAAACAGTATCTGATTGTCAAATCTATTTAACTGTCAAAACATTCCCCCTTTGGTTATGTCGTAAGCCGCCTAACTAATGAGACAAGTTTCCAATCTGCCCTAATCCAAATAGAGATGTGCGTGTCGCAAGAACAATGGGGGAAAACAGACAATAAATACAGTATTAAAACAAAAAAACAAAAACAAAAACAGAGCATTATAATATGGGCCCCAAACTCAAGTTCACCCAGGGCCCCCAAATTGTCAACTCCGCCACTGCCAGGGACACAACAGCAGCATTTATCTGTGGGTTTGTTGCTCTGACCACACAACCAATGATGTTGACGCCAAGAGTGGGATTCAAACTGCCAACTCCCAGCTCAGTGGACACTATTAACTGAGCTACTGTCGCCCCCATTTCACCCAGAGCTCAGTTTGTGGCTTTAATACAAAAAGAAAAACGTCTGGTGGACATTCTGCCTGGATATTTCTTGCAAAAATCCAGCATAACATCAGTTCTGCTTGAGAAAAAAAAAACACATCTGACTCCAAAACTCGCTTCAGTTTTCCCTCGAGCATTCATTTTAACCTGATAAACAATGAGTCACCGCCTGATACACAAACATCGTGCGTCTTCCTTAACATTCTGCAACCTCCCCTGCCTCAGCCTCTCTCCCCTGGTGGATGAGTGGAGTGTTGGTGGTGCTGGTGGAGCTGGTGGTGGTGGTGGACTCCCAGCAGAGCCCTGGCCCAGAGCTCTGCTAATTTGGCCCACATTAGTTACACTTGTGGCTCTCGCTCTCTGCTCTACTTGGTGCAGTCTGCTTAACTCAGGGCTGTGTCTCCAAGTGTGGGAAAAGCTTGGTGGATTAATGAGATTTTTTTTTTTTTTTTTCCCAGAATTGTCCTCTTTTTTTATATGTTTTAACAAGTTTTACTGTACTTTCCATCCATTTAAAGGTCCTATATTACACAAAATCAACTCTTGTGAGCGTTAAGCCGTGTTTGAATGTTGTTACCTCATTAAAACAGACCTGGAGTTGTGTTTTGTTTCATTCACAGATGTTTGAGTAAAGGTTGGGCAGTATCCAAATTTTTATACCGTTAAACCTTCTCAGCATTTTACCGGGAATATATTATTACTGTGACTAATTAAGCAGCACTATATTTGAAGATGAGGCACAAGTTCTGATCAAACCAAACTTCACCAGTGCGTATCTCCCTCCATTTAATGATCTGGGACTCGCCGAGACAAGAAAAGCGCAGAAGAGGCAGATTCTGGAGTAAAAAGTAAAAGGCGACAGTCCACCGCGTGTGATATTTCCCACTGCAGCATGTTGTATCTGACAGACCCGCGCTCTCGGCACTCGGAGAAGTTACTGTCTCCTCCGTGAAAGTCTGACTTTGCCCTCGAGCGGGAACTTTCTCCTCTTCAGCGCCTCGTCCCCTCTTGACTCTCGGCGTTCAATAAAACGTCTCCATCGCAAACTTTTGGGCTCAACGTCACACACGAAGCGTCAGTCAGGTTTTTTTCTTCTTCCTCGCTGCGTGTGGATGGAAATCTCCGAGCGTAACGAGGTTTGAAGAGGAGAGAGAGCGGAGGGGAGAAAGTCGGTGCTGTGCCTCGTATCTGAGGCGACTGTGGTGGGATCTCTGGCCTGACGCAGGGTCGTAGCTCCTCAACATTTGCGTCTCTCCTCTGAAGCCAAAATGCTCCTAATATTATATTAGGTCCTTATGCGCTGCAGATTTTTTTAATGACGCTAATGAAACTAATACCGCTGCTACTTTTTGATACCGCGGGATACAGTATTACCGCCCAATCCTAGTTTGAGTAACCTTTTTTTCAAGTTCCCAGAGCTATTATTGAACTGAATAAATGAACTAATGCATGATGTGAATGAATTGGTGTCTAACTACGGATGTACTAACAAAATTTCGTTGTACTTGTGACAATGATAATAATAATTGAAGTTAACAGCTACATTTTGCCTTTTGTTCAGCAGAGATCGGCAATTCCGGGGCTGAAATCCTCCAAATGATTCCAGTGAAGGTTTAGGGAGTTTAAAAACACAGTGGAGCACTTCCTGCATCACCACATCACAGGTTTGTTTGTGATGAGGAAACAACATTTTAACATAGATCAGAAAATACACAATTTAAGGTGTTGTATCTGATCAGAATGGACAAAGTCTAATTTTTCCCCCCTTTTTACACTCTCTTTTTATACATTTTTTCCTTGTTAGAAAATATGTCATAGTTTAGGCCAAAAAAAAATAAAAAATAAAAAATTCCATTCCGAGGTTCCCTGTACTTTTTCTTAATTACTTTTCTCTTTGTCCAGCTTCTGATAAAAGGGAACATCTAAAAAGGAATAACCCACGACCAGTTTCTACTTTAAACCCACAAAGAAAAAGAAAAATCTGCACCAGCTAAACCGATTCTTTTATTTCTTATATTTACCCGCTGAGTTTCCCCTGTGTCGTTTGTTCCTTTTTAAAATGAAAATCGATCAGACGGACGACAAAACTCCAGAGCCTCAGCTTCACAGTCAGACTCAGTTTGACTTGAGTCATTTTAGTCAATGTTTTAGGGAAAAGAGGCCAGAAGGTAAAAGATTTTTAATAATTCCCTCCCTCTGTTTCTCGCTGTCTCTTTCTCTCTCCCTCCCTCTGTCTCTCCTTCTCTCTGTCTCTCTCTCTCCCTCTGTCTCAGCTTCGCTCTGTCTCTCTCTCTCCCTCTGTTTCACTCTTTCTCTCTGTCTCTCTCTCTCCCTCTATCTCCATCCTCTTTCTCTTTCTGTCTCTCTCTTCCTCTCTCCCTTCCTCCCTCTGTTTCTCTCCTTCTCATTGTCTCTCTCTCTCTCCCTCTTTCTGTCTCTCCCTGTTTCTCTTCCTCTCACTCTCTCTGTCTCTCCCTCCCTCTTTCTTTCCCTTTCTGTCTCTCTCTCTCTCCTCTTTCTTTCTGTCTCTCTCTCCCTCTGTCTCTCTCCTCCCCACCCTCTTTCTCCGTCCCTCCTTCTTTTCCCCTCTCCCTCCTCCTCCCTCTCCTGCGCCTGCAGCTTTGTACGTATCTTCCGCTTCACTTTTCTCCTCCGCTCTCTTTCTTTCTCTTTCTTTCTTTCCTTCTTTCTTTCTCTCTTTTTTACAGCAGATCGGGGCCTGTGTTTTCTTCGCGAACACGAGGTCATTACTCCACATCCCAGAGCAGAGAAACTGACAAACGCTCTTATGTCTTCTGCTAAACGTACGGATTTTTATGATTTTTATTCATTTTTACTTTAAATCCTCATTCAAAAACACAGATCACTAAAGAAGCTGAATCCTTTGAAGAGCGAAATCCGTTTTGAAAGTGAGAAATGAATCTGTACTGCTGCAAAGTTTTTATTTTGCTTTGTTTTTTTCGTTTTTTTAATTATTATTGAGCATTCTATTAAATATAGAATCTTCTCAAACACATTACAATAATGTGTTTTACACCCAAACCCCAAAACAAACCCACCATGTTGCACAAATATCAATAAATAAAATAAAATACAAATACCATTACTCACTGATTAAACTCCTGTGAGGGATCGACATCTTTGATCACAACACAACAAAAAAACACGCCAAAAACACACCAAAAAAAAAAGCCAAAACACACCAAACTATCCCTTTAAAAGTAAAAAGTAGAAGTATTTTATTGAGATTTCTAAAACAATTTAAGGATGAAACGTAGTGATTTTTAAGTGATTCAATTCATTTCTTAAATTTTCCAGCCGGTTTTGTGCATTTGTATGTTTGGTTTGCTCATAGTTTGGACGTTAACTCAAATGAAATGTGCTAAAATTAAGTCTCAGCCACTTCAAAAGGTCTCACAGCATAAAGAAAAGCACTTTTGACTGAAGTAGAAAGTACAGATACACGTTCTTGAATGTAGTGAAGCAAAAGTAAAAAGTAAAATTGACTCACGTAAAGTACAGATCATAGACCGTGTATATGAGTGGACGTAGCTAAAGCGTTAGCCGCCGTGTGCCAAACAGGAAGTGCTCCAGGAGGCTCTTCCGGCTCCTTCTCTCCCTTTTCCCCATTGACTCACAATAGGATCTTCTGGCTCCTCTCTCTGGACCTGCTGCTGTGGCCTCGTCATTTTGGTCTTAAAATGTTCGTCTGAACCCGCGACACAGGATCCTGAATTTTTCATTTCTCTATCTTGTTCCTAAATCAAGATATGAACATAAATAACGGACCAATCAGACGCCTTCATTCCCCGAGGTCCCGCCCCCTAGCGTTAGCAACAGGTTTGATTGACAGCTCGTTTCGTTGCTAAGTAAGCTCCCTTCCCGCTTTCCTGCCCCGACTGACTATTTCTGAAATAAAATGACAAAATATCTCAAACAATTACAGTAGCTAACGTTACTAGAATCTTAACTAGCATCATTTAACTAGCATAAAGTAAAGTGAATTTCGTAAAATTTCCGACTCTGTTGTTGTTTGCACGTAACAGAACATAGAACATAAATCACTGACTTAAACTTACTATTTGAAGTTTGATGTTAAAAGCTAAAAGTTTCCTTATTATTCTCAAGAATCACTGAAATACAGCGGTTCGTGCAGGTGCAGAGTATCTCCGCTCTGAGGAGGGCGGCACATTTAACCTCCTCACTCATGATTGGCTCTTGTGTTGCTATGATACTCGCGGTCGGATTTCCAAATATGGACCTGGCTCCAGATTCGCTCCTGTAACTGTGGTATCGGGAGCCTCATTTGAGCGACGCTGACGCTGTGGAGACGTCACGCTCACTTAGTCCACTCATATATACGCTCTATAGTACAGATACCTAAAATTTTTACTTTTACTTTTCTACTTTTTTACCTTCCACTGCTGCTGCTGCATAGATCATAGCTGAACAGGCAGAGCACCTAAAGCGTAATGTCGCTGCAAAGATTCGGCTGCGTGCAGTGTACCAGCAAGTTCCACTGGATGTAAGTGCACATATATGTAAACAAAAACAAATCCAGACCAGGACATGTTGTACTCTGCAGTGAACAGTGCTTAAAGGACATCTCAGATTTCACTAAACACGATTATGTGTGTGCAGACTCCACAAAGAGGAATCATATGGAGGACGGAAGGTCTAAAATAGCCCAGGGACACACTCTTTCTTTCTTTCTCTGTCGCTCTCTCTTCTCTAAGTGGCTCTCTGTTTGCTTGTCTCGGACGCACACACAAACATGGTGTCTCCGATGAGAAGCATCAACGTCCGTACGCAAGGATGAACCCGGGGTCAGAGGTCAGCGTGATGATAATGGAGCCTGACTGTAAACACAACGGGACTGACCTCGTGCTAAATATAACCACACCTGTCAGAGGAAAAGGAAACATGCGTCTCCATGCGAACGGTAATGAATTCAGATCGGTGTCTATCATACAGTACAATAAGCAGTAACGTAACAGCAAACATGGAATTCCTATATTAGTTAGAGGAGCGTTGATCAGGCGTAACAGATTGTATTAAAAAATAAATAAATTATCAGTTTGGTATGAGATTCGGTTGATGGTGGAAGTGTGGTGTGCAATAACAGGCCGTATCTATGACGCTTGTATTAAATAAGTTTCTCAATATTTTGCTCCACGCGGCTTTTCCTTCAGAAGTTGTTCTTGTAAAGTTTCAGTCTGATGTCGTAAAGTGTTTTATAAACTTTCCATAGTCTATCACGAGTCATTCCCCGAGCTCCTTGATGGTGTTTACGCGACTGCAGTGGTTTTGGAGAACATATTTTGAAAGGGCATCGGAAGTTTATTTTGACTAGGGATAGTGAAAACTAAAAAAAAAAATCATGACCGACCACCGAGCCTCGTTAACCGGTTAAAATCAGTTCACTGTTCAGTTTAAAAGCTATTCTAAATCGAATCGCTATTTGAAATAACGTGCATTTGGACTGGAGCCGCCTCTCACTGAAGATAAAGGTGTTGGTCGAGTGTTAGAAGCTCATTTGAAACATCACCGTGGCTCATTTCAGAAAATGACCGAAGAGATGCTGCTTATAGACTGTGGAGTGCAAGTCTGTCGACGCCGCACATGAAGCATTTATACACGGACTGCACATAAGGCTCAGTTTAACCCAGCAGTCATGACTTTAGTCCACAATATGCACAAAACCGTGAGTATAAAACACCAAAACATCCAACAGTCGCCTACACAATAAAAGCACTTCTGTGGAAACTCATCGTAGCTTGTAGCAGCACTAAAGCACTGTAGAGATAAACATAAACACAGAGCGGTTAGCATAATTAGCACAGTTAGCGTAGTTAGCACGGAAGGCTGGCTTTTCTCACCTGTAGAAGAGGCTTGAGGGTGTCGCATTTTGAGGTGATACATCATCAACAATGTGCTACTGCTGTATTTTAACACTGTATCACACAAGGTACATTTCACATCGGTGCACAGCAACGAGACCTCGCCTCGCTCCACAGAAAAGGTGCGTTTAGGCTACAGTCTATGAATATTTAGGGCGACTCACACTCGGACTGTAGAACCCTGTCCTGCTCCATTTAACCGACAGTCAAACAATTTTGGCTGGTTGACAGTGATTCGGTCAACCACTGGTGAAACGATTACCGGTTAACATCCCTAATTTTGATACCACGTGTCCATTTCCTGTCTTGCCTCTGCTAAAAAGCCTGGAAATGCTCCGTTGACGCTGACGCTGCTGGTGTAGATCGTCTGACCGGTTAAAATGGAAATTCAAACCCGTGCGTGTGCTGCTCGTACGCTGTGCTGCTGCACTTACGCACTGTTACGCTTTCGTGTAAATTGGGGTAAGACTTATTTGAAAATCTTAAACATTATAAAGCCTGAACAATTAAAAGTGCACGATGGAACTTAATCTGTTGGAAGATCTGGCAATTTCTTCTTCTATTTCTCTATGGAAATATGATTGCTTTGCCTGTAGTGTTTCACAGCATATTAATCTTATCTGTGGGGTTCAACTGCCACTCCGACATACCGTCATTCCGACAACCCTCCAGTCTGACATCCCCCCATTCCAACACCTTTTACGTTGCCATTTATGTTGCCATTCCGACAATTTACTCATGAGGTAGCGGTGCACTGAGCATGAGGAGGTGTGTTGAGAGGAGGCCCACTGAGGGCAGCCGGAGGAGGTGCGCTGAGCAAGTTGAGAGGAGGTGCGTTGAACGCGGCATGGTTTTAGTCCTGGTTTGAGTCCTGGTTTAGACCTGGTTTAGTCCTGGTTAAGATCTTGTTTAGACCTGCTTTTAGTCCTGATTTAGACCTGGTTTTAGACTTGGTTTTAGACTTGGTTTTAGTCCTGGTTTAGACCTGGTTTAGACCTGGTTTAGACCTTGTTTAGCTCTGCTTTAGACCTGGTTTTAGTCCCGATTAAGACCTTGTTTTAGTCCTGTATAGACCTGCTTTTAAACCAGGACTAAACCAGGTCTATACCAGGACTAAACCAGGACTAAACCAGGTCTAAACCAGATCTAAAACAGGACTAAACCAGGTCTAAACCAGGTCTAAACCAGGTCTAAACCAGGTCTAAACCAGGTCTAAACCAGGTCTAAACCGGGATTAAACCGCTCCAACCATAGGGGAAAAATGTCAGAGTTTGATAACAAATGGACGCACAGCCACTCCGACAATTAGACGTCAGTGTCGGAGCGGTGGTGTGTCGGAATGGCGGCCTGTAACCTTATCTATCACCATGCAGACGAGCAGGTGACAAACACCAGGCCAAGTACCAGGTCAGATCTGTGGAGAGGCGATCCTGCTCACAGAAAGAACACTGATTATTCCAGGTATTTTTGTGGCGATAAAAACCCCTGTACTGCAATCGAACTATTATGAGAGTCAAAATGAGATCGCTATAAAACTTTATATCCTCAGAGAATCAGGAAGTGCACTGTTAGCATGCTAATGTTCGTTACCGTAACAGCAATACTCCGATCTGACCTCTGAATGGTTATGAAAAGTGTCAAAAATCTCCTCACTTTGGATGTAGAAATTTGTTAGTGAAGTGAGGACTAACTTTGGAGCACTGCAAACTGTTTGAAATGAACTATTCTTTTGGAACTGAACTGCGGAAAACTCCAGGCAAAGCAAGAACCTGTCTCCATGGAAACAAGCAGCAGCAGAACCTCCAGCAGAAAAGTTACATACTGCCACTTTAAGCACTTACTACATCTTTTCCTGGTCAACACTTTTCCACAGTCTCCAACCCCCCAGTGGGCCCCTGAGGTCCACTTAAAAAAAAGTCAACTATTTAACATTTCCAATTAATGTACTTTTGCGGCATGTAATTATAAAAGTCATATGCAAATGAGCCACGGTAACGCTGATTAATCTGAGGAGGGGACAGGGGACACAAAGCATTTCCAGTCATTATGTAAATGTATTTAAATATGCGATCGTGAACTTCGAAAGGAATCAAGAACGGATAAGTTTAGTGCATTATTTGGAAAGAAAATGATCGTTACAGGAAATGTCACGGAGTTACCCTTTGAAATGGCATTTACTCCAAGAAAAAGCTCGCAATAAAACATTTGCGCTGAACTTTTCGTATTGAATTTGGTAAATTGACGACACGCCGAACGGTCTGAACTTGATCTTGGCTAAAGATGTGGAGCTGTGTGTCTGGAGCTCTCACTGCTGGTGCTCCAAGCAAATACATGTAAAGATCAAAATGTTATTGATTATTTTACAGATTAATAAAAGGAAATCTTGCTCAAAATAGTCATATGGTTCAATTTGTATCATGTTGGGCTACATATCAGGGAGATTCAAGGTTTGTTACGGAAACATTTACACTGTTCTCCTTAGTCAAAGGTCTCAGCTCGGTTTATTAGGGGGACTGGTGGGGGCAGTTTGAGGAAAAGAAGAGCTAAAAGTGCCCCTGCAGCATCATAGCAGCCTCCAGGGGGCGCTAGGTGAACACAACAGGAAATGCCTCGCTCGGGCACTGCTCTGGTGTTTCTGTTGGCGATGGATGATTCATTCCCTCAAAGTGTTTCCTCTGGAAGGTCCAAATTTGCTGCCACATATGGGGTAAAAATACTGCAGCAAATGTCTCCTTAAGGCCGCTACACACTACAGGATTTTTTGGTCTTAAACGATTTTTAAACGTGCGACAAAAAGCGCAAACACCACAGACACGAGGAGAAACTTATGAGACTTAAAATCTCCGATCACAAACACTGCAGCGGGATCTGTGTGTGGAGCACAGGATATAAACCTGTGAGCGCGATGGCGTCAACGGTTTCCTGTCTACAGTAAAACGTGTCGCTTTGAGACTCTGAAGTGTCCAAAGATCAGACTCTGCACTTCCAGTTTATACACAAGTCCAAACTGTGGTATTATTATTTGTGAAAATTGGTGAAATACTTCAGATACAGGAGATAAAGTCCACAGGAAGTAGAGTCACTGTCACCAATCTGCAGCTTTACGCTCTGTGGACGTAAACAAACACATGCGAGGAACAACTTTCGCCTTTTTCCTTTTAAAGAACGCTTCAAACTGCATTAATAGCACGTTTTTTTGGACTGGAGTCATTATTTGCGGAGGACAATTTCTATGGATAATGTGGATCAGATGCTGCAGTTTAAATGTTCCTCTTTACATTAGGAGAGTAATAAAGTCTTTATTTTCGCTCTATCCTGAGTTTGTTTGTTGCGTCTCTGTGTCCGTCGCTCCTCTGCCCCTGACTCTGTTTTATCGCCTGTTTCCGTCACATTGTTGATGTTTGGTGGTTCTGATCTGACACTGACTCCACACATGAGGAGCAGCGGCTTCAAAATCGCACAAGGAGACAAAAAGTTCGGGTCACGCCTCCTGAACTCGGGAAGAAGAAATCGCAGCCAAAATCGGGCAAATTCTCCTGTAGCTTGTGACGGACTTTAGCCCCTTGCATGGTCTCCACGGATACGAGAAAAACAAACAGTTCATTTCACAAAATCCAACAGTCTCTTACTTGTGTCCTTTGACCTGCACATGCTGCTCTTCTTATCTGATTAAAATCCCATGAGATGATGTCAAAAGCCCAAGCTCAAAAACCAAAATAAGTTTCAAAAGCCGCTCAGTGAGTAAGTATGAGGAGTGGGAAAGTCCAAATAACTTCCAAGAACCTATTTCCAATTTCTGACCTATGATTGTAACTTAATGTCTAGTCAAAAATGAGTTAATGTTATTTTGGTGGTATTTCAGACCTCCTTTATCATGTGACTAAATATTGTGAAAAATATTGAGCTCCAAATGGACCTTTGAGCCTTATTTGGCAGTTCCTGTGCTCTGCCTTTGTATCATGTGGCAAAAAGTCATAAAAGGAAAAAGGCAGAAACAGTGCAAGTTTTGTTTGTGATTTAGTTCATAAATATATTTTAGTTTCTTTCTTTCTTTCTTTGTTCTTTGTTGTTTCAGAAGATGTGAGCATTTCTTGCTGTACTGGAAACATATTCCACCAACTTGTTGTGTGGCCATTAATAAATGATTCTGATTCTGATTCTGATTCTGATCATTTGGATGGGACTGTGCATATTAATGAACGTACAATTTGTACAAATCACACAATTTGACGTAAATATGCCGGATTTGGCTCAGTGCTAATTTCCACTCGTAGTCTCAGACCTAAAATATAATAATCATTAGACAAAATATTACAGTCACAGACATAAAACAAATAATTATATATATACAATAGTGATACATGCAGGGCTCTACGCTAACTTTTTTTTTCAGGAGCACATGTGCCCCTAAGTTAAAAATTTTAGGAGCACAGAAAAAAAAATGGGGGCACAAATAGGTTTTCATTTCGAACGATTATTACAGTGCAGAACTTGCGCACACCAACTTATTTGAATTAATTTAATACAAAAAACAAAAGAATTATTATGACTGTACTTTTCCTGCATGATCGCAGTGTTTTTATAAATATATCTTCATTTTATCTGATTATTATTTAGACTTAAAATAAGCCAAACAAACTGTACTGCACTGAAACACTCTGTGGCCCTTTTTGGACCCTCACCCACAGTTTAAGAACCTCTTCTTTAAGAGAACTTCCACTGGCACTTTACACAAAACTGCTTCAAAGTGAAAAACATAGGTAAGATTTTTAAACCTGTATTTTCAAATTCCTAGGTGAAGTTACATTCTCTTACTGGTTTTACAGTGGTTTTTAGCCTCTGCACATTTACCAAACTAAACGCACATTGTGACAGAGTTATTTGGCATTTTCTTAGGCAAACTTCAGCCCACATATCACCTGCTCTGTGCTGTGGGTCTGCTCTGTGCGGACACTGACAGAAAATTAGTATTGGCGTATTTGACGTGAGGCGGAAGGACAGGTAGGGATATCTGCCCTGTGACGCACGTTGGTACACAAGGGTGCGCGCTGTGGACAAGCCGCGCGCTGCGGAGCCTGTGCTGACGGGCCGCACAGTGTCTGCGGGCTCCAGTGCACAGGCCGCAGAGAGACGTCCCGCGTGGTCACGCACACCGGTACAAGTTTATTGCAGCGGCCGTAATGAAATATGATCACACTCAGTATTCAGACCTTGAGTCCGTGATAAGACCGAGTCCAAATGCGCTCGAGACAAGACCAAGACAAAGCTCTCGCTTTAGCTGAGAAGGAAGTCCAGCGGCGTGGGGGTGTTTACTGAGTGGTGGGACAGGTGTGGGTCCTGCTGCGGGGCGCTCCTCGTTGAAGGGGGCGTGGGTGTGTTTTGAAGCGGAGTTTGTTCGTATGAGTGATATCGGCCACATGCGGAGCTCGTACGCTGGGGTCAGCGCTCGCGCTGGGAAAGCGTGCGGCGCTTTAGGGGCAATCCAGGCTTGGGCACGATTCTAAAGTCCTAGTGTGAGTTTGCCCCTAATGTTGATACATTTAGAACATTTAACTTGTCACGTTACGTCTGTGCGCAGTTCTCCTTACTGTGGCTGCAGAAGCACTCGCACTGGTGCGACTGTTTTATTTTCCTCGTTCGCACGACGAAATATTTACTCGCGAGTGAAATGGGCGCACTGTAGAGCCCTGGATACATGACACAATAGATTTATAATACAGTTCATCTGCTGATGGGCTTGACCTAAAGTGCAGCTTGAAAGACATAATTAACAAATGAATACATATGCAATAGTTATACATGATATAATAGATTTATAATAAAATTCATCTGCGGATTCTAAGGTGCTTCTCACAGTCTGCATAATAAAGTGCAGTTTAAAATCCGACCTCTCGCCTCCTTCTTTTTGGTGCGTCCTTAGCACAGGGTCTTAACACGTTAAATAAATAAACCTTTGGATTCAATTCTACTTAAATAATATTTAATGTGAAAGTATTTTGTGCATTTATTCATACTGTACACACTAAACTGCAAAGTAACTCGTCTGTCAAACTGTTTAACTGTGGAAGTGTCGCTGCACGATCCTGATCAGCACTAAACAGGAAATCCAAAGGTCTTTTATATCATTTAAAACAAACTCCATGATAATTAGACCTTGGTGTGGTGTTCTCATAATGATGGAAATGTGGTGAAAATCAAAGCAATAATAATAATCACGTCAGTTTCTGCCTTTTGCCTTTGCACGACTCCTTGTTTTTACCCCATGATACAAAAGGCAAAGCACAGGAACTGCCAAATAACAAAATAAAACTCAAAAGGTTAATTTTGACATCAATATTTTTCGCATACAGACATTTCTTTATTATAGCGACTGGTTGTCAAATTTTGGGAGCCCTGCCTATGATACTTTTGTCTGGAAACTTTGAAGTCATTTTTCTCAGTTTCCCTCTGGCGAGTTCAGCTCTTTTGCCTTTTTAGGGCAGTAGTAGTTAGTGCTTAAGTGTTTGCCCAAAAACCCAGTGGTTGTCGGTTCAGTTCCAGTCCTTACGTTCTTGGTAAGACACTCCATCCTCCTTCCTTACGTTATTGTGCTGTGTGAGTAATTGCGTTTGCTGAGCCCAAACAGGTTCAGATTGGCAGACTCTCTTTTTAATCCATTTCGCCAATTTATGCTACAGCGACTACACGATCACGTTTTGGCCTCTGCGTGAGGAGTGAATTAATGCCGTGATAAATTGATTTCGGAACTGACATATTCAGTCACAACACCGAACGCTGCCAAAACTACAAAACAACATTTCAGAAACAGAAAGTGGACTTACCCTCTGTTTGTGACAATGGCTTTCTTCAGGTGGACGTAACTGGCAGGAAATAAACCCTATGGGACAAAACAAGACAAAATGTTAAAGAAGACGTACAGTTTTGTGCTTGTATCTGCTATAGTTAGAATCTATGACCCTTGGATCATCTTATAATTTTGGACTCTGGATTTTAAATCGCGTTTGCATCGCAGTTTTAATAAAAGGAACAGGCGGGCGCCCAGTGGGACCTGATGTCGCCGTAAACATCAAGGCAACAAATCACATCACAAACACATCAGGCCAGCGAGTTGTGGATTTTTAATTTTTTTTATTTGAATCAAAATGACAACACGATGCTGCCAAATCCTACGTGTGTCACCGATTAAGAAAATAAAACTGGAGAACAAAGTACGTCGAGAGCACAGAAACCCTGCATGTTTAAGCTGAGCTCTTCTTCTCAAGCAGATAATACTCTGTTCCACCTTGTGATGTCATGTGGTAATACAGGAAGTGCTCCACTGTGTTTTTTAGGGGCCATTTACACAACAACAGTAACAGGTGGAAAACACAAAATATTTTGCCAGATGTCCATATCGTTTAGACGGCAACGGCATTTTGGGAGGTTGAAAACGCAAAACTCCCTCCAGAGTGGAAATCTTGAAATCGCTCCACTCTGTCGTCGCCGTGTAAACACCATTGAAAATAGAAAAATGCGTTTTCGTGGCCGTGGCGTAGAGATTACGTCACAAGCACGAGTCAGTTCAGGAAAAAAACAAACATGGCAGAACTTCAACCGAGCAGCTGCAAACGCCACAGGACTTGTGTGAGAAAGTGACTCAACTGATCACACGGCGT
Organism: Odontamblyopus lacepedii; assembly: GCA_034769755.1. Taxonomy (NCBI): domain Eukaryota; kingdom Metazoa; phylum Chordata; class Actinopteri; order Gobiiformes; family Gobiidae; genus Odontamblyopus; species Odontamblyopus lacepedii. The sequence continues at coordinate 39,021,541 of CM068346.1, read as the reverse complement.
AATCAGAACAGTCCGTCCACATGAAATTGATGGTGTTATTAAGCGTCTCCATGTTGTTTTGAATTGAGGCGCTGGAGAAGAGGAAGTAGAGAAGCAGAAGGGTTATAAGCAGCATTTGGTCCTGGAGGTGCTGCCCCCTACACACTGGGCGTGCAAACTACATCAGCAAACTGCAAGTTTTGTGTCTCCGTGTGCAGCAGAATTCCCAAAAACTCTTGTGTAAACGCAGAATAAGAGTGAGAATGAAAGTGCACGTTTGCGTTTTTGCTTCAGACCGTACGTGTAAATGCAGCCTTAAACTCCATGCACCTTGACTAAAATCGTTTATATAATTTCACCCTCATCTTTACTGAACTAAAGATAAAACGTAGCTCTAAACTTGAAAACTACCACTACATGACACCACAAGGTGGAACAGAGCATTTTGAGCTTAGGAAATTTACACAGAGCAATACTAAAAGATTACTCAAACATGTGAAAGAAATAAAACAACTCCAGGTATGTTTTTGATGATGTACCACTTTTCTAATTGGAGAACAAAGTACATAGAAAGCACAGAAACCCTGAGCTGAGCTCTTCGCTCAAGCAGATAATACTCTGTTCCGCTTTGTGATGTCATGTGGTAATACAGGAAGTGCTCCACTGTGTATTTTAAACTTCATAAACTCATCATTTATATAATTTCAGGCCTGGTATCTCCACTGAACTAAAGGTAAAACGTAGCTGTTAACTTGGGAACTATCGCTACATGACCTCACAAGATTTTGGAAGGTTGGGTCGCACCGCATGATGGAAAACATCATGGAAAAGTTAACGGTCATTGATCACAGACTGGAAGGTACTTTAGCCTTGGAGAGTAGTGTGGATAACATCTCTGAGAGACTTGAAGCTTTACCGAGGGTGGTGTAGACCTCTCCTTCTCCCCAACTGTCTCTACACCTTCGCAGCTTTTGCCCCACCCAGAATTGGCGGGCGGGTTTGTTGTTTCCAGCGGGTTTGTTGTTTCCAGGCTGCATGTTTATATTTTGGGGTCGACTCCACTTCCCTCTTGTTAGTCTTGTCATTATGTCTGTAGTGTGTTTTTGCTGCATGTGAGGGGTTTCTTCTTTTTTTCTCTGTGTATTGGTTCCAGATAGTTGTAAAAAAGATAGTTATGTCACAGGTAGTAATCTCAAAGCCCACCTTTTTATCTTAGCTTACGGGGAGTGGAAGGAAATGTGGACTTGTTTGTTTTTTGTTTTGTTTTTTATTACTATAAAGCACTTTGGTTGCATTTTTTGAAAAGCGCTCTATAAATGAAGTTTGCTTGATTGACAAGGTGGAACAGGCCATTTTGAGCTTAGGAAATTTACACAGACTAATACTAAAAGATTCACTCAAACGAAATAAAACACAACTCCAGGTATGTTTTTGATGATGTACCACTTTTCTAACACGACTTAAAACTCACACAGACTCAATTTTATGCAACAAAGAACCTTTAAGAAAGATGTTTTTAAGCGCACTTTTCAATTAGATAACACACATCCAACGCACACTGCAGACTCTGACTTCTCCGACTTCATCAAAACTCCCATAATTCATTTCTCCGCCTGCACAGAACCATATATTCTCACTATTGTCATTCCAGTCGGCGCTGCTCATTGTAAAGTTGCATTTTGCTGAGCTGTAAAATGACTTGTGCTCCTTCTCAAACTGTAATGAGTCTTATTTCCTCCGGGTACAGAGTTGCTGCAGCGTGGCTTTGGTGGGGGACATATTTTTAGCAACATCTCTAAAAGCTACATGCCCCACACTGCGCTCGCGTTTTATTTGACATTGATAGTACAGAGAAAGACGTATGTGCGGTGCTCCAGTGCGCTGATCCTCCATGCATTTTTCATATGGAGGGAGGCATGTTAGAGCAGAGACTGTTTTTATCTGTGTCAAAGTGTTTATGTAAAGGGTTTATGTACGAACAGAACTGCCTGTTAATTATACGGCACTTAAAGGTCCTATACATACACAAAATGGACTCTTGTGAGCTTTAAAGGTGCAATTTTGGTTGGGTTTTCTCTACGGATATGTCATTGCTCTGCCAGGAATGTTCCACAGCGACATTAAACAGCTCTAACTTACATTTATTCAATTACAGGTGGTTTTATAGCTCAAAAATAGCTTGAAAAACAGGCGTTCTGACTCTGACCGGGTTGCCTCTCCACAAATCTGACCTGAAATTTGGTCTCCGTCGAGATAGAAAGGTATAATGCCATACTGTGGAACATTTCAGACAAAGCATTTGACGGACCCACCACCAGAAAAATTACACCACGCACCTTTAGCTCATGTTAGAATGTCATTACTTGCTCAAAAACATACCTGGAGTTGTGTATTGTTTCATTAACACATGTTTGATCCTTTTTTATTAGTCTGTCTGCATCTCCAATGCTCAAAATGCTCTGTTCCACCTTGTGATGTCATGAAGCGGTAGTTTTCAAGTTACTTTTTATCGTTACTTCAGTAGAAATGGGCAATTCCAGGGTAGAAATGATCCAAATGACTCTAATGAAGGTGTCCGTCCTTCCATCCATTTTCTTTCACTTATCCAGGGCTGGGTCACAGGGGCAGCAGTCTAAGCAGGGACTCCCAGACTTCCCTCACCCCAGACACTTCCTCCAGCTCCTCCTGAGGGACCCCGAGACGTTCCCAGGCCAGCCGAGAGATATAGTCCCTTCAGTGTGTCCTGGGTCTTCCCCGGGGCCTCCTCCCAATGGGACATGAACACCTCCTGAGGGAACAGATGTTCCTCCCCTCAGCTGCTCCTCTCGACGTGGAGGAGCAGCGACTCTACTCCGAGCTCCTCCCGTGTGACCGAGCTCCTCACCCTCTCGTTAAGGGAGCGCACGGCCACTCTGCAGAGGAAACTCATTTCGGCCACTTATATCCACAATCTGGTCCTTTCGGTCGTTCCCCAGAGCTCAGGACCACAGGTGAGGGGAGGAACGTGACTGAGGTAAATCCAGAGCTTCACCTTTGGGCTCAGCTCCTTCGTCACCACAACGACACAGCGACCGCATCACTGCCGACGCTGCACCGATCCACCTGTCAACCTCACGCTCCATCCTCCCCTCACTGTGAACAAGACCCCGAGATACTTGAACTCCTCCACTTGAGGCAGTCGGAGGCGTTTTTAAACTCCATACACCTTGTAATGAAGTTGTATGGAGTTTAAAAACACAGTGGGCCACTTCTTCTTTTACTTTCCTTTTAGTGTTTTCTAAAATGCAGCTGTTAACTTGAAAACTACCGCTTCACAACATCTCTGCTCAGACCAGCCCTGGATAAAGCAAAAGAAGAGAGATATATGGCTGGGAAGATGTTGCCAAATCTCTAAAATTCCCATCCACTCTGAGGTTTTCCAACTGCAATGTCAAACGTCCCCAGTAGAGGTCCTCAAAAACAGTATTCCAAAAGCCAATATTCCCTCTTCCCTATCTCCAAGGTGCAAGCTCCGAGACCTTTCCACATGTCCTATTAATTTAACCGGTAATGTATTCTGTCTTCCTTATCGCTGTGAAATTAACCATAAAGATACATGTCATTTATCTGCCCTGTTTTAATCCTCTCCCCTCTTTATAGTAATGTCATTAATTAACCCTGTGCTTTAAACATCTCCGTACGTTTGTATTCAGCGCACGTCGGCAGGGGAGACGTCTTTTTATTCATATTCCACACCGCACGTCTCCTTGTGCATAACTACATCGGGCCGTACAGTGAATGTGTGAGCGTCACGTGTGAGGGAGGGCATCTGAGTCATTGTGCATGTAATGGGAGCACATGAGGGAGCTGGTGGAATACATAATGGAGATATAAGAGCATGTTTGTACTGGAGAGAGGACGTACTTTAGTAGATTTTGGTGCATTCAAATGGATAAGGGTACAAGAAGGGAACAACATTTGACATCATTTCGCGGCCCAGTAATTTTGATAACCTCAAATTTTCACGGAATGTACAGAAACAGGTCAAGATTTTATATTTAATGTTTTATTTTGGTTTTGTTTTCAGGTTGAGGGGGCTGGCTGACTTCAATTTGACCTATAATAGAATCGTTAGTTTCGTTTGTGCTGCTTTAGTTTTTGAGAAATTAATGATTCTTTTACAGGCCAAACTGGGGTCAGCCCGACAGGAAGCTTCAAAATGCTCTAAAATGCCCAAAACGGAGTCAATCATTTGTGCTTCGTTTGTGCTGCAAAAAGTTTCGTTTGTGCGATTCTGGTTCTTAAGATATTCAGTTTTATTTTTGGCTGATGACGTCGTCCAGCCCCTCAAAATGTTAAATAGACTCAAAACAGCAGAAAATTACAGAAAACGTTTGTATTTTGTTTGTGCATTTTGTGCTGTGACAATTTTCATTTGTGCGAGTTTATTTGTAAAATTATTGATTATTAATTCTGCTGTAATTATAGGACCTCATTTCTGCTCAGCTGATGGCGGTGACTTTAGCAAAACTTCACAAAACTAGTGTCGATAAACGATCTCAGGCTGCAGAAAAGTATGTAACAGTCTTTAGTAATTTGCTTTTGATTCATATTTTACAGAATAATACAGACTTTTCCACAGCCTCAGATCGTTTATCGCCCCTAGTTTTGCGCAGTTTGTCGCTGTCAGCTGAGCGGAAATGACGTCCTGTAATTACCTGGACGACGTCATTGGCCGAAAATAAAACTGCAAATATCTTAAGAACCAGAATCGCACAAATGAAACGTTTTGCAGCACAAATGAAGCACAAACAATTGACTCCATTCTGGACTGTTTTTGTGCATTTTGAAGCTTCCTGTGGGGCTGACCCCAGTTTGACCTGTAAAAGAATCGTTAATTTCTCAAAACCTAAAGCAGCACAAACGCTTGACAAAGTTTTTGTGTAGGTTTGAGCTTGAAAAGGGACTAACTTCACACAGGTAAGTAGGACGTGTAAATGACGGGAAAAACAATAATCATGACAATTTTGATGATAACTCAAAAGAGAGAGGAACGCGCTTGCTTAAAATGAAGGAAACAACAGGTGAAATTAAATACATGTACACGATAGGGCTGCCAAAAGTATCATTACTAAAACTAGTATCAAAACTAGATACTATTTGAGCAGGTATTATTACTAAAAATGTACACGCCCTTGAACCACTATGGAACCCACCTTATAATAAGAAATAAAGTCATATAAAGTACTATTATTTAATGTTGAAAATCACATCCTTTTGTCTAAAGAAAGTGTTTTTTTCATATTACGCTGAACCACCTTTCATTTAAATGTCCTCTATTACGCAAAAGTGACTCTTGTGAACATTAGGATGTGTTAGAATTTAGTTTCCTCGTCAAAAACAGACCTGGAGTTGTGTTTTGTCTCATTCACATGTTTGACTAATCCTGTATTATTAGTCTGTCTACATCTCCGAAGCTCCAAACGCTCTGTTACACCTCGGATGCCTGACAAGCGTGACAACCTTAAGAGCAACAGAAACACTTTATCTTTTATCTTTATCTTTTCACCATTGCCTCATACTTCAGAAATATAATATCTTCAGTTTTGGAAAATGTAGAAACTTTAAACTAACTTGCTCGGTGTATAAGGGGGGAGTTCATTATGCCCCAGGACTAGTGTTGGGGTAACAGAGGCGACTGTGTTATACCTGATAGGCGAGGTTCATTGTTGACAAAAGCCCGCGTTGCATGCTGGGAAATATTTTGGCCGGCGTCAAGAAACACGGCGAACGTAGCGAGAAAGCGCGAAAAGGCACCGATCCCTGTTATTTATCCACTTTAACTGCAGAGGACGGAAGACGATTTGACCAGAAATTGGTCATGAGCATCAAAGGCGCCAAATCACCCTTTTCAGCCCCGACAAAGTGTGAACGAAAGCAAATTTCTGCTCTGAATCTCCAACTACGTGTCCGAACATCCACTACGATATCCACAGTTACTTGGTAGAAACTCCTGGGCCGTTCACAGCAAAATCATAAGCCATAAAATCATGAATTTTAAAGAAATACACAAACCTGTCGAGAAATGGGCCCAACATTATACGTGTTCTTGTTGGGTTCCACAGTTTGCTCGGATCGTCAATATTCGATCTGAAGATGTTTGAAAGCCGTTTAATCCAAAGTTGGTTCTTTTCACTCGGAATACAGAAAAGACCATTTCCTTCCTTCCTTCCTTCCCTCCTTCCCTCCTTCCTTCTACTTGTGCATCCGATAATGCAGCAGGAATTCACCATTATTGCTGATAAACTGAGAGATGCAAAGTCACTCACTGTGTTTATGGTTTTTGCCGCCGGCCTCAGTATTTCCCATCATGCAACACGCGCATTTAATAACAATGACGTCCGCTGAAACTCGCCCACAGACGCACAACATTCGGTCAGCAGGTGTTTTCGGTTAAAGGTGCAGAAATCTGGACCAACATCCCAGCGACAATAAGAGACTCATATTCAGAACATTTAAAACCATCTGAAATGACGTCTTAATAGAAACAGATCTGTCATCACAAACTTTAACCCTCGAAGACCTACGTTATCATATACGATAACGAGGAATATGTTTTCTATAACCGCGCAGAACTTTCTAACCGTGAAACATAGAAACTTCCTTTTCCCCTCTGAAAGTGCAGACATAGAGGTTTCCGTACATTTCTGCGGCTTTATCCTACGTCACACTCACGCTGTGTGATGACGTGAGCAAAACGAGTGTCCAACAGGAACTTTGTTTTCCCCAAACTCATGCGCTCCGTCCATTTTGATCGAGTCAAACTTTGCCAAAGAGTGAAGTGAGTCAAGATGATCGACTCCTCTGACTGTGTGTGTTTATAACGTGGGAAAAAGTCGCTCTAAGTGGAGTTAATTCTCACACACATGGAAAATTGCACATCTTGGTGTGTGTAATTGCGCATCTCTTTCTATTTTTATTTAAAGGTTTATTTCACTCAAAATGAACAAATCCAAATGTGATAAACACTGTGGAAATGCAGAAGTGCTGTGGCTCTGGCCCTGGACCTGACAGGAGCTGTTTCCAGGACTGGATCAGAAAAGTCATGGAGCGATTACACTTTTTTTGGTTTTTAGGGCAATAAGGAGATTTTTAATTTACTTACAGACTTGATATTTTGCATTTTTGTAGCTAAGGCCCTAAATTAAGCATTTTTTATGTCCAAAAAGTTTTTTATACATGTTTGCTGTGTGTTTTGTATAAAAGAGTGTGAATTTTATTTTCTGTTTTTTTTTTTTCCATCTCTATTTCTGGTCCTGTAGCTTTTATCACAGCCTCATGACACAACTACAGCAGCAGACTGTGAAATAACAGGTTGGACTGAACAAAAGGAGGTAGAACACTTCATTAGGGGGTAAAAAGGGCAGTTTTAAAAGCAAAATTAAGAAAAAAATCCAGGCGAGGAGAAATGTACTAAAATTGCCCTTCGGTCTTTGGGGTTATGCTCTTATGTAAATGTCAGTGTTGTAAGTCATGATCGTGTCTTATTCTGCTGTTTCTTCCATGTTTGTCCTGTGAATCGTCACTGACAGTTTGTCTAATGTGTGAAGTTGTCTTATGTTGCTTCGATCTCTCGGACCTGCAGGGACGACAGATGTAAAGTCGCCTTCGGGCTAATTCTCGCGTTTTTACAAGTACATGTTCACGAATATGCATAAATAAATAAAACTAAAAAAAAAAAACCTTGTGATGTCACGGAGCAGTCATTTCCAAGTTAGCAACTACCTTTTATTTTTTTGTTTAGCGGAGATTAGAAATTTCAGAGCTGAAATTATGAAAATGATTGTAGTGAAGGTGTGTGGAGTTTAAAAACACAGTGGAGCACTTCCTGTATTACTACATGACATTACAAAGATGTTTTAAGAGAAAAGTCGTCCTAAATATGCAGGATTTGTGTGTTAAACATGTGTGAATGAAGCAAAACACAACTCCAGGTCTGTTTTTGATGACGAAACAACATTATAAGACCATTTAATAAAGTTTTGTAGATTGAGTTTTGGTTTGTATTTAGTATTTCTGTTATGACACTAGAAATCTTCAAAAAATATGTGTAAAAATAGTGCTTAAATAGTAACAATTCAGCAGGAAGTCTGAGGGTTTTGCCACCTGTGTACGAGTTTTGTGGAGATAGAAAGTACAATTGATTTCTTTTCCCTCACATTTTCATCTCCAATTTGTTTTCTTATTTCTTTCAAATAAAAAAATAACTTTACTCCATCCGTCTAAGCACTTTCAAAATGATCCTTTCGCTTCATTTCGTGATTCCACCTAAAGGAGATGGTATTTGCAGTGAAATCTCGAGACCTGCCGGTGAACTCCTCTCCACAGCACTGAGTCTGACCCTGTTCTCGGTCTTATATAAGCCTCTTCTCTGCTTTATCGGAGGGAAATTCTTGCTCGTTGCATGTCCAAGGACTAAATGTTGATTTGTTTTGAGATCTTCGGGTTTATATATATTCAAAAAAACAAAACAAAAAAACACTTCTTGAGTCCTGATCTTTGCGCGCAGCAAAAACTGGAGCATTAACAGTTCAGGGTAAAATTTCAGAGTGGTTTTTCACACATAAAGTTAAGTTATTTTATCTATTTGAGAGTTAAATGGGGGTTTGAGTTGGCGTTATTTGCCAGAGTTGATATGGTTAAAGTTAATTCATTCCCCTAGTGGTAATTCAACTTCCCTTAGACCAGTTTGAACCAGTTTTGTACAGAATTTCATCTTAAATTAACAAAAATAAAGTGTAAAAATAAAATATCTCTGTGTGTTGTTCAGATAAATCAGGATAACCCCACAAAGTTTTATCCGTTTACTCTCAAAACATCAATATAACTCTTGATTTCGGGGTTAAACTGGAACATGGGTCTAGTGTTACTTAATTAACATTTACAAAAATGTTAAATTAAACCCTGAGAAAATGTTAAAGGGACAGTTTGAGTGTTTTGACATGAATCTGTACGTCCCCATCAGCAGAGTCGCATCAACACAGACTTACCTCCCGACAGCGTCCGATGAGCCGAGTTCTTCTGGTTTTGGTGCTGATGAAAGTGTCCGGCAAGTTGGCTGGAGTCATGAAAATAAAGTGTTTTTCTTCTCAGAACAATATGTGTTCAAAAGAGTGAAACATTTGTGTCACAGAACGTGAACCACAAAAAAAGTCAGAGCTCATAATCACTGTTTCACTGTGTTTCCTGCTCAGAAAGTTCACGACAACATGTGTGACTACGACAGCGACGATGAAGACATGGCCTTTAGCACAGAGCCAAGGGGAGATCTTTATGAACCCGAATATACTGATGCCCAAATTCACCAGATGGAGTCAGAACAGCAGAGAGAGAAACAGGAGGGACAGAGGGACAAGCTGAAGAACCTGGAGTTTTGTTGTTCCAGCCTGGAGAATCACAAGTCTGCACCATTTTTATATATATTCTTATATAGAAAGTGACCAGATTTGTCTCAAATGGCATATCCCCTCCTCTTATTGTTTTTGTTGTGACTACAACAGTGACTACAACAGTAGTTTACCACCACCGGGTCTGGAGTGAATGAAAAAATGCTCTGTAAATTGCTGTGTGAAGCGTTTTGGGGACATGTGTCTGTGTAAAGCGCTATATAAATAAACCTTACCTGTATTGACATTTTTAAAAGCCTAACCAGGGACAGTATCTCCAAATTCGCTTGTGGCTAGAAGCCTTATGTACATTACATCATTTACCTATTTGGTGGCAATGTTTTTCGTAGAGTCACTGACAAATAAACTAATACATAAATAGCGTATACAAGCTTATATACTTCTGGCTGCCGAACTACTGAAAAAAAGTGATACGACTGGAGAGAAAATAGTACCAAGCGGTTATGAGGTCTGAATTTTTCGGGGTTTTTTTGTTTTTGTTTTGTGGCGCATATGTCTCACTCTTTTGAACACATATTGTTTTGAGAAGAAAAACGCTTTATTTTCGTGACCCCGGCCAACTTGCCGAACTACTTTTGTCGCCAAAACTGGGCTCAATGGACAGATTCATGTCAAAAAACCCGAACTATCCCTTTAAGCATTCGTCTGGCTGATCCCACGTCTAAATGATACACTCTGTTCATCTCCCTATTGCTTATAATGTTATTTACCCTCTTAAATTCATATTACACATCGAGGATTCGACCGTTTCTCTCTTCGAGCCTCTTTTCTGTCCCGTTCGCTCTGTAGATGGAGTTAAAACGCACCGCGGCTGACGTCTGTGCAGAATCACAGTTGCACCTGGTGTTTAGCGTTAACATATGTCTGAAACGTGGGATTTAAATGATCAATGCAGCGGCTCACGGGGGTAACAATGCATGAAATTGAAGTGTCAAAATCAACAGAGAGAGATGGATTTGAGCCGGGGGAATATGAGCAGGAAACGGGAAAAATAATAAACTGGATAGAAACGTTTTTTTTTTAAAAAATCAAACAACCAGTGCATTTAACCCATTTTTCAAGATGAGAAATCACGAAATATTCTGTTATTTTCTGATCTGGTATAATGTTGTTTCTAAGGACGAGACAATAATAATAATAACAATAATAATAATAATAATAATAATAATAATAATAATAATAATAATAACAATAATAATAATAATAATAATAATAAGTGCATTTCACAATTTTGACCTCACTGTTTTTATTTATTTTATGCTTTACTTTTATTTATTTTAGTATTTTTATTTATTTAATACTTCAGCGGTCGTCGCTTTACTCTTTTTTGGAACTACAGCTTCTCAAGTACCAGAACTCAGCAGGACTAGACCAGGACTAAACTGAGACTAAACTAGAACTAAAAGTGGACTAAAAAACAGGACTAAACTAGAACTAAAAGAGGACTAAACCAGAACTAACCTAGAACTAAGAGGGGACTAAACCAGGACTAAACCAGAACTAAACTAGAACTAAAAGTGGGCTAAACCAGAACTAAATCAGGACTAAACTAGAACTAAAATGGGACTAAACCAGGACTAAACTAGAACTAAAAGTGGACAAAATTAGGACTAAACTAGAACTAAAAGTGGACTAAACCAGGACTAAACCAGAATTAAAAGAGTATTAAACCAGAACTAAACAAGAACTAAAAGAGGACTAAACCAGAACTAAACCAGAACTAAAAGAGGACTAAACCAGAACTAAACCAGAACTAAACTAGAACTAAAAGGGGACTAAACCAGGACTAAACCAGAACTAAACTAGAACTAAAAGGGGACTAAACCAGGACTAAACTAGAACTAAAAGTGGGCTAAACCAGAACTAAACCAGAACTAAACTAGAACTAAAAGGGGACTAAACCAGGACTAAACTAGAACTAAAAGGGGAATAAACCAGGACTAAACTAGGACTAAACCAGGACTAAACCAGAACTAAACTAGAACTAAAAGGGGACTAAACCAGGACTAAACTAGAACTAAAAGTGGGCTAAACCAGAACTAAACCAGGACTAAACTAGAACTAAACTAGAACTAAAATGGAACTATACCAGGACTAAACTAGAACTAAAAGTGGACTAAACCAGGACTGAACCAGAACTAAACCAGAACTAAACCAGGACCAAAAATGGGACTACACTACACCAGAACTAAACCAAGACTAAACTGGGTCTAAACAAGAACTAAACCAGGACTAAACCAGTACAGTAATAATGCACGTTTTCCTAGGCGTTTCTGAGCAATAAAAATCTTAAATAGATACAAGTTTATTAAAGTCATAATGTGGAATATTCTAGGCAAATCAATACCGTTTCTATGGAGACAAACAGAAAAAGTTGTGCTAATAAAGTGATGATAATATCCACAGTGTTCATGATGATTGTTTGTCTGGAATATTTTTTTAGAATAAATTCAAGATTAATCTGTCTAATGCTGCACTACGGAACATTCTAGGTAAAGCAACATCATCTCCATGGAGACAAACATATGCCGGACCCACTACCTTACATAATGCACCTTTAAGATAAATAAACGGTGGAGTTTTGACAAATTTTGGACCTCATTATTATAATATTTTGCTGTCGTTTTTCGCTGTGTCTTTGTAAAAACGTGGAAAACAAATCCCACATTTTTTCACATTTATCGCACCATTTTTCACATTTATCGCACAATTTTTCACATTTATCGCACAATTTTTCACATTTATCGCACATTTTTTCACATTTATCGCACAATTTTTCACATTTATCGCACATTTTTTCACATTTATCGCACAATTTTTCACATTTATCGCACAATTTTTCACATTTATCGCACAATTTTTCACATTTATCGCACAATTTTTCACATTTATCGCACAATTTTTCACATTTATCGCACAATTTTTCACATTTATCGCACAATTTTTCACATTTATCGCACAATTTTTCACATTTATCGCACAATTTTTCACATTTATCACACAATTTTTCACATTTATCGCACAATTTTTCACATTTTTACGCAATCTTTTAGCAACTTTCTCCCATAAGATGTCACCTCATATCCGTATAGAAAACTTTAAACATTTTAAGCTGTGCATCTTCAGTTGTAGCGGTTCTGAAGTGTGATTTTTGCTCTTGCTCGTGGCTCGTTAGCTTTGACCTGACTCTGGCTCTAACACGGGGGAAGTGCGCATGAATACAGATGAACTCTCGGAGATGTGAGGGATTATGGGTACTCCAGAGCAGGAAGTCCTGTCCTCGGGGAAACACTGGCTCTGCGCAGAAACTGGTCATTAATGTGGAACTAACTCAATCAGGACCAGAAGGAAAGGAAAGAGGAAGATACTCTGCTCAGTTATAGCTTTGGGCAAATGTGTGTTCGGTCCTTATGGGACGGGGAGGTTAGTTCATGTTGTTCTGGCGTAAAATTAAATCAAAATACTGCTTAACAGGGTTGTAATGTACCTCGGGTTTGAGGTCACGGTTCAGGTCATTTTCAGTACAATATGGGAACAAAATGCAAAAATGTCACATGTTTGAATGATAAAATGCAGCGCTTCTTTCCCTCAAAAGGCCCCGAACCTTGTGTCTGCTACAAATACAATTACAATTACAAATACAAATACAAATACAAATACAAATACAAATACAAATACAAATACAAATACAAATACAACACTGCACAATACTGAACGCTCAGGGAAAAGGTTAAAAAAAAGTGAAAATCATTACTAATAATAACAACTAATAATAATAATTATAACTATTATAATTGTTTAGACCTGGTTCAGTCCTGGTTTACTTCTGGTTTAGACCTGGTTCAGACCTGGTTTAGACCTGGTTTAGACCTGGTTCAGTCCTGGTTCAGTTCTGGTTTAGACCTGGTTTAGACCTGGTTTAGACCTGGTTCAGTCCTGGTTTAGACCTGGTTCAGACCTGGTTTAGACCTGGTTCAGTCCTGGTTCAGTTCTGGTTTAGACCTGGTTTAGACCTGGTTTAGACCTGGTTTAGACCTGGTTCAGTCCTGGTTTAGACCTGGTTGAGACCTGGTTTAGACCTGGTTCAGACCTGGTTTAGAGCTGGTTTAAACCTGGTTTAGACCTGGTTCAGTCCCAGATTAGACCTGGTTTAGACCTGATTTAAAGCTGGTTTAGACCTGGTTTAGACCTGATTTAGAGCTAGTTTAGACCTGGTTTAGACCTGGTTCAGTCCCAGATTAGACCTGGTTTAGACCTGATTTAAAGCTGGTTTAGACCTGGTTTAGACCTGATTTAGAGCTGGTTTAAACCTGGTTTAGACCTGGTTCAGTCCCAGATTAGACCTGGTTTAGACCTGATTTAAAGCTGGTTTAGACCTGGTTTAGACCTGATTTAGAGCTGGTTTAAACCTGGTTTAGACCTGGTTCAGTCCCAGATTAGACCTGGTTTAGACCTGATTTAAAGCTGGTTTAGACCTGGTTTAGACCTGATTTAGAGCTAGTTTAGACCTGGTTTAGACCTGTTTCAGACCTGGTTCAGTCCTGGATTAGACCTAGTTTAGACCTGATTTAGAGCTGGTTTAGACCTGGTTTAGACCTGGTTCAGTCCTGGTTTAGTCCTGGTTTAGACCTGGTTCAATCCTGGTTTAGTTCTGGTTTAGACCTGGTTCAGACCTGGTCCAGTCCTGGTCCAGTCCTGGTTCAGACCTGGTCCAGTCCTGGTTCAGTCCTGGTTCAGACCTGGTTCAGTCCTGGTTTAGTCCTGGTTTAGACCTGGTTCAGTCCTGGATTAGACCTGGTTTAAACCTAGTTCACTCTTGGTTTAGACCTGGTCCAGTTCTGGTTTAGTCCTGGTTTAGTTCTGGTTCAGACCTGGTTGAGACTTGGTTTAGACCTGGTTCAGACTTGGTTTAGACCTGGTCCAGTCCTGGTTTAGTCCTGGTTTAGACCTGGTTTAGACCTGGTTCTGACCTGTTTTTCTTCTGGTTTAGTCGACAGTTGCTCTTGGATCATCTGTTTTGGAAGCACATTTTTCATTTATTTTCCCACTCATTTTTTTCCATAAATCCAAATATTAGGAGTTCAAAGACTCAGCAGCTACAGGTTATTTCAGATCAATGACACATTTGTCTTCAGCCCAACGAACACGGTTAAAAAACAAGATTCAGCGACATTCTTCAATACCATAACGGTTTATAAAGTTTGAGGGGAAAAAATACGTCTTGTGGTCATTACGTTATCATATACGACACAGAGGAATATGTTTTCTATAACCGCAGAACTTTCTAACTGTTAAAGACAGAAACTTCCTTTTCCCCTCTGAAAGTGCAGACATAGAGGTTTCTGTACATTTCTGCGGCTTTATCCTACGTCACACTCACGCTGTGTGATGACGGGAGCAAAACGAGTGTCCAATAGGAACTTTGTTTTCCCCAAACTCATGCGCTCCGTCCATTTTGATCGAGCCAAACTTTGCCAAAGAGTGAAGTGAGTCAAGATGGTCGACTCCTCTGACTGTGTGTGTTTAGAACGAGTGAAAAAGTCGCTCTAAGTGGAGTTAATTCTCACATACATGGAAAATTACACATCTTGGTGTGTGTAATTGCGCATCTCTTTCTATTTTTATTTGAAAGGTTTATTTCACTCAAAATGAACAAATCCAAATGTAATAAACACCAGGGAAATGCAGAAGTGCTGTGGCTCTGGCCCTGGACCTGACAGGAGCTGTTTCCAGGACTGGACCAGAAAAGTAATGGAGCGATTACACTTTTTTTTTGTTTTTAAGGCAATAAGGAGACTTTTAATTTACTTACAGACTTGATATTTTGCATTTTTGTAGCTAAGGCCCTAAATTAAGCATTTTTATGTCCAAAAAGTTGTTTTTACATGTTTGCTGTGTGTTTTGTATAAAAGAGTATGAATTTTATCTCTTTTTTCATCTCTATTTCTGGTCCTGTAGCTTTTATCACAGCCTCATGACACAACTACAGCAGCAGATTGTGAAATAACAGGCTGGACTGAACAAAAGGAGGTAGAACACTTCATTAGGGGGTAAAAGGGGCAGTTTTAAAAGCAAAATTAAGAAAAATATCCAGGCGAGGAGAAATGTACTAAAATTGCCCTTAGGTCTTCACGGGTTAAAACTTTTTTTTTACGGAGAAATTAATGAGAAATTTACTTCTGGAGTCGGGGAATGAGGTTCATCCAGAGCTAAAAACAGATCTCTCCAGTCCTCCTTAAAGTCTCCTCTGTGTTTTTAAAGTTTATACATCTTCATTGGACTTATAGTGAATTATTTCCATGTCTAAGTTTATCTTTTTCTTTTAATGATTTCTGGTTTTTAACTGTTATCTGGCAACAGAGCTGATTTTTCACCTGTCTCAAACCCATGTAAAGAAAACGACATTTTACACTGTTTCATGTTGATCTTGAGCACATTTTCGGATTTAAAGTTTTCCCACTTAAAACACAAACTTCCAGCTAACATAAACATTCACAGCTTTCCGTTCTGAACACTGAAAACTCCAGCTCCGGCTCCTTAATCCAGGCGGGAGATGGTTTTCTCCAGTGCAGGGGAAACTTTACCTGAAGCATGTTTTTAATAACTGTCCCCACGCTCGCACTATTCGCTTTTGTGGTCGTGATTTACGGCTCTGCAAACGGGCCGCGAAATAGTTTTAACGTTAAGCTCCTAACTCCTAATAGTCTGTCACCGGAGAATATGTTTTTATGATTAAAGGTTCGATATTACATAAAACTTCTACACATACACGTCTCCGCATTTACTTCAGTCTATGGGAGAAATCGTCCAGATGTTTGTAGTGAAGGTGTTTGGAGTTTAAAAAACACAGTGGAGCGCTTCCTGTACCACTGCGTGACATCACAAGGTGGAACAGCGTGTTTTCAGTTTGAGAGGAGAACTCAGCCTGGAATCCGTGTGTCGTTCGTTCGTTCGTTTTTCAATATAAAACCAAAAATAAGAAAGCGAAAAAACAACAGTTTTCTTCATTATTTGTCTCCAAAACCAAAATTAAAAAATGGATAATGAACCAGGACTAAACCAGGTCTAAACCAGGTCTAAACCAGGTCTAAACCAGGTCTAAACCAGGTCTAAACAAGGACTAAACCAGGACTGAACCAGGACTGAACCAGGACTAAACCAGGTCTCAACCTGGACTGAACCAGGACTAAACCAGGACTGAACCAGGACTAAACCAGGTCTAAACCAGGACTAAACCAGGTCTAAACCAGGACTAAACCAGGACTAAACCAGGTCTCAACCTGGACTGAACCAGGACTAAACCAGGACTGAACCAGGACTGAACTAGGTCTCAACCTGGACTGAACCAGGACTAAACCAGGACTGAACCAGGACTGAACCAGGACTAAACCAGGTCTCAACCTGGACTGAACCAGGACTGAACCAGGACTAAACTCACCCCCGATACTCACTTTCAGGGGCAGGGTATCGCTGCCACGGTCACCGCCTTGACTAACAGATTTTCTGCAGTTTTTCTGATTGGTTTTGATTCTGATTGGATTAGTCCCGGTTTAGACCTAATTTAGTCCTGGTTCAGTTCTGGTTTAGTCCCGGTTTAGACCTAATTTAGTCCTGGTTCAGTCCTGGTTTAGTCCTGGTTTAGACCTAATTTAGTCCTGGTTCAGTCCTGGTTTAGTTCTGGTTTGGACCTGGTTTAGACCTGGTCCAGTCCTGGCTCAGTCCTGGTTTATACCTGGTTTATACCTGGTTTAGACCTGGTTTAAACCTGGTCCAGTCCTGGTTCAGTCCTGGTTTAGTCCTGGTTCAGTCCTGGTTGAGTCCTGGTTTGGACCTGGTTTGAACCTGGTTCAGACCTGGTTCAGTCCTGGTTTAGACCTGGTTCAGTCCTGGTTCAGTTCTGGTTCAGTCCTGGTTCAGTCCTGGTTCAGTTCTGGTTCAGTCCTGGTTCAGTCCTGGTTCAGTCCTGGTTCAGTCCTGGTTTAGTCCTGGTTCAGTCCTGGTTCAGTCCTGGTTCAGTCCTGGTTTGGACCTGGTTTGAACCTGGTTTAGACCTGGTTCAGTCCTGGTTCAGTCCTGGTTTAGACCTGGTTTAGACCTGGTTTAGACCTGGTTCAGTCCTGGTTTAGACCTGGTTCAGACCTGGTTTAGACCTGGTTCAGTCCTGGTTCAGTTCTGGTTTAGACCTGGTTTAGACCTGGTTTAGACCTGGTTTAGACCTGGTTCAGTCCTGGTTTAGACCTGGTTGAGACCTGGTTTAGACCTGGTTCAGACCTGGTTTAGAGCTGGTTTAAACCTGGTTTAGACCTGGTTCAGTCCCAGATTAGACCTGGTTTAGACCTGATTTAAAGCTGGTTTAGACCTGGTTTAGACCTGATTTAGAGCTAGTTTAGACCTGGTTTAGACCTGGTTCAGTCCCAGATTAGACCTGGTTTAGACCTGATTTAAAGCTGGTTTAGACCTGGTTTAGACCTGATTTAGAGCTGGTTTAAACCTGGTTTAGACCTGGTTCAGTCCCAGATTAGACCTGGTTTAGACCTGATTTAAAGCTGGTTTAGACCTGGTTTAGACCTGATTTAGAGCTGGTTTAAACCTGGTTTAGACCTGGTTCAGTCCCAGATTAGACCTGGTTTAGACCTGATTTAAAGCTGGTTTAGACCTGGTTTAGACCTGATTTAGAGCTAGTTTAGACCTGGTTTAGACCTGTTTCAGACCTGGTTCAGTCCTGGATTAGACCTAGTTTAGACCTGATTTAGAGCTGGTTTAGACCTGGTTTAGACCTGGTTCAGTCCTGGTTTAGTCCTGGTTTAGACCTGGTTCAATCCTGGTTTAGTTCTGGTTTAGACCTGGTTCAGACCTGGTCCAGTCCTGGTCCAGTCCTGGTTCAGACCTGGTCCAGTCCTGGTTCAGTCCTGGTTCAGACCTGGTTCAGTCCTGGTTTAGTCCTGGTTTAGACCTGGTTCAGTCCTGGATTAGACCTGGTTTAAACCTAGTTCACTCTTGGTTTAGACCTGGTCCAGTTCTGGTTTAGTCCTGGTTTAGTTCTGGTTCAGACCTGGTTGAGACTTGGTTTAGACCTGGTTCAGACTTGGTTTAGACCTGGTCCAGTCCTGGTTTAGTCCTGGTTTAGACCTGGTTTAGACCTGGTTCTGACCTGTTTTTCTTCTGGTTTAGTCGACAGTTGCTCTTGGATCATCTGTTTTGGAAGCACATTTTTCATTTATTTTCCCACTCATTTTTTTCCATAAATCCAAATATTAGGAGTTCATTTGTCTTCAGCCCAATGAACACGGTTAAAAAAACAAGATTCAGTGACATTCTTCAATACCATAACGGTTTATAAAGTTTGAGGGGAAAAAATACGTCTTGTGGTCATTACGTTATCATATACAATAACGAGGAATATGTTTTCTATAACCGCGCAGAACTTTCTAACGGTAAAAGACAGAAACTTCCTTTTCCCCTCTGAAAGTGCAGACATAGAGGTTTCTGTACATTTCTGCGGCTTTATCCTACGTCACACTCACGCTGTGTGATGACGTGAGCAAAACGAGTGTCCAATAGGAACTTTGTTTTCCCCAAACTCATGCGCTCCGTCCATTTTGATCGAGCCAAACTTTGCCAAAGAGTGAAGTGAGTCAAGATGGTCGACTCCTCTGACTGTGTGTGTTTATAACGAGGGAAAAAGTCGCTCTAAGTGGAGTTAATTCTCACATACATTTTACAAAATTACACATCTTGGTGTGTGTAATTGTGCATCCCTTTGCTATTTTTATTTGAAAGGTTTATTTCACTCAAAATGAACAAATCCAAATGTAATAAACACCAGGGAAATGCAGAAGTGCTGTGGCTCTGGCCCTGGACCTGACAGGAGCTGTTTCCAGGACTGGACCAGAAAAGTAATGGAGCGATTACACTTTTTTTTTGTTTTTAAGGCAATAAGGAGACTTTTAATTTACTTACAGACTTGATATTTTGCATTTTTGTAGCTAAGGCCCTAAATTAAGCATTTTTATGTCCAAAAAGTTGTTTTTACATGTTTGCTGTGTGTTTTGTATAAAAGAGTATGAATTTTATCTCTTTTTTCATCTCTATTTCTGGTCCTGTAGCTTTTATCACAGCCTCATGACACAACTACAGCAGCAGATTGTGAAATAACAGGCTGGACTGAACAAAAGGAGGTAGAACACTTCATTAGGGGGTAAAAGGGGCAGTTTTAAAAGCAAAATTAAGAAAAAAAAATCCAGGCGAGGAGAAATGTACTAAAATTGCCCTTAGGTCTTCAGGGGTTACAACTTTTTTTTTTTACGGAGAAATTAATGAGAATTTTACTTCTGGAGTCGGGGAATGAGGTTCATCCAGAGCTAAAAACAGATCTCTCCAGTCCTCCTTAAAGTCTCCTCTGTGTTTTTAAAGTTTATACATCTTCATTGGACTTATAGTGAATTATTTCCATGTCTAAGTTTATCTTTTTTTTTTAATGATTTCTGGTTTTTAACTGTTATCTGGCAACAGAGCTGATTTTTCACCCGTCTCAGACCCACGTAAAGAAAACGACATTTTACACTGTTTCATGTTGATCCTGAGCACATTTTTGGATTTAAAGTTTTCCCACTTAAAACACAAACTTCCAGCTAACATAAACATTCACAGCCTTCCGCTCTGAACACTGAAAACTCCAGCTCCGGCTCCCTAATCCAGGCGGGAGATGGTTTTCTCCAGTGCAGGGGAAACTTTACCTGAAGCATGTTTTTAATAACTGTCCCCACGCTCACACTATTCGCTTTTGTGGTCGTGATTTACGGCTCTGCAAACGGGCCGCGAAATAGTTTTAACGTTAAGCTCCTAACTCCTAATAGTCTGTCACCGGAGATTATGTTTTTATGATTAAAGGTTCGATATTACATAAAACTTCTACACATACACGTCTCCGCATTTACTTCAGTCTATGGGAGAAATCGTCCAGATGTTTGTAGTGAAGGTGTTTGGAGTTTAAAAAACACAGTGGAGCGCTTCCTGTACCACTGCGTGACATCACAGGGTGGAACAGCGTGTTTTCAGTTTGAGAGGAGAAGTCAGCCTGGAATCCGTGTGTCGTTCGTTCGTTCGTTTTTCAATATAAAACCAAAAATAAGAAAGCGAAAAAACAACAGTTTTCTTCATTATTTGTCTCCAAAACCAAAATTAAAAAATGGATAATGAACCAGGACTAAACCAGGTCTAAACCAGGTCTAAACCAGGTCTAAACCAGGTCTAAACAAGGACTAAACCAGGACTAAACCAGGACTGAACCAGGACTAAACCAGGTCTAAACCAGGTCTAAACCAGGTCTAAACCAGTTCTAAACAAGGACTAAACCAGGACTAAACCAGGACTGAACCAGGACTAAACCAGGTCTAAACCAGGTCTAAACCAGGTCTAAACAAGGACTAAACCAAGACTGAACCAGGACTAAACCAGGTCTAAACAAGGACTAAACCAAGTCTAAACCAGGAGTAAACCAGGACTAAACCAGGTCTAAACCAGGTCTAAACAAGGACTAAACCAGGTCTAAACCAGGACTAAACCAGGTCTAAACCAGGTCTAAACCAGGTCTAAACCAGGTCTAAACAAGGACTAAACCAGGACTAAACCAGGACTGAACCAGGACTAAACCAGGTCTAAACCAGGTCTAAACCAGGTCTAAACCAGTTCTAAACAAGGACTAAACCAGGACTAAACCAGGACTGAACCAGGACTAAACCAGGTCTAAACCAGGTCTAAACCAGGTCTAAACAAGGACTAAACCAAGACTGAACCAGGACTAAACCAGGTCTAAACAAAGACTAAACCAAGTCTAAACCAGGAGTAAACCAGGACTAAACCAGGTCTAAACCAGGTCTAAACAAGGACTAAACCAGGTCTAAACCAGGACTAAACCAGGACTGTACCAGGACTGAACCAGGACTAAACCAGGTCTAAACCAGGTCTAAACCAGGTCTAAACCAGGTCTAAACAAGGACTAAACCAGGTCTAAACCAGGACTAAACCAGGACTAAACCAGGTCTAAACCAGAACTGAACCAGGACTAAACCAGGTCTAAACCAGGACTGAACCTGGACTAAACCAGGTCTAAACCAGGAGTAAACCAGGTCTAAACCAGAACTGAACCAGGTCTAAACCAGGACTGAACCAGGACTAAACCAGGTCTAAACCATGTCTAAACCAGGTCTAAACCAGGACTCAACCAGGACTAAACCAGGTCTCAACCTGGATTGAACCAGGACTGAACCAGGGCTAAACCAGGTCTAAACTAGGACTGAACCAGGACTAAACTCACCCCTGATACTCACTTTCAGGGGCAGGGTATCTCTGCCACGGTCACCGCCTTGACTAACAGATTTTCTGCAGTTTTTCTGATTGGTTTTGATTCTGATTGGATTAGTCCCGGTTTAGACCTAATTTAGTCCTGGTTCAGTCCTGGTTTAGTTCTGGTTTGGACCTGGTTTAAACCTGGTTCAGTCCTGGTTTAGTCCTGGTTTAGTCCTGGTTCAGTCCTGGTTCAGTCCTGGTTTTGTCCTGGTTTAGTCCTGGTTCAGTGCTGGTTCAGTCCTGGTTCAGGTCTGGTTCAGTCCTGGTTCAGTCCTGGTTTAGTCCTGGTTCAGTCCTGGTTTAGACCTGGTTTGGTCTTGGTTTAGATTCGGTTCAGTGCTGGTTCAGTCCTGGTTCAGGTCTGGTTCAGTCCTGGTTTAGTCCTGGTTTAGTCCTGGTTCATTCCTGGTTTAGTCCTGGTTCAGTCCTGGTTCAGTCCTGGTTTAGTCCTGGTTTAGTCCTGGTTCAGTCCTGGTTCAGTCCTGGTTTAGTCCTGGTTTAGTCCTGGTTCAGTGCTGGTTCAGTCCTGGTTCAGGTCTGGTTCAGTCCTGGTTCAGTCCTGGTTTAGTCCTGGTTTAGTCCTGGTTCAGTGCTGGTTCAGTCCTGGTTCAGGTCTGGTTCAGTCCTGGTTCAGTCCTGGTTTAGTCCTGGTTTAGTCCTGGTTCAGTGCTGGTTCAGTCCTGGTTCAGGTCTGGTTCAGTCCTGGTTCAGTCCTGGTTTAGTCCTGGTTTAGTCCTGGTTTAGTCCTGGTTTAGTTCTGGTTTAGTCCTGGTTCAGTCCTGGTTTAGACCTGGTTTGGTCTTGGTTTAGATTCGGTTCAGTGCTGGTTCAGTCCTGGTTCAGTCCTGGTTTAGTCCTGGTTTAGTCCTGGTTTAGTCCTGGTTTAGTCTTGGTTTAGTCCTGGTTCAGTCCTGGTTTAGTCCTGGTTTAGTTCTGGTTCAGTCCTGGTTCAGGTCTGGATATCAGGACCAGGAGTTTGGTTCGAGGAAACAGGAAATGGCCTTCAATTCTTCATTTAAACTCAAAACTGAAAAAACAAATCTTTTGGAGACAAATAATGAAGAGTTATTTTTCCCTTTTCTTATTTTTGATTTTATTCTGAAAAACGACTGAACGACACAGGGGCCACACGGGCTCCTTTAAACCAGGGGCCATTTTAGATTCACATTAGATTCATAAACTTTACCCGCTATAGGGACGGGACACAGACTCGTACGTAAAGAAAAAAGTTTATTCTTATTCTCGCCGTACAGTTTATTCACCGAGCAGCTGCATTTATTTCATTTTTATTTCATTTTTTTATTATTTTTTTTATTTTTATTTGTTTATTTAGCTTCATTTTAACCAGGAAGGTCCAACTGAGATTCACAGTGCAAAATCACCACATCAAAATTGGCACTAAAACAGGACAAGACCAGGACTGAACGAGGACTAAACAAGGACTAAACCAGGACCAAACTAGGACTGAAACAGGACTAAATCAGGACTGAACCAGGACTAAACCAAAACTAAACCAGGACTAAAGCAGGACTGAATCAGGACTAATCCGAGACTAAACCAGGACCAAACCAGGACTAGACAAGGACGACAGCAAGACTAAACCCAAACAAAACCAGGACTGAACCAGGACTAAACCAGATCTACAACAGGACTAAACCAACACTAAGCCAGGACTAAACCAAGACTAAACTAGGACTGAACTGGGACTACAGCAAGACTAAACTAGGACTAAATGGGGACTAAACCAGAACTAAACCAGGTCTAAACTGGGACTGAACCAGGACTAAACCAGGACTAAACTGGGACTAAAGCAGAACTAAACTAGAATGGGGAGTAAACCGGGACCGACTCCAGAACTAAACCAGGACTGAAACAGGACTAAATGGGGACCAAACCAGGACTTAGCCGGGACTAAACCGGGACTAAACCAGAACTAAACCAGTACTAAACCAGGACTGAATCAGGACTAAACTGAGACTAAACCAGGACCAAACCAGGACTAGACAAGGACTTAACCATGACTAAACCAGGTCTAAACCAGAACTGAACCAAATCTAAACCAGGACTGAACCAGATCTAAACCAGATCTAAACCAGGTCTAAACCAGGCCTAAACCAGATCTACAACAGGACTAAACCAACACTAAACCAGGACTAAACCAAGACTAAACTAGGACTGAACTGGGACTACAGCAGAACTAAACTAGAATGGGGAGTAAACCGGGACCGACTCCAGAACTAAACCAGGAGTAAATGGGGACCAAACCAGGACTTAGCCGGGACTAAACTGGGACTAAACCAGAACTAAACCAGTACTAAACTAGGACTGAATCAGGACTAAACCGAGACTAAACCAGGACCAAACCAGGACTAGACAAGGACTTAACCATGACTAAACCAGGTCTAAACCAGAACTGAACCAAATCTAAACCAGGACTGAACCAGATCTAAACCAGATCTAAACCAGGTCTAAACCAGGCCTAAACTAGGTCTAAACCAGGTCTGAACCAGGTTTAAACCAGGACTAGCCAGGACTAAACCAGGACTAGACAAGGACTACAGCAAGACTATACCAGGACTAAACTGGGACTGAATCGAGACAAAACCAGGACTAAACCAGGACTTAAACAGAAATCTCCATTAGGACTCGAACTGGACCCAAACCAAGGACCAGGACCTTCTTGCTGTGAGGTGATCTTGGACAAACCAAAGCTCCAGAGCCTCAACCCCACACACACACACACACACATAATCCGTCAGTGTCTTGCCCAAGGACACAGCGGCCGCACAGCGTAAAACTCCGGAGCATTTAAAACAACGGCCCAGTGCAAACCGCTGATTTACGGTTTGTTGGCGTAAAGCGGCGACGTTCTTCTCTGCTTTATGGTCCCGCTGTGCTCAGACCCGCCGTCCTTCCTGTGACCTGCACGACGTGAGCGCTTCTGCACACTCACACTTTGACTCAGCGCTTCTTCCTGCACGTCCCGCGCTCGTTAAACCGACGCTAAGACGACGTTTACGGCATTACGAGCTCGTCTTTTCGAATACACCGACAGTCTTAAAGGATCAACTGTAAAACGGATCTTTGGGGTCGAAACGAGATCCCCGTGCGCCGTCTGGGGGCCGTTTTAAAGCATTTTTTTTGTTTTTGTTTTTTTTTATGGCTCGCAAACCAGGAAGTGTGTAATTAGCATCACTGTGACTGCGATGCTCCGCTCGGGTCTCGGAAAGTTGTGGAAAAGATTACAAACTTTTCACAGTTAATAATTATACACTGGGAATAAATCCATGTGTCATTAATTTATTCGTTTTTCAAAATAAAACCAAAAATAAGAAAACAAAAGACCAACTCTTCATTATTTGTCTCCAAAACCAAAATGAAAACACGGATAACGATTTGTTTTTTCAGTTTTCGATTTTGTGTTTAAATAAATGATAATCCAGTGTGGAGTAGGGATGGTCATTCAATTAAATTTTCTTAATGTAAAACAATAGATTATCAATTAATCATTAACATTTTATATTAAAATCATCATCATTATTATTACTATTACTAATCTGCATAAATAAACTAAATAAACTTTACAACATATAAACCATCACCACTGTGGAGCCACATCAGTGTGAGATCAGAATGTGTTTAATGCAGCTTTAAACATTTGTTTACGTCTTACAGAAACAAAACTTAAAACCACATGGCTCATTTGCATAAACTGTAAACACTTCTCCCAACATGAGAAATAAAAAAAATAACAAATATAAACTAGCCACAACTTAAATGTCAAACCAGAGCTAATGGCAATGGTGAAAACAACCTGTGTTCTGGCACCTTATGAGCCATTCAAAGTTGTTCATGTATTTTTATTGTTTTTGGGAGGTATTTTCCCGTTTTATTTTGGTGCCGTTGTTTGTCACTTCCTGTTTCTTTGTGGATGCCATGTTCTGTCCATAGACTGTATGAAGGAAGTGGACTAAGTGAGCGTGACGTCACCCATAGTGTTTAGCGTCGCTCAAATGAGGCTCACGATGCCACGATTATAGGAGCGAATCTCTACTCTAAACTCTATGTTATGAATAGGGTTTTTTTTTTGACGGACAAAAAAAATTCAGGATCATGTGTCGCGGGTTCATACGAACATTTTAAGACCAAATTGACGAGACTCACTGCAGCAGTTACGGAGAGAGGAGCGATTTTGTACATATACTTATTCACTTTATATTATTATTTTTATTATTATTTCTATTTTTATTATTGTTTATCTTTGCATCACACTTTTTCCCCCTTTTTTGCACTAAACTGTCCTGGAGCTACTGTGACTGTTGAATTTCTCCACTGTGAGATCAATAAAGTCCTATCTTATCTTATCTTATCTTAAGATCCCAATGTGAGTCAATGGGAAAAAGGGAGAGAAGGATCCGGAAGAGCCTCCTGGAGCACTTCCTGTTTAGCACGCAGCGGCTAACAGGTTAGCTATGTTCACTCATATATACGGTCTACGGTTCTGCCACACTGTGCTCTGACTCTGGAGCCAGCACAGCCCGTATGTGCATTATTACATTCTTGGTCTAATATGTTTCACATTTTTTGCTATGTGTGGAATGTTCTGAATGTATTGTTTGTTAGCACGTTAGCACCGTATGCTAGCGCTAACGTTAGCATTTAGCCTTTTTTCATTTAGCTAAATTAGTTTCTGGGAGACATGTTAAAAAATATTATATCCCTTTTTTGCAGTTTTACCACAAGAAAAATGCCTCAACAAGGAACCACGTTTGGTTATCTGCCTGCCTAGAGGTCAAATAAACCAGGATTAAACCAGGTCTAACCCAGAACTAAACCAGGACTAAGCCAGAACTACACTGGGACTAAAAACCAGGAGGTGCGCCCGCATAGACCGTAGGCGAAAGCGCAACCGTCGCCCGATCGCACTGGCTTCTCTCTCCCGCTTTCAAGTCCAAGATTAGTCCTGGTTTAGTCCTGGTTTAGACCTGGTTTAGACCTGGTTCAGTCCTGGTTTGGTTCAATGAATAGAAAATAGGCGTGATGTGTTTTCTATGACGTGCGCCGGTTAAAGGACTGAATTCTGGACTCACCGTAAGCGTGACAGGTTCATTCTGATACCAGTGCGCACGCTAGATTACTCAAACATGCACGGATGGATAAAGATAATAGAATAAAAACTCTTCAGGCATGTTTTCGGTGAGGTAACATTAATCTAACAAGGCAGAAAGCTCAAAAAAAGCCCATTTTGCGTAACACATCCTCATATAGGACTATAAGAAGCAAACATTATCACCCGCGTAGCATCACGGCACCATTACAGCCTGTCGTTACAGAAAGAAATGCTCAAACGGGGCTATTTTAAAACACTGAAAACCACGACATAACCGCACATTCCACTCCACTGTTTCATAAACGCAGAGCAGATGTAAAACTACTTTCAGTCGGAACAAACGCGAAGGTGAAAGAGCGTTATGCGAATGGAGCTTTAAACTTTAATTCACGGAGATCGTCAGAACACTTTATGTGAAGGGCTGCTTAAATTGACCTTGTGCGCAGACATAATCGTTACAAGTATTTCTTTCTCTCGTCGTTATATTAAGGAGGCGATGATTTGTTACGCAGCCACAGTCCCACAGTCCCGTTCCAACACGTTAAAGGAGCTGCACCTGAGTTTAGACATATTTTAGACCTGGTTTAGACCTGGTTTAGACCTGGTTCCATCCTGGCTTAGAGCTGGTTTAGACCTGGTTTAGACCTGGTCAAGTCCTGGATCAGTCCTGGTTTAGTCTGGATTTAATCCTGGTTTAGACATATTTTACACCTGGTTTAGTCCTTGTTTAGACCTGGTTTAGTCCTGGTTTAGACACATTTTAGACCTGGTTTAGACCTGGTTTAGACCCGGTTCAGTCCTGGTTTAGACCTGATTTAGTCCTGGTTTAGCCCTGGTTTAAACATGTTTTAGACCTGGTTCCATCCTGGTTTAGTCCTGGTTTAGACATATTTTACACCTGGTTTAGACCTGGTTTGGACCAGGTTCAGTCCTGGTTCTGTCCTAGTTTAGTCCTGGTTTAGTCTTGGTTCTGTCCTGGTTTAGACATATTTTACACCTGGTTTAGTCCTGGTTCAGACCTGGTTCAGTCCTGGTTTAGTCCTGGTTAAGTCCTGGCTTAGTGCTGGTTTAGACCAGGTTCAGTCCTGGTTCTGTCCTGGTTTAGTCTTGGTTCTGTCCTGGTTTAGACCTGGTTTAGACATATTTTACACCTGGTTTAGTCCTGGTTCAGACCTGGTTCAGTCCTGGTTTAGTCCTGGTTAAGTCCTGGTTTAGTGCTGGTTTAGACCAGGTTCAGTCCTCGTTCTGTCTTAGTTTAGTCCTGGTTTAGTCCTGGTTTAGACCTGGTTTAGTCTTGGTTCCGTCCTGGTTTGGACATATTTTAGACCTGGTTTAGACCTGATTTAGTCCTGGTTTAGACATGGTTCAGTCCTGGTTTAGATCTGTTTTAGTCCTGGTTTAAACCTGGTTTAGACCTGGTTCCATCCTGGTTTAGTCCTGGTTTAGACATATTTTAGACCTGGTTTAGACCTGGTTTACACCCGGTTCAGTCCTGGTTTAGACCTGATTTAGTCCTGGTTTAGCCCTGGTTTAAACATGTTTTAGACCTGGTTCCATCCTGGTTTAGTCCTGGTTTAGATCTGGTTTAGAAATATTTTACACCTGGTTTAGACCTGGTTTAGACCAGGTTCAGTCCTGGTTCTGTCCTAGTTTAGTCCTGGTTTAGTCTTGGTTCTGTCCTGGTTTAGACATATTTTACACCTGGTTTAGTCCTGGTTCAGACCTGGTTCAGTCCTGGTTTAGTCCTGGTTAAGTCCTGGCTTAGTGCTGGTTTAGACCAGGTTCAGTCCTGGTTCTGTCCTGGTTTAGTCTTGGTTCTGTCCTGGTTTAGACCTGGTTTAGACATATTTTACACCTGGTTTAGTCCTGGTTCAGACCTGGTTCAGTCCTGGTTTAGTCCTGGTTAAGTCCTGGTTTAGTGCTGGTTTAGACCAGGTTCAGTCCTCGTTCTGTCTTAGTTTAGTCCTGGTTTAGTCCTGGTTTAGACCTGGTTTAGTCTTGGTTCCGTCCTGGTTTGGACATATTTTAGACCTGGTTTAGACCTGATTTAGTCCTGGTTTAGACATGGTTCAGTCCTGGTTTAGATCTGTTTTAGTCCTGGTTTAAACCTGGTTTAGACCTGGTTCCATCCTGGTTTAGTCCTGGTTTAGACATATTTTAGACCTGGTTTAGTCCTGGTTTAGACCTGGTTTAGATTTGGTTTAGACCGGGTTTAGTCCTGGTTTAGTCTTGTTTAGACCTGGTTTAGACCTGGTTTAGTCCTGGTTTAGTCTTGTTTAGATATATTTTAGACCTGGTTTAGACCTGGTTTAGTCCTGGTCCAGTCCTGATCACCTCGGTGATCTGCTAATGACCCTCTGTACGCAGACGCTCCACAGTGGATATCAGGACCAGGAATTGGGTTCGGGAAATGAAAAATGGCCGTTATCTGTTTTTTCCATTATTCATTTAAACACAAAACCGAAAACTGAAAAAAACATCGTTATCCGTGTTTTCATTTTGGTTTTGGAGACAAATAATAAAGAAAATAGTTGTTTTTTCATTTTCATATTTTTAGTTTCAAATTGAAAATCGACTGAACGAACAACACACGGACTTTTACACCATGATATAATGTTGTTACCTCCTCAAACACAGACCTGGAGTTGTGTTTTGTTTCATTCACACGTTTGAGTCGCCTTTTCTTCATCTCCAAACCTCAAAATGCTCCACCTTGTGATGTCATGAAGTGGTAGTTTTCAAGTTAAAAGCTCCTTTTACCTTTAGTTAAGTAGAAAATGGCACTTCTGGGTCCGAAATTATCTAAATTATTATAGTGAAGGTGCAAAAAAAAGTTTAAAAACACAGTGTAGCACTTCCTGAATTACCACATGGCAAAATATGGGCTTTTTAAAGTGAACTACTTCTGTTTTTTATGAAATTCATGTTCATTAATACACAAATTGTCTAGAATAAAATAGTACAACATAATTACTTTAGTCGAATCCATGGAGCTGTTGTGTTGTGTCATAGCAAGAAACACAAAAAAAACCACAAAACTTTACTGCGTTTTCATGTAGAACGTCTGTACCTTGACATTTGGCTTCCTGGTGGAGAATCCTCGGTACCATCCTGCAATAAAACAAAAGAAGAAAAAATGACTAAGACACCGCGGTGAATTCTGGGAAGGGTTGAGGTCAAAATGAATCATCAACATGTAAAACGTGTGTGAAAACCAACCCGTGTGACCTTAAAACATCCCACTATTTACGCCGCATTTATCCAAAACAAAAGGTCATTGAATTTAGAGTTGAAAAATTATCATATCTGAGCAAAGAGACAAAAACACGGAGCCGTTTTCAGTTATTTTAGGGAAATGTATGATAATGAGAATGAGTGAGCAGATGCTGGAACTACATTTGCAATCAAATGTTCAGCCAAGGTACAAAAGCTCTACTTAATCCACAGATGTTTACCATATTTTTGCATAACAGACTCATTATATTCCCTGATATGGAAAACTTATGGTTACAAAAGTTATGATTTCAAATGATTCTGCAAAAGTCCCACAGTTGTGACTGAGGGAATGTAAACTAAGAAACTATGGGACTTTACGGGCCAAATTACAGGTCCAATCTGTGGAGAGGCGTGCGTGGTGAAACGTACGGCAAACCTAGTGATGCCAAGTGTAAAGTAAAACGAGAAATAAATAAAATGCCAGTAAGCTATATCATGTTTTAAAGTGAAAACTATTGTGAAATGGCAAAATGCACAACAAGGAGAGAAGTGGAGTGAGGAAGAAGAGAAACCATTCTGCACGGGCCGCTGTACTTTGGTGATTCTTGAGAATAATAAGGAAACTTTTAGCTTTTATCATCAAACTTTACATAGTAAGTTTAAGTCATTGATTTATGTTCTATGTTCTGTTATGTACGAACAACAATGGAGTCGCAATTTAACGAAATTCACTTTACTTTATGCTAGTTAAGTTATGCTAGTTAAGATTCTAGTAACATTAGCTGTTGTAATTGAGATATTTTGTCATTTTATTTCAAAAATAGTCACTCGGGGCAGGAAAGCGAGAAGGGAATTTACTTAGCAGCGAAACGCACGAGCTGTCAATCAAACCTGTTGCTAATGCTAGGGGGAGGGACCTCGGGGAATGAAGGCGTCTGATTGGTCCGTTATTTATGTTCATATTGTGATTTAGGAACAAAAGAGTGAAATGAAAAGTTCAGGATCCTGTGTCGCAGGTTCTTATGAACATTTTAAAACCAAAATGACGAGGCCACAGCAGCAGGTCTAGAGAGGAGCCAGTAGATCCCAAAGTGAGTCAATGGGGAAAAGGGAGAGAAGGAGCCGGAAGAGCCTCCTGGAGCACTTCCTGTTTGGAACGCGCCGGCTAACGCTTTAGCTACGTCCACTCATATATACGGTCTATGGTCTGTACTTTGCCCCGACCTTTCACATCAACTCATCTCAAACCAAAGCGGATGCAGATCCACAAGTGAAAGGTCTTATCATAATAAATAATCATTTACAAAATAATGTACCGTATTTTTGGGACTATAAAGTGCACGGGATTATAAAGCGCAATATCAATGAACGGGTCTATTTTCATACATAAAGTAAACCGAATTATAAGGAGCATTAAGCAAGACTGAGACCTTAGCCCAGGCATCCACGATCTATTGGCAGATGTGAGTTCACCTTCTGTCGGCCAACGCTCCCACACAGCTGCAATTAACTCTGAACGACCTGTTGACACCGATATCTAGGGGTGGGAGTTCTCTGGTTAATCCACCCGGGATGATGCCAAGCACCGAATTAGTTTGCTTCACTTGGGCGTGTGAGTCACATGTCTCTGAACAGGGGCCATTTTGGTTTAGACATATTTCAGATCTGGTTTAGTCCTGGTTTAGACCTCATTTAGTCCTGGTTTAGACATGGGTTAGTCCTGGTTTAGACATGGTTTAGTCCTGGTCCAGTCCTGATCAGCTCGGGGGTCCTCTAATGACATACTAGGACCAGGGACCAGGACTTTGTTTCAGGAAACGGGAAATCGGCCGTTATCCGTTTTTTCCATTATTCATTTAAACACAAAATAGAAAACTGAAAAAACGAACGGTTATCCATTTTCTCATTTTAGTTTTGGAGATGTTGAAGCACAGTTCGTTTTACTCTGCGAGGCTCCTGACTACGATCGCTGTAATGCTCCGACAATCCATCCAGAGGTGCAGCTTCGTAGCTTAACAAAGTCGTACTAAAACATTTTGACAGATTTGAGCGCCGTGCACCACATAAAATCAGTTCAAGGTCAGTAAGCACAACCAGAATTAATACATAAGGAACACCAGATTAAAAGGCACACTGTGATTTTTGAGAAAATTAAAGGATTTCACGTGCGCCTTATAGTCCAAAAATACAGTACTAGTAAAAGCTGGCAGGGCCTACGAGCCGGATAGAAATGTAAATTAGGTCGGGAGGCTGTAGTTTTCCCACCTCTGCATTAGAGAATGCATGATACTTATGGCTTTTTGAGGTATAAAAATCCAATCAAATAAGACACCCCAAAGTTCAGCCCGGTGTCTCATTGAGCATGCATGAGGAGTTCAGTTCCTCCTCCACACTCCCCTCTGTGGACCGTCAGAATACTCAGAGGAAGAGCAGGCCTGATGCATGAGAATGAACTGTCTCCAGTGACTAAAGATGTACGGTACAGCTCTACACAAGTCTCCGAGGAGGAAAGAGGACTTGTGAGGACTTCAAATGGCTGCATTAGGGTTGGGCGGTAATACGGTTTCCCGCGGTATCAAAAAGTAGCAATGGTATCAGTTTTATTAGCGTTATTCAAAAAATCTGCATAAGGACCTAAAACCACAGCAGGACTTTCTCCCCTCCGCTCTCTCTCCTCTTCAAACGTGGTTCCGCTCGGAGATTTCCATCCACACGCAGCGAGGAAGAAGAAAAAAACCTGACTGACGCTTCGTGTGTGACGTTGAACCCAAAAGTTTGTGATGGAGACGTTTTATTGAAGCCAAAAGTCGAGAGGGGACGAGGCTGAAGAGGAGAAAGTTCCCGCTCGAGGGCGAAGTCAGACTTTCACGGAGGAGACGGTAAAGGACAATTTATGGTTCTGCGTCGAAACCCCTACGCACTAGTGATGGGAATTCCGGCTCTTTTGGCTCCCAAGCTGCTCTTTAATTAATTTATTATCAACAACAATATAAAATTATGCACAAAATGAATTACTAATGTTTTTTTTTATTTATATACATTTATTATATAAATATGCTTTTATTTATTCACTCCAACGCTCTACATACTTTTCTGGTGCTCCACTCCAGTGGTCCCCATATGGGATCAATACAGGGTCACAAATACACACAGTTGTAATAAAGTTTTGCATCTGTGTAAGAGAAATTGTGTATGTGCAATTACATTTTGTACCTGTAGAAATATTTTGTACATGTGTGGGTGAAAAATGTGTATCCGTAGAAATATTGCGAGCATGTGCACATAAATGTTGTACCTGTAGAAACATTTTGTACGTGTGGAGGGAATTTTGTAACTGTAGAAATATTTGGTGCGTGTGAGAAAAACAAAAGCGTATGTGTACAAATATTTTGTACACATGTCCCTGCTCGCGACTCAAAAGTTCACGCTTGCGAAACTGATCTACAGATGTACGGATTTTTGACCCGAATTTTACTGCCACCTTGGGAGAGCCAATCAAAACATTGCTTACTGCAAACCAATCAGTGCTTCCCGAGGACTTGGGAACCCACCCACATCCTTTAACGCGGCCTTGGTAAAGTTATGTTCCTGTTTGGTGCAGCAGAGATCGTGGGAGAGGTGTTGAGAACGTCGCCTATTCGCATTGAAAGCAGGATGGAAGCAGACAATCCGGTGAGTGAGGTTCCGTTAAAGCACGGAATCGTCCAGTATTTTGGCAGTTAAATGATGCATCCAGCACGGGAAACAGGACGCGATTTCTTCTGTATTGTCTGAAATTACTTCATGTCTGTCACACGTGTCTATAGTACAGAAACTAGGCGTGCATACCGTGGATTGTTTATACTGCGAATTTAGTAATAAACGTGAATCCACTGTGTCCTCGTATGAAACTTTATTAGCAGCTTCCTCGTAACATTGCGCCAACAACATAACGTGTATAACATCAAAATAAAAGATTTTTCAAAATTGATTGTTCAGACTCATAATAAATACAACGGAAATAATTAATTATTTCTTGGGCGGCCGGTGGCCCGGTACCAATTGATCCACGGACTGGTACCAGTTCCCGGCCTGGTGGTTGAGGACCACTGCTCCACTCAACATATACCTAATGTGTTTAATGCAGCTTTGGCACATTTGTTTACGTTTTACAGAAACTAAACTTCAAACCGCATGGCTCATTTGCATAAAGTATAAGCGCTGATAAAAACAGCTCGTGCGCTGATGCTGATGTGATCGAACGAGCTGCAAAGTTTGGTTTGATCAGAATTTGTGCCTCATCTTCAAATATAAAGCTGCGACTCTGTTTCTGAATGGTTTAGCTGAATGGTGTAGCTACAAAATAATCCTTAATTATTCATGTTAATACCATATCCCCCGGTAAAATGCTGAGAAGGTTTAATGGTATCACAATTTGGATACTGATACATGATGTTTTCATGTAATAAAGTACAAATCTTGAGTTTGAGTTAGAGTTATTTTATTTTTGAACATTTTACAATTTAAGAAAGCTCAAATATGGTCTTAATACTTGAAAAAAACATTCAAAACATATACATTTAACAATATAAAAGAAAAAAAAAGTTAAAAGCTTTCAGTGATCAAAAAAGGTGCACAGATGCATTGTAAAAGCAGCTCATGGGTCTAACCAGCTCTAGACTTATTCAGCTCCAGTTTAGACCTGGAACAGTCCCTTTATAGACCTGGTTTAGATCTGGTACGACTCCTAAAGCCCCATGTTTTCTTCTGTGCTACTTCGAATATAATATTTGAGAACGCACTCTATTATCAACATTTAGCTCCTATCTGAGCATCTTTTGTTTTATCTTTCCCCCAAATCACCAGATCGTCTCCTCCACAGCGGCCCATAATCTGATCAAATATGCAAATGTGATGAGATAAGCATTAAATTGGCTTCTTAATTAATAACCAATCAGGGCCCATTTAGCCGCACTGTTGGAAAGGCCGTTTGCGCCGCTCTCATCTATATGTTAATCAGAGTGGCACAGTCGAGGCACATTTTGGCCCAGTCTGAACCGAGCCTGGAAATAGTGAAACTAAACAAATACATAATGACACAATGACGATAATGGGGAAACAAAGATGACGGTGGGTGTGTGGTGCGTTCAGGGCCACAGGTGGAATTGGGAACATACATTTTCCACGATGATTCGCCCGTTACTCGATTCCATTTGCAATTAAGTGGTAGATTTAGTCAGATTATTCATGGCTGTCAAACCTCGTACAACAACAAACACAAGTCTATTACGTAATTTAATGGACCAAACACGCCGCTTATGCAATTTATTTGGTTTCAAGACATGTGACTCTTTTATTAAAGGTGAAATATGTAACTTTTTGGTTGGGGGTCCATCACCTGCTTATTTCTATCGAGATTTGTCAATTTGTTTATTTAAGTATCCCCATTAGTCTCTGTAATCGCACAGACTACTCTTCCTGGGGTCCCGTTCGCATCATAAAAACACATCAACTGCACTTTTTTTTTTTTTTCTTTAATTCGCTGACTTCCTCCCCTCCGCTCTCTCTCCTCTTCAAACGTCGTTCCGCTCGGAGATTTCCATCCACACGCAGCGAGGAAGAAGAAAAAAACCTGACTGACGCTTCGTGTGTGATGTTGAGCCCAAAAGTTTGTGATGGAGACGTTTTATTGAAGCCGAGAGTCAAGAGGGGACGAGGCGCTGAAGAGGAGAAAGTTCCCGCTCGAGGGCGAAGTCAGACTTTCACGGAGGAGACGGTAACTTCTCCGAGTGCCGAGAGCGCAAGTCTTTCATACCTCTTTTCCACCGCAACGAACCAGGTGCTGGTTCTGGGCTGCTGCTTGTGCCGATTATCCAAGAACCGGTTTGTTTTTCCACCAGCTGAGAGCCGGAGAAGAGCTACGTCACTACGTTCCTGCACGAGCCAACGCTGTCCTAGAACCCAACAGCGGTCAGCTCTGATAATAACAGAGGACTATCACTACAGATCTATTCTGCTGCTATTCATTTTACAAACGACAAAACATACAGCTCTTCGTCATTGTCTCGGCAAAGTATGCATTCCTGAAGAAAAGTAATTGTATCTGCTCAGGCCAGAGCACGGCGGGCAAGAGCACCACGGACCTGGAGCTGAGTGGGCCAATTGCCGCGGTGATGTGTTTTATGTAATAAATACACTAAAGTTACTCTCTCGACCGGGAAAAGACGATGTCCAAGACGCATGTCGGGGGCGTCTGAATTCAAACACAATGGCGTCACGTACCATGACGCATGACTTCTTATGAAAGTGCATCACTACAACCCCACCTTTAGCACCCCACGTCACCGGTTCTTGTTTCTGGACCAGCCTTTAGTTGGTGCTGAGTTGGAGCTGGTTCTCCAGGGCCAGAGCCGGGTTTATTTGTGTGGAAAAACAAAGAACTGGTTCAAGATTTAGCACTGGCTTCGAACCCGCACTAGAACTGCCCTGGTGGAAAAGGGGTCTGTCAGGTACAACATGCTGCAGTGGGAAATATCACATGCTGTGGACTGTCGCCTTTTACTTTTTATTCTGAATCTGCCTCTTCTGCGCTTTCCTTGTATCGGCGTGTCCCAGATCATTAAATGGAGGGAGAAACGTGCTGGTGAAGTTTGGTTTGATCAGAACTTGTGCCTCATCTTCAAATATAATGTTTGATATTCTGTTTCTGAAGCTGAAGCTACAAAATTATTCTTAATTAGTCAGGGTAAAATGCTGAGAAGGTTTAACGGTATCAAAATTTGGATACCGCCCAACCCTAACGACACCTAAAGCAGTTTGCCGCCTGTATCTGCTTCCTCCCCTTCATCTGAAAATATAGATTTCCACTGTAACACTTGGATAATCATTACACCTCCATTACAGCCCGGGTTGTAATGGAGATTGGTGTTTCAGAGGCTGCGATACTCAAGAGCCCATACACTCAAACAGTGTCATTATTTTAAAGAGGGTTTTCAGATGTGTGTGGTAATTATAGCCACGGGGAACAGAGGAGAGAATATTTAAGTATACGCTATTATCACAGCCACGGGTGTGAAGGGAGCACCTGGAGATCGGGCACTGCGGAGGAACGATCAAACGCAGGAAAAGGATTAGTAACTTGAATACAATACAAAGATGGAGGTGTTATGGAAAGCCAGTGGCAGAGTGGTTAGTGCTAATGCAGTACAGTACAGTGAGGAGGCTGCGAGTTCAATCTCCTCCTACCTAATCCTCTCTCTCTCTACTTTTATCTAATCCTACTCCTTTTCAGACAAGCTGTAGCTTTATTTTCTATTAACTAATTTTGGTTATGGTACTTTATTTGGTTTACTGTACATATATACTGTATTTTTTCTTTTTTTATGTTATGAAACGGCTATTTTGATTTGCTACATGTCTGAAATAAACTGATTGATTGAATCTTCCTTCCGTTTTCTTGTTGCTAAAAGTTATTTGCAGTGTTAAAAATGTGTTCAGAGAATAAACATATATATCCAACATATATTTTTTATTACATTTAAGAAATGTTTGAAGAAGATTAAGATTCACTATTTTCTGATCTATATTATAAAGCACACTGATCAAATACATACCCGAGTTGTGTTTTGTTTCATTCACACATGAACCCTGCATATTCAGGCTGAGTTCCTTTCTTGCCGTTACACACTACAGAAGAATTTGCCTGATTTTTGTCTCCGTGTGCGATTCTGAAGCCGCTGCTCCTCATGTGTGGAGTCAGTGTCAGATCAGAACCACCGAACATCAACAACACGACGGAAACAGACGATAAAACAGAGTCAGGGCCAGAGGAGCGACGGACACAGAGACGCAACAAACAAACTCAGGATAGAGCGAAAATAAAGACTTTATTACTCACCTAATGTAAAGTGGAACATTTAAAGTGCAGCGTCTCACCCACATTATCCATAGAAATTGTCCTCCACAAATAATGACTCCAGTCCACAAAACCACGCTGTGAATCCAATTTGTGGTGTTCCTTAAAAGTAAAAAGACAGTTCCTTTGTGTGTTTGTTTACACCCACACAGGAGGAGGTGAAGCTGCAGATCAGCGACAGTGACTCTACTTCCTGTGGACTTTATCGCTCATCTTTAATGCTTTTAAAAATTATGTATCTGAAGTATTGCACCATATTTCACAAATAATAATAACAGAATTTTGACTTGTGTCTAAAGTAGAAGTGCAGAGTCTGATCTTTGAACACTTCAGAGTCTCAGAGCGACTCCTTTTACTGTAGACAGGAAACAGCTGACGCCATCGCGCTTTAAGTCTCATAAGTTT
This sequence comes from Odontamblyopus lacepedii, assembly GCA_034769755.1. NCBI lineage: Eukaryota > Metazoa > Chordata > Actinopteri > Gobiiformes > Gobiidae > Odontamblyopus > Odontamblyopus lacepedii. The sequence continues at coordinate 38,983,143 of CM068346.1, read as the reverse complement.
CTCCTCGTGTCTGTGGTGTTTGCGGATTTTTTCACATGTTTAAAAATCGTTTAAGATCGAAAAATCCTGTAGTGTGTGGCGGCTTTTAGACGGGAAACACTGCGTTCCACCTTGTGATGTCATGTGGTAACACAGGAAGTGCTCCACTCTGTTTTTAAACTCCATAAACCTTCACTAGAATAATTTGGATCATCAATTACTGCTTCAAGGTGGAAAAGATCTTTAGAAATGCAGACAGATTAATAATAAAGAGTTATTTAAACACAAGTGAATGAAACAAAACACAACTCCAGGTCTGTTTCTGAACCGGTCACAATATTGTAACATGGTTTAAATCTCACAAAAGCCACGTAAGAGGACATCAGCTGATCACTGAACTTATTTCCGTGACAGTGAAGTTCAAGTGAACAAATTTCACATTAACCTTGTCTTAATTAGGTTTATAAAAGTACAGCAGGAATGTCACCGTGGTTATCATCTCCGCCTCAGCACTGGAGGGTCACATTATAGTTTGCATGACCTCTCTGTGTCTCCATAATCACAGTGCACTGGGTTTGTCTGACAGACGCCGTCACATTCGGCCTCATTCAACCCAGTTAATCCGGATCATGTTCTGTTCTCTGCCCCGGGCCCTAACCACAGACTGAGGGGTCACGTCCAGGGCTTATACTAAAAAACTACAAACTACAGAACAAATGAAGGACAGGGATTCAAATGTTTTTTAATCGCCATTTTAAAATAAATTCAAACGAGACTCTGGCTTTCTACACTTTTTACACTGAGGTCCTTTCGTAACTACTGGAAAAAAAAAAACTCACATGTCTGGATTTACTTTTTTTTTTAAGACTTAGTGGCGGTACATAGGCCTTTTGGAACAGATTTTCTGAATCCTCGGTAACAATATCTGCAGCTCTCCAAAAGAGGAGCTGTGGTCCTGACCGGCATGGCCCACACCAGATGATGCACCAAAAAAAAGTCGCCACCTGGATTTAACTAAGCAAACAGGTCTGAGGTTGCTGCAGTTGGTCAGGTCCAGGTTCAGCAGCAGCGTGTGCTCGAAGAATGAGGTGAGCTGAACCTGAATATACTGAAGGACCAGGTTATTACATCAGTGGGTTTTTTTCTTCCCTGATGGCACGGGCACATTCCAAGATGACAATGCCAGGATTCATTGGGCTCAGATTGTGAAAGAGTGGTTCAGGAAGCAGGAGAAGTCATTTCCACACAAGGATCGGTCTCCACAGAGTCCAGACCTTAACCCCAGTGAGAATCTTTGGGATGTGCTGGAGAAGGCTCAAACTCGACCATCATCATTGCAAGATCTTGGTGAAAAATTAATGCAACACTGGATGGAATTAAATCTTGTGACATTGCAGAAGCTTATCGAAACAATACCACAGCGATTATATTCATAAATAACCTGGTACCTATTTGCTTAGTTAAATCCAGGTGGCGACTTTTTTTAGGGCCAGGCAGTGTGTGTGTTGCACTGTGATTTGAGTTCTACACATTTATCAAACTCTTGCTGAAAGTGATCGCGAAAAGCCCGAAAATAACAGAGAGAAAAGGACAGACATCTTCCCTGTCCACAAATGCACAAAGCTCTTACCTTCTGCGTGTTTTTCACAAACAAATGTGTCTGTGTTTTTGCTAAAATAGGCTGAAGTTTGTCTGTCGGTGTCGTGCTTGTTTTGATTCACTTTGTGCTTCATCTTTTGTTTGGAAACTCACAAACTTTCAGGTTTTCTTCCAGGTTGATTCTGAAGAACCTCAGAAAGTCCTGTGGTGGGTATAGGTGGAACTGTATGTTTTTTCATGTTTCTGATCCAGAATTACTCAAACATGAAGCTGACGATGAGGGAGAACCATTTAATTGCTTGATAAAAGTGGATTTTGCCTAATGAACCCTCTAAAGTCTCCATCTTGTCCCCAGATGCTTGTATCCGCCCCTCTCTTAGTGGAGACGCTCTTTTAGATGGATGTACCGAGCCTGGCCAGCTGCAGATAATGGCTCCTCCATTCTCCACAAACACAACAGCTCCTTGTTCTCTCTCTTCTCCATCACCCTCCTTCTCTCTCCCTCTCATCTCCCTCTTTTCTTTCTCCTCTCTCTTCTGTAACAGCAGATAATCACCAACTATCACTAAACCAGGTCAAAACCAGGACTAAACCAGGTCTAAACCAGAACTAAACCAGATCTAAACCAGGACTAAACCAGGTCTAAACCAGGACTAAACCAGATCTAAACCAGGACTAAACCAGGTCTAAACCAGGACTAAACCAGGTCTAAAACAGAACTAACACGAGAACTAAAACCAGGTCTAAACCAGGACTAAACCAGAACTAAAGCAGGTCTAAACCAGGTCTAAACCAGGACTAAAACCAGGACTAAACCAGGACTAAACCAGGTCTAAACCAGGACTAAACCAGGTCTAAACCAGAACTAACACCAGGACTAAAACCAGGACTAAAGCAGGTCTAAACCAGATCTAAACCAGGACTAACACCAAGTCTAAACCAAGACTAAACCAGAACTAAACCAGGACTAAACCAGGTCTAAACCAGAACTAACACTAGGACTAAAACCAGAACTAAAGCATGTCTAAACCAGGTCTAAACCAGGTCTAAACCAGGTCTAAACCAGGACTAAAACCAGAACTAAACCATGTCTAAACCAGGTCTAAACCAGGTCTAAACCAGGACTAAAACCAGGACTAAAGCAGGTCTAACACCAAGTCTAAACCAGGACTAAACCAGGTCTAAAACAGAACTAACACGAGAACTAAAACCAGGTCTAAACCAGGACTAAACCAGAACTAAAGCAGGTCTAAACCAGGTCTAAACCAGGACTAAAACCAGGACTAAAGCAGGTCTAAACCAGGTCTAAACCAGGACTAAAGCAGGTCTAAACCAGGACTAAAATCAGGTCTAAACCAGGTCTAATCCAGGTCTAAAACCAAAGAATTTGCAGGAGCTGGTTGCTACCTTCATGTAGTTTTAAAAATCAAGACAATATCAAGTAATCAAAAGTATTCAGATTACGTTACTCACTTTAAGTAATTTAATGGATTACGTTACAAACTACATTTTGGGGTCTGTAATCTGTAATCTGTAGGGGATTACATTTTAAACGTACTTTCCCAACACGGCCAACTATAAGATTTCACCAACTCCAGGATTTCAGCCTCTGTTGACATAAATTTTAAGTTTGCTCCAGTATTTCTACTTCTCCTGTGTATTTGTTGGGTCGTTATTATGGGATTTCTGACCGTACGGCATCATTTTGTCCCATTTGAATCACAGGGTGGTGTCTGTGTCCTTGGGGAGTTTTGACGTGTTTAGGTTTAAAGTTTTGACCACTCGTATTGCAAAAGTGAAAAGAAAAAATGGGTGAAAACAAGATTCAGTCCACAATTTCAACAAAAAATCTGATAAAACTTTATAACTCTAAGGGGGTAAACTTTAAAACAATAAGATGACACTACTGTATTTTAAATTCAAGATTATTGCCCGCATAGGAAAATGTTCATCTGTATTTAACCCATCCTTCACTACTCCTGGGAAATTGAATTTATTTTCATTAAACACATAAAATCTTTTGAGTTGCATGTTTGAGGAACTGTTTCAGCAAGTAGTGAAATATTCAGCCGAAAACGGTAATTGAGCTGCAGAAAGAAAGTTTGGAGTGCGCGAGAAACTTGTGTTTGACTGGAGAGAAGTGGAGGAAACTCGAACTGCAACGAAGAAAACATAAAAGTTCCCTGTGGACTAAAAAACTGGATTTAGCAGAGTTGGTGGAGTTGCTCAAAAGTGACACTGAGGATGAAGAATTCAGTGGATTCTTTCTGCTCTAGTTTTGTGAATAACTGTTCTTCACTAGTAAGGACCACGCCAATAACATGTGCGAAGCAAAATGAGTTTATTATGTGGAGACGAGGCGGGTCGGCTGGGTTGAGACTCAGGGTGGGGGTTCAGTCTCAACCTTCACGTGGCCCAGCAGGAACGGGACCCCCCATCGTAGGCGTCTCATGTCTGGAAGTGAACGGATCGGGGTTGGGAGGGAGGGGTCGAATTATTTGGGACAAAGTGGGTCGCCGGGATAGGCTGCTGCAAATAGGCTTCTGGGAAATTGAGGTGTGGTAGAAGTGAGCTGTGATTCGCTGGAGAGGAGGCGAGGGCGGCTGAGGCGTGGTCCTGCTCCTGAACCTAAGTTAATCATGATAACTACATGTATGTGACGTGAACACACCAGACACATGTTCAGCCTGTTCTCTGTTCTATTGTTATTACGATATGAAATCAAGATGAAATGTCTGTTCCTGGTATCAAATAAATTTCCCCCCAAAATGAGACTTATAGCCCAGTGCGACTTATATATGTTTGTTTGTTTTTTTTTCTTCACTGTGCATTTTTTGGCTGGTGCGACTTAAACCCAAAACATACACTGTAGGTGTGAAAGTGGTGTGTGTGTGAGTGTTGGTGGTATCTTACTACTATCGGGTCTGGAGTGAGTGAACAATGCTCTGTTAATAATTCTCTGTAAAGCGTCTTTAAGGACATGTGTCTGTAAAAAACACTACAGCTGTTGTTGTAAGGTGACCTTGGGTGTCCAGAAAGGCGCCAAATAAATAAAATGCATTATTATTATTATTATTATTATTATTATTATTATTATTATTATTATTGTTATTATTATTATTATACCCCAGAGTGGCTTATAGTCTGGAAAATACGGTACGCAGAACATCCATTCAGGGCATAAAACATGATGCACGTAAAAAAAATAATTAATAAATAAATAACGCATGCAAAATTCAAACAAAAAAAATCTGATAAACAGCGAGGCCGCGAAAGGTGAACCGCGTTATAGCGAGGGACGACTGTAAACAGGCAAACAGAAAAGTTATGTGGTCCACCTCGAATATGAAATGACAGTATAAATCTTACCTTCACACTTCTCCAGGATCTGAACGGTCTCGCCCACCTCCAGAGCCAGGCCCTGATTCACCGAGCCACGGAAGTTACAGATCACTGCAAAGAAACACACACAAACACCTCGCTTAGACTTTTATGGTTTACAAGGCTTTTGGTAAGTTTACTACAACATTGCATTGGTTATTATTGTGATTTATAATATAGATCAGATGTACAAGGCATTCTAGTGTAATATATAGGACACCAGCTCTGCGCTAATTCCTTACACGGCCTCTCGAACTGCTGTGGTAATTAGGAACGGGACAAGCTCTACATTTCTTCAGATATTTAGATAGAAAAACAGGGCTATGATGACAGCAAAACATTAAAGCAGAACTAAGTAACTTCAGCAGTAGAGCTCTTGTGAGAATGAACTATCGTAAATACTCTCCTCACCCCCTTCCCTATCTCTCACCTGCTCACGTTTGTTCACACAAAGTCGGTGAACAGTGTCCGCAACACAATGTCTCAGGTGGGTCATGTTTTTTTACTGTTTAATGGCGATATATGTACGAGCGCCCAGAGAACCGCGGCTCCTGGGACACCGCGGGCCGTACCGCAGTTTATTCAAACTGCATAAGTATATTAATGATATGAGCAGTGCTTATGAAACTTAGTGTCAATAACAATATTGCCAGATATCTGTGTCGCTCTTGGACTCTTCTCTTTCCTTGAGCTCTCGCCGTTCTTCAAACGCCTTCCCCAGATCTACTCGTGTGTGAGCTCGGGCTCTGTCCGATTCACGCTTTCTTTTTCTTGCGTCCTCGGCCATGGCTGACACCTCACACGTAAACACCAGATATTTATTCCTGCAGTGAGCTGCGTACAGCGTCAGTACAGGGTGTGTGTCTAGCTCGGTTCGCTGTGTGTAGCTGAAGTGTTGTAGAGCAGTTTGGCTCTCGTGAGAACAGACCCTGAGATCCGGGTTGGTAGGAGCCAAGTTGCATGTGCGGTTTTTCCGCCCAGAGACAGAGGGAGGCACCAGTGAACCCTTCAAACACCCCGAAATGTCATATGTGACCATCAGAGGGGCTTTCAGAGACATATAATTAGATAAAAAAGTTATTTAGTTCCCCTTTAACCTCCTGAGACCCGAGCTTTTGTCTGGTGTCCATTTTTCATTTCTTCTTGCTATTTGGGATAAGTAGGACCTACTAAGTAAGTCTTCTGTATGACACCATTGGTTAAAAAATGTAAAAACATTAAAATGTATAAATAAATTACAAAAAAAAAAAAAACAGCAATTAGCTGTTTATTTCAAGCCCTAAACCTGCCAAATGTGACGTAGGTCGACCGTGAGCAGGTTGGGGTTCATTGAGTGAGGTTAAAAACACACAAAAAGGCCTGAAAATGTGGTCCACAGTTTTAATTTTTTATGGTTTTCAATTGTTACAAAAAAAAGTAGAGGTGCAAAAAGTGGAGACAGGCAGCAGTTTCCCTATAGCAGCAGAAACGTCCAGCAATTTATAACTGTAAACTCATCTAAATATTCCCAAGTTTACCTAACAACATGTACAATCAATAATATAACATAGTCCCAATGTCTTCAAACGAGGACATGACATTTACTGATGCTCTCGTCTGCTGTGGTCAATAAAATGTGTCAAATTTTAATGCCAAATGAAGATACATTGAGATACATGAAGAGACATTATTGTACATAAATACATTGGTTTTATTCATAAATTTTGCATCTAAACTTTACCATGCAGTTTTTTTTTTACTTTCGGGAGCTGCTGTAGAGGTTTTTAGTTGATTACAGGTGAAAGTTTAAAATAATTGAAAATCATGGTGCTAAGAGGCAAAAATGTAATGTCCTCGTATGAGGCCACAGGGTCTCAAGAGGTTAAATAAAGCTGCCTTTTCAGCCCTCCACAGCCCGGACACAGTTTATCACAGTGGCCTGCGCTTCATCACCAACTCTGCCTTCAGGACCATCACTGAGCTGTTCTCTCTGCTTCTGTGGCCTTCACTCAATCTCAGGAGACAAAGGCACTGGCTAATCTTTATCTCCAAGGCCGTCCTGAATAAACTGCCCTCATACTTGTGCCGTCTCCTGTCTCCCATCAACAGCAGATACACTTCCCGCTCCTCACAGCAGCTTCTTCTCTCTGTTCCCAGGATCCACACTGAGCTACGAAAAACTGCCTTTTCCACTGCCGCTCCTCTGACATGGAATAACCATAGTCCGTATATATGAGTGGACATAGCTAACACGTTAGCCACTGTGTGCTAAACAGGAAGTGCTCCAGGAGGCTCTTCAGGCTCCTTCTCTCCCTTTTCCCCGTTGACTCACACTGGGATCTTCTCGCTCATCTCTCTGGACCTGCTGCTGTGGCCTCGTCATTTTGGTCTTAAAATGTTCGTATGAACCTGCGACACAAGATCCTGAATTTTTCATTTCTCTATCTTGTTCCTAAGTCAAGATATGAACATAAATAACGGACCAATCAGACACCTTCATTCCTCGAGGTCCCTCCCCCTAGCGTTAGCAACAGGTTTGATTGACAGCTCATTTCACTGCTAAGTAAGTCCCCTTTTCACTTTCCTGCCCCGATTTTTGAAATAAAATGACAAAATATCTCAAACAATTACAACAGCTAACGTTACTAGAATCTAAACTAGCATAAAGTAAAGTGAATTTCGTTAAATTGCGACTCTATTGTTGTTCGTACATAACAGAACATAGAACATAAATCAATGACTTAAACTTACTATTTAAAGTTTGATGATAAAAGCTAAAAGTTTCCTCATTATTCTCAAGAATCACTGAAATACAGCGGTTCGTGCAGGTGCAGAGTATCTCCGCTCTGAGGAGGGCGGCACATTTAACCTCCTCACTCATGATTGGTTCTTGTCGTTGCTATGATACTCGCGGTCGGATTTTCAAATATGGACCTGGCTCCAGATTCGCTCCTGTAACTGTGGCATCGGGAGCCTCATGTGAGCGACGCCGACGCTGTGGAGACGTCACACTCACTTAGACACTCAGATATACGGACTATGGGAATAACAGTCAGTACGAACACATCTTCCTTACTTCCTTCAAAGCAGCTTTCTGAGTGTGTAAATGAAGAGTGTTCATGTTATTCTTGAGCTGACTGTAAATTTGTTTTATCTTCATGATTTTATATTTTATGTGTCAGTGCCTCTTTGTATCTCAAGGGACTTCCTGGTTAAATAAAGGTTAAATAAATAAGAAAGCAAATAAAAAATGGCAAACAAAAGTAAAAAAAATTGAACTTCACAATCGATTTGCACTAAATATTGTCAAAAATCTCGTCTTGTCTCGTTGTCGTGGACTCAATCTCCTGTCTCGTCGTTGTTCATTCACGTCGTACTCTGCTGTGGCGAGTCACTGTTGTAGCCACAGCCGTCCTGGGGCAAGTGAGGCCAATTTGCCCCTCCAACCACCACCAATCACTCAGACACGCACCACATTCATTCTAGGCAGTGTGGGTGAAGTGTCTTGCCTCAGGACACAAGAACAGAACTCAGTTTTGTCCCCTTGAGTGTCTGAATCGATCTCTGACTTTTGGGTTTAGGGGAGAACTGTCACCACTTTATTTTTCTACCGTCACCGCAAATACTCTACACTTTCAATGCATCCACTTCCTACTGCATCCACGATTATAAAATGTACAATTATTATTCCTCCTGCACAGTAAGAATGTGTATTTTTCAAGGCAACTAAAATACCTGTAAATGAATAATAAATCCAAGATCGAGAAGTTTAATACCGTACTGTGGAGCAATAACGCCGCCAGGGAGCAAACTTATTACAAACCCACACAAGGAAAGTTAAAAAGGGCACCTTTAGCAAGCACTCAAAATAATACATGATATTACGGCCCCAAGCAAAACAAAGTGTACGACTTTTCAGTGAACTTCTCCTCCAGAGGTTATTTTGGGCCAAACCTGCTCCAAAAATAGTGGAAACATCACCGGGCTTACTGGACTCCCCTGTCTATGCTCCACTGACTCTTTTAATAAGAGTCTCCGTCTGTACGAGTCACAGGACCTGATTCCACCGGATTTTTCCTCAATCAATCTGCACTCGTCAAACTCAAAGGAAAACCCACGTCTGCTCCTTTTCCAAGAATCACACCGCAAAAAACAAACTTTAGTCAAGTTAAGATGACTTGGATTAAGAAAGTTTTACCATGATTTGAGTACATTTCACTTGACAAGTAAAATTATCTGCTAGTGGAACAAGACTTTTTGTACTTAAAATATGAAAATACATCTTGCTGCACTTAAAATAATAAAACAACAACTTTTTGCACTTAAAATAAGAAACAAAATCAAATGTTGCTTGAATTCATAAAAAAAACACTTATTCCACTGGCAGATCATTTCACTTGTCAAAATGAATCCATCCATCCATCCATCCATCCATCCATCTTCTTCCGCTTATCCGGGGCCGGGTCGCGGGGGCAGCAGTCTAAGCAGGGGCTCCCAAGCTTCCTTCTCCCCAGCCACTTCCTCCAGCTCCTCCGGATGGACCCCGAGGCGTTCCCAGGCCAGCCGAGAGACATAGTCCCTCCAGCGTGTCCTGGTCTTCCCGGGCCTCCTACCGTGGACATGCCTCGAACACCTCCCGAGGGAGGCGCCCAGGAGGCATCCGACCAGATGCCCGAACCACCTCAGCTGGCTCCTCTCGACGTGGAGGAGCAGCGACTCTACCCGAAGCCCTCCCGGTGACCGAGCCTCACCCTATCTCTAAGGGAGCGCCGGCCACTCTGGGCGGAGGAAACTCATTTCGCCGCTTGTATCCGCGATCTCGCTCTTTCGGGTCATTACCCAGAGCTCATGACCATAGGTGAGGGTAGGAACGAGATTGACCGGTAAATCGAGAGCTTCGCCGCTCAGCTCCTCTTCACCACAACGGTCCGATACAGCGACTGCATCACTGCCGACGCCGCACCGATCCGCCTGTCAATCTCGCCTTCCATCCTCCCCTCACTGAGAACAAGACCCCGAGATACTTGAACTCCTCCACTTGAGGCAGAGACTCCCCACCCACCCGGAGAGGGCAATCCACCTTTTCCGGTCGAGAACCATGGCCTCGATTTGGAACAGCTGATTCGCATCCCGGCCGCTTCACACTGCTGCAAACCGCCCCAGTGCACGCTGCAGGTCCTGGTTCGATGGAGCCAACAGGACAACATCATCCGCAAAAAGCAGCGATGAAATCCTGTGGTCCCCGAACTGACCCCTCCGCCCCTGGCTGCTTCTAGAAATTCTGGGTCCATAAATACAATGAACAGAACCGGTGACAAAGGGCAGCCCTGGCGGAGTCAACATGCACCGGAACAGGTCTGACTTACTGCCGCAATGCTAACACAGCTCCTGCTCTGGTCATACAGGACCGGACAGCCCTAGCAAAGGGCCCCGACCCCATATTTCTTCGAGCACTTCATTAGGGCACCAGGGACACGGTCGATCGCCTTCTCCAAGTCCACAAAACACATGTGGACTGGTTGGGGCAAACTCCCATGAACTCCTCGAGCACCCGATGGAGGGTGTAGAGCTGGTCCAGTGTTCCAATGACCAGGCCTAAAACCACACTGCTCCTCTTGAACTGAGGTTCGACTATCGCCGAACTCTCCTCTCCAGCACCCTGGCATAGACTTTACCGGGAGGCTGAGGAGTGTGATTCTGTAGTTGGAACACACTCCGGTCCCCTTTTATACAGAGGGACCACCACCCCGGTCTGCCAGTCCAGAGGTACTGTTCCCCGATCACACGCGATGTTGTAGAGACGTGTCAGCCAAGACAGTCCCACAACACCCAGAGACTTAAGGTACTCAGGACGGATCTCATCCACCCCTCGGAGCCTTGCCACCGAGGAGCTTTCCCGACCACCTCAGTGACTTCGGCCAGGGTGATGGATGAGTCCGCCTGGGTCCCCAGCCTCGGCCTCCTCTTCGAGGACGTGACGGTGGGATTGAGGAGATCCCCAAAGTATTCCTTCCACCGCTCGACAACATCCTCAGTCGAGGTCAGCAGCTCTCCCCGCACTGTAAACAGTATTGGTGAAGGACCGCTCTCTCCTGAGGCGCCGGACGGTTTGCCAGAATTTCCCTGGGGCCGTCCGATAGTCCCCTCCTCCATGGCCTCCCGAACTCCTCCCAGACCCGAAGCTTTTGCCTCTGCAACCGCCTCGGCTGCAGCACGCTTGGCTCGACGGTACCTCGCCAGCGTTCAGGAGTCCACCGGGCCAGTAAGGCCCGGTAGGGACTCTTCTTCAGCTTGACGGCATCCCTTACTTCCGGTGTCCACCACCGGTTCGGGATTGCCGCCGCGACAGGCACCGTGAGACCTTACGCCACAGCTACGAACGGCCGTGATCGACAATGGAGGCCGAGAACGGCTTCCACTCGGCTCCATGTCCCCAGCCTCCCGGATCTGGGAGAAGCTCTCCGGAGGTGTGAGTTGAAGGTCGACTGACAGAAGGTTCCGCCAGACGCTCCCAGCAGACCTCACGACACGCTTGGGCCTGCTAGGTCTTTCCAAGCTTCCTCCTCCGCCAGCGACTCCAACTCACCACCAGGTGGTGATCAGTTGACAGCCTGCCCTCTCTTCACCCGAAAGTGTCCAAGACACACGGCCGGAGGTCAGATGACACGACAACAAAGTCGATCAACGACCTCCGCCTAGGGAGTCCTGGTGCCACGTGCACCGATGGACTCCTTGTGTTCGAACATGGTGTTCAAGCAGGACAAACTGTGACTAGCACAGAAGTCCAATAACAGAACACCGCTCGGGTTCAGATCAGAGGCCGCCTCCCAATCACCCTCTCCAAGTGTCACTGTCGCTGCCCACATGGGCGTTGAAGTCCCCAGTAGAACAATGGAGTCCCCGGTCGGTGCACTGTCCAGTACCCTCCCAGAGACTCCAAGAAGGCCGGGTACTCTGCACTGCTGTTCGGCCCATAGGCCGACACCACAGTGAGAGACCTGTCCTCGAATCTCAAGCAGGGACGCGACCTCTCGCTCACCGGGTGAATCTCCAACACGCAGCGGCTGAGCTGTGGGGCCAGGCAAGCCCACACCAGCCTCGCCGCCTCCCCGCTGCCAACGCCAGAGAAATGGAGAGTCCAACCTCTCTCAAGGAGTTGGGCCTGAACTCCAAACTGTGCGTGGAGGTGAGGCCACTATATCTAGCCGGTAACGCCCAACCTCCCGCACAAGCTCAGGCTCCTTCCCCCCCAGCGAGGTGACATTCCATGTCCCCAGAGCTAGTCTCCATGTCCGGAGATCTGGTCGCCGAGGCCCCTGCCTTCGACCGCCGCCCAGATCTCTATGCACCCAGCCCCTATGGCTCCTCCCGCGGATGGTGGGTCCAGGGGAGGGCGGTCCCACGTCGTCCCTTCGGGCTGCGCCCGGCCGGGCCCCGTGGGAAAAGGCCCGGCCACCAGGCGCTCGCCATCGAGCGCCCACCCCAGGCCTGGCTCCAGGGTGGGGCCCCGTGACGCCAACCGGGCGATCTTGCCTCTGTGTGTTTTTCATCATATGGGGCTTCTGAACCGCTTCTTCGCTCTGACCCGCCCCTCGACCTGTTTGCCTTGGGTGACCCTACCAGGGGCATAAAGCCCCCGACAACATAGCTCCTGGGATCATTCGGGTACTCAAACCCCTCCACCACGTTAAGGTGGCGGTTCGAGGAGGGGCAAAATGAATCCACTCAAATAAAGTAAAATGTTCTTAATTTAAGTCATTTTAACTCACCTAGATTTTTTTTTTTTTAATGCATCTTAATTTGAAACTCGCTACTCATAGTTATACAATATTATTTATGTAACTGACATTGATGTAAACATTAATAATGGATGAAAAGAGATTTTTATTTTGTTGGTCTACACTAAAAATAGTTTAAATCAGTTTTAGTTAAGTCATATATTTTTAGTTAATATCTAGTTGATTTTTAGTTAACATCTAGTTGATTTTTAGTTAATATCTAGTTTTAATTTCAGTTAAGTTAAATTAGTTTTTTTAAGTCAAATAATTTTTGTTAATATCTAGTTGTTTTTTAGTTAATATCTAGTTTTAGTTTCAGTTAAGTTAAATCAGTTTTAGTTAAGTCAAATATTTTTTGTTAATATCTTTTTTTTTAGTTAATATCTACTTTTAGTCGAGGATAATGTTATGCTAATTTAGTTAATTTGATCCACAATACATTTTTGTATTGTGCTGCTTGACTCTATGAAAATTTCACACCAGACATTTTCAGATACGTTTTATGGCATACAGTGGAACGTTTTATTCAAAGCAATAACATTTCCATGACAAGCAAGCAGAGACCCTATTAATTAATCTATCAGACTGCCCCAGGACAGTTGTGGCTAAAGAATCAGAGCATAAAGTGCGTATTTATGGCATTAACTGTGCAGAAAGACCAAAATCAGGCAGTTTTCTTCCTGTACGTGCTGCAGTTCCACCACCGGGCCACATGGCGGTGTATGATGTACGGATTTTTCTTAAAGTCAATAACTACAACTGACTGAATCAATACATTTTAGGTCAATCTGAATATTACCTTTGCCCTTATGTCTGTTGTAATCTGCAGCAGGATATGGATTAAGCAGCATTTGATCACATGAGATTAAAGGGAAAATCTACGGCGGATGAATCAAAGTGATCGTTCTTATACGTTTACATCATTTTCTATTGAAAGTATCACGTAAGAGTCACATTTACAGTAAATATATTTTCCTGTTGTCTTTATGAATCACTGAATACAAGATTTAAAAATATGACTTTTCTTACCTCATTACGTAATTTATATGCTGGAACCACCATGATTTCTGCTATTACTAGTATTCCTATTACTATTACTACTACTGCTACTACTACTGCTACTACTACTATTACAGCTGCTACTACTACTATTACTGCTACTACTACTGCTACTACTACTACTACAGCTGCTATTACTACTATTACTACTACTACTACTACTACTGCTACTACAGCTACTACTACTATTACTGCTACTACTACAGCTGCTATTACTACTATCACTACTACTACTACTGCTACTACTATGACTATTACTACTCCTACTCAGTGGTGACTGGTGAATAGAGGGCACAAGTGCACTGCACTCCGTAACTTGATCTCGATAAAAAAATAAATAGAAAGGTAAGGCAACTATTTCTATAGCACTTTTCATAGACACGTCCCCAAAGACGCTTTACTTATTAACAGAGCATTGTTCATTCACTCCACACCCAGTGGTGTAAACTACTGTTATAGCCACAGTTGCCCTGGGACAGACTGACAGAAGCGCGGCTGCCAAACCAAACAGCGCCAACGGTCCCTCCGACCACCACCAACACTCACACACTCCACTTCCACACCTACAGTGCATGTTTTGGGTTGATGGAGGAAACTGGAGGAAACCCAGACACAGAGAGAACATGCAAACTCCACAAAGAAAGGGCGACCCGGGGATTGAACCCAGAACCTGGGGTGAGGCGTGAGTGTTAGCCACTCAGCCACCATGCTGCCAAAAAAATAAAATAAAATAAAATAAATATAATTATTTTGTATTAGGCTATTAGTTTAATATTTAGTTTAAAACTGAACGTGCATCTGCATAGACAGACGGACCAGGCGAGGAGGATCGAGCGGGAAGTGAATGGGAAAAGTTGAAGAAGAAGAAAGTGAAAAGTAAAGGAACGGAGAATTATGAGTAAAAGTAATTTATTGTTTTGTGGCCAGGATCGATGTCACTGTCCGACCGTCGTAAATAATTTCCTGCTTGATCCTCCTCACTTGGTCTGTCGGAAAATAGAGTCCCAGTCGCTTCAGGTGTGTTTTGTTTTTTTTGGTGTGTTGTGGGTTTTTGTTGTTTGTATTTGTTGTGAGCCTCCCCGACTTCTGTAGTTATCCATTTACTCTCCAAACGTTAATATAACTCTTAATTTCGGTGTTAAACAAAACGGTTAAGTTAACTCTAGAACAGATCGGACTCATATAAACCCTGAGAAAATGTTAAAACTGATTCTGTGAGACTCAATTTTAACGCTCCACTTTTTGCTGTGCGGTGTCAGTACCTTCATTACTGCTCCTGTAGAGTCCGGCGGGTTACTTCATTACTTTATTCATAATGTTTTTACCTGCCAAACTGATTTACAGGTCAGATTTAATGACCCAAAACTTAAACTCCGTCTCTTCTCCAGTGAGCTGACGGGAGCAAATTTGGCAGCTGCTCCACACAATTAGCAAAAAGTTCTCCAAAAGGAAAAGTACGTCTCAGGGCGTCTCAGGTCAGTGTGACTCCAGACGGTGCCAGTGTTTTTGACCTGAAATGTGAACTCATTTCATTCCACAACACGACCCACGACCTTTGGTGATTATTTCTTTAGGGTCAATAAGTCAATAAGTTCACGGCTCTGGATTAAATATGTACAGTTCTGTGCAAAGGTTTTAGGCAGGTGTGAAAAATGCTGTAAACAGAGAATACTTTCCAAAAATATAAATGATGATTGTTTGTTTTGATCAGTTTACAAAATACAAAAATATATATATATTTTTTTTTTTACTTCACTGGAGTCTGGAAAATGACTCTTCTGCGCTTTAACCCCCAAAGACCTAAGGGCAATTTCAATACATTTCTCCTCGCCTGGATTTTTTTCCTTAATTTTGCTTTTTAAAACTGCCCCTTTTACCCTATAATGAAGTGTTCTACCTCCTTTTGTTCAGTCCAACCTGTTATTTCACAATCTGCTGCTGTTTTTATGTCATGAGGCTGTGATAAAAGCTACAGGACCAGAAATAGAGATGAAAAAGAAAATGGAAACATGTAGAAACAACTTTTCGGACATAAAAAAATGCTTAATTTAGGCCCTTAGCTACAAAAATGCAAAATATCAGGTCTGTAAGTAAACAAAAAAATATCCTTATTGTCCTAAAAACAAAAAAAAGTGCAATCGGTTAGAATCGTACACGATGTTTTAGGGCTTCAAGAGTTAAGTTAAAGTTAAAAGTTACAGTCTTGTTACCTCCTCATAAACAGACCTGGAGTTGTGTTTTGTTCATTCACATGTTTGAGTAACACTTTATTATTGGTCTGTCTACATCTCCAGAGCTCAAAACACTCTGTTCCACCTTGTGACGTCATAAAGCGGTAGTTTCCAAGTTAACAGCTCCTTTTACCCTTAATTCAGTAGAGATTGGCAATTCCAGATCTGAAATTATCCAAATTATTTATCCAATTATTCTGGTGAAAGTGTATGAAAGTTCACAAACAGTGGAGCACTTCCTGTACTACCACATGACATCACAAGGTGGAGCAGAAAGTTTTCTGTTCGAGAGCTCGGCCTAAATACGCTCAATTTGTGTGTTAAACATGTGTGAATGAAACAAAACACGACTCCAGGTCTGTTTGAGCAGTGCAAAAACCAAATCTAGTCAAGTTAAGGTGACGTATAGAAAGTTTGACCGCGATTTGAGTCAATTTCACTTGACAAGTAAAGTGTAAACAGTTTAATTTACTTGGTCAACACTTTAACAATGTCATTTCTTCATCAAAAAACATGCCCAAAAAATTGCACGAGAGATTTTTTATATGTTCAGAGCATCAAAAATGAAAGTGAAACTCATTCAATATGTGAATACATTGTTTTCTGTGACTGTAGCATTTTCAAAATAAAATGTAACATGATCTAATTATGTCTCGTCTTATCAATTAACGCCCCATAAAATAAAAGTGTAGTTCCCCTTCTTCTCTAAACTTAACTCAGAATTGTGATTTATTTTGGAATATTTTTGCTGCACTGCGAAAACTAAATCTATTCAAGCTAAAATGACTTGGATTAAGAAAGTTTTACCAGGATTTGTGTAAATTACAGTTGACAAGTAAAATTATCTGGCAGGGGAATAAGACTTTTGTACTTAAAATATGAAAATACATCTTGCTACACTTCAAATAAGAAAAACAACAACTGTTTGCCCTTAAAATAAGGAAAACAACAACTTTTTGCACTTAAAATAAGGCCTTGTCCACACGTAGCCGGGTATCTGATAAACCGAAGATGTTTTGCTGCGTTTTGACCTGTCATCCACACGAACACGCAACAAAAACGAGTATTCAGGGAAAACTCCGGCCAAAGTGAAGATTTTTGAAAACTCCGTTTATGCCTGTTTGTGTGGACAGAGATAACTGGGGTTTTGCGTTTTAAAACGTCACTGTCTGCGCCAAAAATATGAATCTGCCCTGACGTCAAACGTGCGACATTTGTTTAGGCGACTGCAAAAGCCAAAGCCAAAGCAGACTATGGATCGGAGTCGTTTCTTGAGAGCTGTGGGAGCATTAATTTGTTTAGGAGCAATTCTGACTCTGAGTCTGTCCAGACAAAGGAGCTCGGCGCCATGTTTTCTGTTGTTTAAGTTTAGGCGGAAGTGACGGCGAAGTGAGGGCTCAATGGAAATAACGCCATCTACAGGTTTGGAATGCGTATGAATGTGGTTGAAAATGCAGATGTTCGGTTATGTGTGGAAGGTATTTTTTTCGAAGATGAGGTGGTGTGGATAAAACAAATACCCGGCTACGTGTGTACATGGTCTAAGAAAACCAACAACTTTTTGCACTTAAATAAGAAAAATAACTTTTTGCACTTCAGATAAGAAAAACACCAACTTTTTGCACTTTAAATAAGAAACAAAATCAAATGCTGCTTGAATTAAGAAAAAAACACTTATTCCACTGACAGATAATTTCACTTGTCAAGAAGAATCGACTCAAATAAAGTAAAATGTTCTTAATTTAAGTCATTTTAACTTACCTAGATAGTTTTTTTTCCAGTGTGATGATGAAACGACATTATTACAGATCAGAAAATAGCGTAACATGGGCCCTTTAAACATTGTGCGTCTGCGTGTGAGCCTGATACTAACTCAGATTTGTGCCATTTCCCGCTGCCTTCGCTTTGCTCAGAGGCACAGCTGACACTCATACCCGCCCCTCTTTTCCCCGCGTGACGTCTCTAACCTCGCGGGGCGCCAGCTGGACTCTTACCGTAACGTGACTCGGTTAAATCAGAAAAACAGAAGCCGGCGCATACGTAATGAGCGCGGCAAAGGCCTGTGTGCACGAGACGTTTCTCAATTATTCACGTACGACGCTGGTGCTGTTCGCATGGATGAGCTCTGCGATGTGGGGAAGTGGGCTGGAACATGGAGGAACTGCGGGGAAAGTGTGTGTGTGTGCGTGTGTGCGTGTGTGTGTGCGTGTGTGTGTGTGTGTGTGTGTTCAGTGTGTGTGTGTGTGTGTGTGTTCAGTGTGTGTGTGTGTGTGTGTGTTCAGTGTGTGTGTGTGTGTTCAGTGTGTGTGTGTGTGTGTGTGTGTGTGTGTGTGTTCAGTGTGTGTGTGTGTGCGTGCGTGTGCGTGCGTGTGTGTGTTCAGTGTGAGGGGATTGTAAAGGTGCAGGTCTCAGGTTTGCCGCGTGCTTGTCGTTATGGGGACGTTATCGTTTTGTCGCTAATTTTCTGCTAATGGCATTAAGTCAACTCATGGAGATGGACGCACTGTGGAACATAACATAACATAGCAGTGATCCATGGAGACGGGCGCTTCACCGGGAAAGTTACAGAATACGCCTTTAAATGATCTATACACGATACTCAGCGCCGCTCAAACAACTGTACAACAACTCAATATTCGATAAACAAAAAAAATATATGTAAAAAAAAAAAAGTGCAACATATATACATAAAAACAAGCATTAAGTTAAATAGTTTCGATGGCCGTAATTTTGTTTAATATTTTTGTGGGAGAGGTAATAATAATTGTATTGTGTCTTTTTTTTCATATTGTAATGTATATGTTTTTATACATTTCTTTTAATGCCATTTTTAAATATGTGCAAAATAAATAAATAAAAACTCACCCTTATGTGACAGATAATACTCCCTACAACTGTACAAAAGATAATACTCTCTAAAACTGTAGGCAAGGCAAGTTGATTTGTACAGCACAATTCGTACACAAAGTAATTCAAAGTACTTTGCAGAATAAGAAATACATTAAAATCACAATACAAAGAAATCAAAAAATAAATAATCATCATAAAGTTTTAAAATAGAGATGGGACATTAAATTAGAGAGAATTAGAGAGTAGAGTGCGGAATGGAAAATGAAAACCTTTCAGTCATTTGCACAGTTAAACAGAACCGTTTTTAGCCTGGATTTAAACAGAGTCAGAGTCAGAGTCTGTCTCACATGTTCAGACTGTTCCAGGTTTTAGCTGCAGGAGTCTGAAACTCTGACTCCCCGAGGTTAGTCCTGACTCTGGGACCAGCAGGAGGCCGGGACTAAACCAGGACTAAACCAGGACTAAACCAGGACTAAACCAGGACTAAACCAGGACTAAACCAGGACTAAACCAGGAGTTGGTCCCTGAGCTCCTCAGATGGAGATGGTTCGTGAGGCTCTAACATGTCACAGATGGACTTTGGTGCTCGGCCGTGGAGAGACTTGTGCACAAGCAGAGCTGCTTTAAACTGTACTTTAACTGTACAACAACTCACCCTTATGTGACAGATAATACTCCCTACAACTGTATAATAACAGATAATACTCCCTACAACTGTATAATAACAGATAATACTCCCTACAACTGTACAATAACAGATAATACTCCCTACAACTGTACAGTAACAGATAATACTCCCTACAACTGTACAATAACTCACCCTTATGTGACAGATAATACTCCCTACAACTGTACAATAACAGATAATACTCCCTACAACTGTACAGTAACAGATAATACTCCCTACAACTGTACAATAACAGATAATACTCCCCACAACTGTACAATAACAGATAATACTCCCTACAACTGTACAATAACTCGCCCTTATGTGACATAGCTCTATGTCTTGTCAATCACTACTGAATAAATAAACAGAATTGTTGTAAAACCTTCATCCAGATTTCAAAAACAAACATCCATCTTCTCCCGTTTATTCCAGCTGTTCTCCTGACCCCCCATGAACCCCTCTGTGAGTGGAGCCCACAGGAGGCTGGACTTTTTTTTTTTTTTTAATGTTATTTGAAGTAGAAAATGTCTGATTTTCGGGAGCTGGTCCATATGGGTTGATTGTCAGTACAGACATTTATATTTAAAAGCCCGGGTGGCGTTCAGGGAGATGCTTTTGCTTTGGCTGGAACTGTCCACAGTGCAGCATTAAAATGATCTCAGACACAATCGATCTACTTTATTTATGCAGCACACTTCATAAACAAAACAGTTTCCGAAGTGCTGCACAATAAAGCTCGATTTGCCTTCACTAGTCCTTATAAAAACAATAAAACTAGTCAAATCATAATAATCAGAGCAACGATATACATAAAATAATAAAAAGGTAAAGTAAAAACAGTAAAATAAACAAAAGACACAGAGAACCACACAACTCGAGCTTTAAAAACAAATGATAAAATCTTAAAATCAACTCTAAAACAAAATAAAGATAAAAGCGCGCGTGACAAAAGAATTAAAAGATAAAAACGGTTTCACGCCGGTGATAAAAGCCACATCTGACGACTGTGTTCACTTGTTTCGCGAAATTAAAATCGCTGTCAAGCAGATGAAGGCACAAGACCAGGTTACGGGTCACATCTGTGGAGAGGCTCGTCCGCCACACATGTTTTTGAACGTATTTTACAGCAAAAAAACATTCTGGTAATCCGAAAAAAAAGGCACGACACGCAAGTTTAACACCAGGCCGAGCAATAGCATCTGAACTGGAGCCGTGCGGGCGGCTGAGCTCTTACCAGAAAACTCACATAGTGCATAAAGTTTGCAGCACTTTGCTCACAGTCTAAGTTTTCTCCTAAGTCCTTATCAAACCAGGTTCTTGCTTCTTCAGACCTGCATTGTCCCACTAACAGGATCAGTAATTAAAAAGCACTCGGCCGAGGAGGAGTTTAGATACAACAGAGTCTCACATCTGATACCTGAACTAGCTCCTTTCACCTTCTTCTAATTGACAACGTGAAACTCGAGCTGATTCTCTAGAGCACATGTGTCAAACATGCGGCCCGGGGGCCAGATCCGGCCCTCCAAGACCTTCAATCTGGCCCTCGGCTGATTTTTCTATTAAAATACTTAAAATTTTCTGATTTTTCTGTTAATTTTCTGCACCGTTTAGCACAGCAGCGTCTCCGGCGTTTCTGTACGTTGCGACTCCCACCAGAGCAGCACAAATGAAGACTTTCCTCTTTCCAAACTCTCTTAAAGGACGATCGTTTTGACTGTCGACCGTGACCCTCATCAGCAAAATGTCCAAAAATGAGAAAAGCAGATGCTGAGTTCAGGATTTCCCAAGAAAAATAGTCTAATTCTTATTTGTTGACAGAGGTGAATGGGAAATCTGTGCTCAGTGTGTTTGGAACAAGTGGCGTTGCTCAAGGAATATAATCTTAAACACCACTACGAGACACGGAGAAAAATACGATAACTTGAAGAGAGAACTGAGTTTTCTGATCCGGCCCTTTTGGGATCAAAGTAGGTTGCATATGGGCCCCCGGACCAAAATGAGTTTGACACCCCTGCTCTAGAGAAACCCCAACATTAGAAGAACATATTTCTATAGCTATTTAGTTAAAACAACTTTTATTCATTCATTTATTGGTTTATTTCTAGGTTTTCGTTCACAGAAACACTGGAAATGACCCGTCGCATCATCAAAACATCTGCGTTTCGATGTTTTTGGAGCTGATTTTACCGTAAAACATTAGAATATTAGCTGCCTATTAACTGCCATTTCCCCTCATTTGTAAATACTGAGCGATAAGTACAGATCCCAGAGGTTTTGTTTCAGTCTTGTGGTTGGACTTGGTTCTCGTTCGGCCTGTGGGGCGGCTGCTTCACTGGAGCAGATGATGGAGCAGCGATTTCCACCCCTCGGCCCTCTCCGAAAGGTGAACGTGATGCACAACTTTAAAGGAAAAAAACTAGACACTAAATCGACTTTTTTTTTCATTCTAAACTGTGGGTATGATGTTTTTTAAAGTGTCATGTGTGCTATGTTGTCACGGCCCCAGTTCTCCAGTTCTTTGATTTGTTTTGTGTGTTTTCATTTCTCTTTTTTTTTGTCCCTTTTTTTTTGGTTTGGATTCCTGCTGTTCGAGCCCTGGTCCCAGATCGTTGTGGCACTTCGACGCCGTCCACTCCCACCTCACCAATTTTAGTACATTTCTCCTCGCCTGGATTTTTTTCTTAATTTTGCTTTTAAAACTGCCCCTTTTACCCCCTAATGAAGTGTTCTACCTCCTTTTGTTCAGTCCAACCTGTTATTTCACAATCTGCTGCTGCAGTTGTGATAAAAGCTACAGGACCAGAAATAGAGATGAAAAAAAACAACTGAAAATACAATTCATACTCTTTTATACAAAACACACAGCAACTATGTATAAACAACTTTTTGGACATAAAAAATTTAGGGCCTTAGCTTAAAAAATGCAAAATATTAAGTCTGTAAGTAAATTAAAAATCTCCTTATTGCCCTAAAAACACAAATAAAGTGTAATCGCTCCATGACTTTCCTGGTCCAGTCCTGGAAACAGCTCCTGTCAGGTCCAGGGCCAGAGCCACAGCACTTCTGCATTTCCCTGGTGGAAATTACATTTGTATTTGTTCATTTTGAGTGAAATAAACCTTTTAATAAAAATAGAAAGAGATGCACAATTACACACACCAAGATGCGTAATTTTCCACGTATGTGAGAATTAACTCCACTTAGAGCGACTTTTTCACTCGTTATAAACACACACAGTCAGAGGAGTCGACCATCTTGACTCACTTCACTCTTTGGCAAAGTTTGGCTCGATCAAAATGGACGGAGCGCATGAGTTTGGGGAAAACAAAGTTCCTATTGGACACTCGTTTTGCTCCCGTCATCACACAGCGTGAGTGTGACGTAGGATAAAGCCGCAGAAATGTACAGAAACCTCTATGTCTGCACTTTCAGAGTGGAAAAGGAAGTTTCTGTCTTTAACAGTTAGAAAGTTCTGCGCGGTTACAGAAAACATATTCCTCGTTATCGTATATGATAACATAGGTCTTCGAGGGTTAAAGCTGATCTGCTGCTCCTGTTCAGGGCTGCTTGCCTTTGTGACCAGTCTGCCATTTTGTGTGTTTGTGTCTCTGTCAAATTTGCACTTGACTCAGGAAAAGAGGCACTAGTTTTGTTTGTAATGTGTTAATTTAGTTAATGTGTCTCTTGTTCTGTCGCTGTGGGGACTCTGTGTTTTCTGAGGCACTTGTTAAAGTTGAACTCCAGCACGTTTGAAGCTAAAGTCCGTTGCTGGAGGTGGTCGAATTCTGTCAGGAAACACTGATCTGTGCCGTTTTTTGGCTTCTGACAGAATTCGACCACCTCTAGCAACGGACTTTAGCTTCAAACGTGCTGGAGTTCAACTTTAAGTCAGTTCTGACCGTGTGTTTCCTTGTTTTAGTTATTTGTGTACTTAGTTTGCTTAGTTTACTTGGCCTTTTGTTACCCCTTTGTTTTAAACTATGTAAAAAATATGGTTTGATGTAAATATTTTAAATCACCTTTTTGTTTACTCTCCCTTGTACATCCCTGTTAATTAAATTACTTTATTTATTCCATTTTCCATCTTGTTTCAAGTACTACGTGACATCACACAGGGCGTTCCTAATTAGGGGTGGAGTTTGAAGTGTGGATTCCTGTTGGACCAGGAATTTTTATGAGGGACACTGACCAGTCACAAAGCTGCACTGTAGTTTGGGCAGAAGTCAGCGCTGGACAAACCAAAACAAACACGGTGACGCCAGCGGACATACTTCAGTGTATTTTAGCGAAAATGATGAAAACGAATATGTTCAGTTTGTTTTTTTACAGAATTAAAACAGTAAAACTCGGCCTCAGCTTCTCTTCTGAACCACTCTTTGGTCTAACGCCAACAAAAGGACCTTGAAACTGGATTTCCATAAAGATCGTCTGCATTTAGAGACAGGTCAGTAGTTAAGCCAACATCGGGGAGGGTGTAGAGTCAGTATTTATAAAGCCCACTCACACATGAACGCACTCTGCTTATGTGATTATTGTGGAGAGACGGGAGCTGCATGGGCCAAAAAGCACGGGTCAGCTCAGGTCAGAGGGATTCTGTTAGGGACATTTGCTTTAAACTAAAAGTATTCATCTAAGTACAGTCACAAAGAATAAATACATATTTTTGGTATCAACATGTTGGGAAAAAGATTATGTTAAGTCATTTTAAAAGGGTTATAGGTCGTCCCTTTTTAAAATTTTGATCCAGGATTGACAATGAACTGCATGACGATGTAAACTACATATTTTCTAATCTAAAAAAGAAAAAATTTAATAAAAATAAACATTATATTTAATAATTGCAGCAGCTTTCAGATATGGCTTGTGTGGTGCTGAAAGGACAGCTCCCGATCAACGACTTGCCAGACCTTTTATTAGAAAAACCCAGACTTAATGTTAAAAATACATAAAATTAACAATAATAATAATAATAGTAATAAACAGAACATGCATAATAGCTGCACTGTGAAGTTGTGGTGCAGGAAATGAAAAAAGAAAGTTAAAAAAAATAAGTAAAAAAAGTCTAATTGAAAAAAGAAACAGGAAGTTTAGCATGCTAGCTATTATTCACTGCAAAAAACTAAATCTGGTCAAGTGAAGATGACTTGAATTAAGAAAGATTCATCATGATTTGAGTAAATTTCATTTGACAAGTAAAATGATCAGACTTTTGTACTAAAAAAATACGAAAATACATCTTTGCTACACTTAAAATAAGAAAAACAACAACTTTTTGCACTTAAAATAAGAAACAAAATCGACTGTTGCTTGAATTAAGAAAATAACACTTATTCCACTGGCAGATAATTTTACTTGTCAAGTTGAATTGAGTCAAATAAAGTCAAATGTTCTTATTTTAAGTCATTTTAACTTATCTAGATACTGTTTTTTTTCCCATTTTGGCATTACAAGTGCAAAACTTTCCTCTGAAAGTTGTGAAACCCGCTTAGCAACTGAATTGGGCTTGGAATTTATAAGGTAAGTGAGGAATAATAATAACTGAACCACTGCGAACTGCGTAAAATGAACCATCTGTGTTTCTCATGTGTTAAACTCCGTCAAAATCAGGTCCAGCACCTTTAACTACATCTGCATTATTTATCTCGTCTCCTGTTCTGTGCACTTCCTCCTTCCTCCGTCGCGTACAATTATGAGCCTGCCCCCGCTGAGTCTGCGCCCGGAGACAGGCCCCCTCCTCCTCCTCCTCCTCCGGCCAGGAAGTGAGCAGGGGCCGGACAAAAGAGCTCCGTGTTATCGCCCAGATGGGGAGGATTTGGATAAAGATGTAAACGGTTTGATGAGTTGAGCGATGACGAAGCGATATTCAGAAAGTATAGAGTCATGCAGAGAAATCGGTGGCTGTGTGCGCCAATTTTCAGACTGCGAAAGGGGGAAGTGGGGATTTAAAGAGACGATATGTGAGTTTGGGTTTTAGATTTCATAGCAGGATTTGTGTCGCCAGGTATGAGGGATGAGATGTTCAAAACTAATGTAGCTTTTACTGGTAAGAATTGTAAAGCTTTTGTGATCTGGGTACTGTAAAGCTCGGAATTTTGGACATAGTTCCTCATTTCCTTGTGTTGGAGACGTGTGGAGACACTTTTTTACCATCCAGTCCTTGTATTATAACTCCAGACTGTCCATGTGAACGTCTGTGTTGATAGAATAATGTTTGAAATAAATCTAACCTTGCGTCGCATGAATCGTCGCGTGTTGAGGGACTATTTTCTCATATATCAGTCCGCCGCTGTCGAGCTTCTATCAGGAAGTACCACTCACTGCTGCTCAGACATACAATGGGGCAAAAAAGTATTCAGTCGGCCAACAATTGTGCAAATTCTCCCCTAAAAAGATCATACGACCCTGTAATTTTCATCTGAGGTGCACTTCAACTCTGAGAGGCAAAATGAGAAAAAACAAAATATCCAGAAAATCACATTGTCTGATTTTTTAAGAATTTACTTCCAAATTATGGTGGAAAATAAGTATTTGGTCAATAAGAAAGTTCATCTAAGTACTTTGTTATATACCCTTTGTTTATAGGCGATCACATACTTTTGTTTTGTTCGTTTTTCTCATTTTGTCTCATAGTTGTGAACCTATGATGAAAATTACCAGCCTCTCTCATCTTTATAAGTGGGAGAACTTGCACAATTGGTGGGCGACTGAATACCTTTTTGTTCCACTGTAAATCCTTCAAATGCAAGATCTTTTTTTTCTTCTAAAATTATTCTATCAACACAGACATTTACATTTGCACCAAATACACTGTGGCACCTGATTTTACATCCAAGTAGTATCCAGCCTGAGCTTCTGAGATCTGACGAGGGATGTCATGCAGTTACTTAATTATTTAATACATTTTTTTTTACAATTTACAGAAAGTTTTAAACAATTTAAACTTAAATCTAGGGCATAAATGAGTCTAGTCTTTGTCCAGTTGACAAATTGAATTCTCTCCTTTGGATTCTGACGGGACGACTGAGGGATTTTACACATACAAAGATACTTGTTAGCACAATAATACGCACTATTAATGATTTTGCACTTTTTAAATCAAAGACCCATTTATTCCACTTGGCTTTTAACACATGAGGTTGTTAAAACATCATTTATGTCTTATGTTTTATGCCTTTAATCATATTTTTATTGTTTTTACTGATTTTGTTTGGGTTCTTTTAACTGTAAAAGCTGTAAAGCACTTTGATCATTACTAAAATGTTGTAAAGCGCCATACGAATAAAGTTTGATTTGATTTGAATAATAGTTAACATGATGCACCAAAAAGAAAAAACATAAACAAAAATATTCCTGTCAAGTAGAAATGAATTACTGCCACATGTGTTGAGATTCCCTCTTCAAAACTAAAGAATTAAAGCCCATTGCACAAAACAAATACGAACTTCTCATTGCAACACGGCAATAAACTCACCACAAACAAAAAAACGCTCTAGTTTGATCCAACAAAGAGCTCTGTGAAGTGTCATTAGCTCTGACCAGGGCTCGGTGTAGTGGCCTTGCATGCGAGGGGGTTTTAATATATAATGTCCACATCAATAATGAATGTTTTTATGAGAGAGGAGGGGGTCCGCACAGATTAAATTGTATTATTATGAAACACATCACAACAGCAGTAAATACTGAGGACATATTTACCGCAAACGAGCCTCCTCTGGATAGAAGTACAAGCAGATTTTAAAGTTTTACTGAACCAGACTGTTATTGTTGTTTGTGAAATGTGGAGCAGTACTTCAAGATGCAGGATTTTTAAAGCAGAAAAGAGGAGATAAAGTCCACGGGAAGTAGAGTCGCTGTCGTTAATCTGCAGCTTCACCTCCACGTGGATGTAAACAGACACACACGAGGAACTATCTCAACGTTTTACTTTTAAAGAACGCTTCAAACTGGATTGACAGCGCAGTTTTGTGGACTGGGGTCATTCTTTATGGACGATAAATACTATGAACGATGGATGAGATGCTGCACTTTAAATTTACCACTTTATGAGAGATAAGTAATAAAATTGCCTCATTATTTTCACTATTTCCTGAGTTTGTATGTTGCATCTCTGTGTCTGTCACTCCTCTGTCCCTGACGCTCTGTTTTAGCGGCTTTTACTGTCGCGCTGTCGATGTTTGGTGGTTACTATATGACAGAGAAGCTCAGTACGGAAGCTTGGAGGGGTCACAACAAATGCAAATTCTACAATACAACAAAAAGCCACAACGGAAGCATAGACCGTATAAAAGAAGTGGACTAAATGAGTGTGACGTCACCCATAGCGTTTAGCGTCGCTCAAATGAGGCTCGCGATGCTAACGGCTACAGGAGCAAATCTGGAGCCAAACTCAATGTTATGAATAGGGTTTTTTTTGATGGACAAAATAGCAAAAAAAAAATTGAAGATCATGTGTCGCGGGTTCATACGAATATTTTAAGACCAAAATGACGAGGCCACAGGAACATGTAAAGACAGAGGGACGAGAAGATGCCAGTGTAAGTTAATGGGAAAAGGGAGAGAAGGAGCCGGAAGAGCCTCCTGGAGCACTTCCTGTTTGGCACACGGCGGCTAACGGGTTAGCTTAGTCCACTCATATATACGGGCTATGAACGGAAGTGACCGGGGGACTCTATTTTCCCACGGACCAAGTGAGGAGGAGCAAGCGGGAAGTGAATGGGAAAAGTTGAAGAAGAAGAATGTGAAAAGTTAAAGAACGGAGAAGTGAACGAAGCTGGACACATAAGTAAAAGTCATTTATTGTGGCCAGAATCGATGTCGACTGTCCGACCGTCGTAAATCGTTTCCTCCTCGCTCGGTCCGTCGGAAAACAGAGTCCTGCATCCACTTCCATTGTGGCTTTTTGTGAGTGTTGTGGTTTTTAGGCGTCTTGTGGTGTTTGTATTTGTTGTGAGTCCTCCGGGGTCAGAAAACAGAGTCCTGCGGCCACTTCTGTTCCGGCTTTTTGTTGTGTTGTGGCTTTTTGTTGTGTTGTGGCGTTTGTATTTGTTGTGAGGCCCCCAAGTTCGGCAGCTCAGAGTCACACAAATCGCATATGAAGAAACAAAGTCGGGTCACGCTTCCTGTCACATGCAACATTTTTCTGACATTTCCCATTGAAAACAATCGAATATTTTGTTTTAAATAGTTAATCGCTTCAGCAACGGTCCTCATTTCTCATCATTCTGGACCCGTGGATACAAAAATGTGAGCAAATATTCAAATAATGCCTTTTGTTTTTCCATTCCCGCATCACGAGATCTATGTTTTCAGTATAAAATAAAGGAAAAAAATGAGGCTAATTCCTTCCTGCTGGGATCTGACCTTCTTAGTGCCCCTCCCACCCAAATGCCAAGGCTCGCCCAAGGGTGCACCCGGCACCCAACAGAAAAAGCACATTTCATACAGTGACTGACCCCAATTTTACTCAGAACGGACAGTGAAACTACAGCATCCACGAAAAAACGAAACAAAAACAACAACACACAAAGGGCAAAGGTCAAGACAAATATTGCGTAACAGGAAATACTGCTGCGTACTGGTTCTTAACAAGGGCAGATGAGGCATAATCTGGATTTTCAGACACGTTTCTTGCTTAAAACATGGTTAAATACGAGGCAAGTCAAAAGTAACAGAGTTTATGTGCGATAAGTTGGACAATTTCTGAATCACGTAAAAAATATTGTCTTAAAGAACCATATGTACGAGGTTAAAAAGAAAAAAAACACTTCTAGTGCTTGAGCCTGCTGAATGTGATAATCTGCGACACCCGTGGATCATAATGTTATACTTGGTGCATTTTAACATTTTCGCAATATTCATCTCAAACAACATAATAAAAGAAACAAGTCCTCTGACGTTCCACGTTCGAAAACTGCAGGATGGGAGCTGACGCCGCCGTAAATGTCAGGAAGACGGGGGCGGATTGGTAAAATGGCATCTTGAAAATAACTGATTAAAGATTACTCAGTCCTTTGCTCCGTTTCACCGCGGATGCATGAAGAAATAACTGTTCTAAGCACTTTTACGTCTTTATTCTTTGGGTTAAGTCTTAAGAAGAGCAAAAAGGAGCAGATTCACCACAAAATATTGCAATAAATCTGGTTCGGTGAGATGTTTATGGTGAACATATCGTAATCCTAATGACAATAAATGTTGTGCCAAATGACTGGGCAAAGCTTTTTATAATGTCGGTCTCAGTATTATGTAGAATATCGTAATGTCGTGAGCTTTCCCACGATATCGCACTAAATATCGATATCGTTCCACCTCTACTGTCTCCAGGTCGTCTCCTCTGCTCGGTCCGGCCTGAGTATTTACAGTCCCTGCCCTGGTCCGTCCGGATAGTGCTGTGTGGGCGCTCCAGCTCTGTATAATTGATATTCCTCTGAGCACACATTTCCACAGTGAGACAAGTGCACATAAAGTCCTCGTCTCATCAGGCCTCTTCACGTGTCTCAGATGAAGCGATCGCTCCTGACTCTCGCACAGTCGGCCTCTGTTCGTCCTGCCCCAGTGTTTTGAGCCTGAACCGTCCGTGTGCCGCACAACTGTATCAACTCACACTAAAAACAAGCGCTACACAACAGGCTTAAGGAATGTGTAAGGTGACGACTGATTAGTAGTTGCTAATCAAAAAGGTTGTGTGTTCAGTCCCTGATCTTGCCATTGTCAAAGCCACGTGTTAGTTGATTTACATATTACTTATATTTCTCATTCAACAAAACATGATGCTTTACTCACTATTTAACCCACGAAGACCTAAGGGCAATTTCACTACATTTCTCCTCGCCTGGATTTTTTTTCTTAATTTTGCTTTTAAAACTGGCCATTTTACCCCCTAATGAAGTGTTCTGCCTCCTTTTGTTCAGTCCAACCTGTTATTTCACAATCTGCTGCTGTAGTTGTGTCATGAGGCTGTGAGAAAAGCTACAGGACCAGAAATAGAGATAAAAAAAACAACAGAAAATAAAATTCACACTCTTTTATACAAAACACACAGCAAACATGTGTAAAAACTTTTTGGACATAAAAAATGCTTAATTTAGGGCCTCAGCTACAAAAATGCAAAATATGAAGTCTGTAAGTAAACTAAAAATCTCCTTATTGCCCTAAAAACGAAAAAAAGTGTAATCGCCCCATTACTTTCCTGGTCCAGTCCTGGAAACAGCTCCTGTCAGGTCCAGGGCCAGAGCCACAGCACTTCTGCATTTCCAGGTGTTTATTACATTTGTATTTGTTCAGTTTGACTGAAATAAACCTTTAAATAAAAATAGAAAGGGATTCACAATTACACACACCAAGATGCGTAATTGTCCATGTGTGTGAGAATTAACTCCACTCAGAGCGACTTTTTCCCTCGTTATAAACACACACAGTCAGAGGAGTCGACCATCTTGACTCACTTCACTCTTTGGCAAAGTTTGGCTCGATCAAAATGGACGGAGCGCATGAGTTTGGGGAAAACAAAGTTCCTATTGGACACTCGTTTTGCTCACGTCAT
Organism: Odontamblyopus lacepedii; assembly: GCA_034769755.1. Classification (NCBI taxonomy): domain Eukaryota; kingdom Metazoa; phylum Chordata; class Actinopteri; order Gobiiformes; family Gobiidae; genus Odontamblyopus; species Odontamblyopus lacepedii. The sequence goes on along the minus strand of CM068346.1, from coordinate 38,952,078 downwards.
CACACAGTGTGAGTGTGACGTAGGATAAAGCCGCAGAAATGTACGGAAACCTCTGTCTGCACTTTCACTTATATAAAACATATTCCTCGTTATCGTATACGATAACGTTAGGTCTTTGAGGGTTTAAAAAGTCATATCCTTTGCAAAACTTTAGCGGGCAGGAGTGCTACTTGGATGTACAGAGAAGGTACTAAGTAAGGTAAGGTATTAAGACAGTAATTACACTGTAATATGGGCTGAGTAATAGAAGATGTAAATTCGGCTCTGGGAGTGGAGAGACTGAAACAGGAGTTGTGTTTTGATGGTTCCATATATTAAAGACAATGACAAACAATGAACAATGATGCGATGGCCATTCAAAATATGACATTCAAATATAATTTAAACACTGCACCGGACAAGTTCAGCCAGTGCGTATAACTTAGGGCTGTCAACGTTAACGCATGCGATTAATCACAAAAAATATCGCACTAATGCTTTTTTAACGCAGATTAATCCCACAGTTTATTCTGAACGCTCCTCTGTGGAAAGTGCGGATGGTCGCAGGTTATTAGGTCAGTGATCAGGTCCATACGCAGATGTGAAGACGACAGATGAGGCTGTGACTGGAGCTCAGGGCAAATTTAACTACAAAAAACTGCCCGACGAGACTTTAGATAAACTAAGGGAGTTTGCAGATGTCGCAGTGATGAACTCTCTGTCCACAGAAGCACAAGTTTAAAACACCGTCTTAAAGCAAAACACGGGTTTGATTCAGCGGCAGCAACGACGACGCTACTTGTACCAACAACAAACCGCGCAGTAATAAATTGCATTTTTGTCAAAATATTTTGGTCTTTTTTTGAAGAATAATTAACTGTGATTAATCGTGATTAATCAAAATTCTAAAGTGTGATTAATCTGATTTTAAAAATTTATCGTTTGACAGCACCAATATAGATGCAAACGTCCATTATGAGCACAAATGTCCTTTAATGTCCTTACATGTTGTTTTCTGCACTTCATCAACATAGGATAATGCCAGATATATGGTCTATAGGTCTAACTCCGCTCTTTCAAAGGAGAAAATAAGCAAGTTTCTGTCTTTTACGATAGGAAAGTTATGCACGGTTATATAAAAAATATTCCTCAGTGTCGTATACGATACCGAAGGTCTTGAAGGGTTTTAAACTATGAGATATAAACAGTACAATTCCCAACAACCAATACATAGCAGAAGAATATATAGCGCAAAAAATAGAAAAGTGCTACAGACATAAGCTTTTTTCTGGTATTTAGTAAGAAACATTGACATTTTATTCCGTTTAAACGCAATAATGGTCTAAAATGCCTTTAACGTTCACTAAATGTTCTCATGTTATGCCCTTATTATATACGGTATAACTGCATCTTTAAGCTAATTCTCAAACAATTCACTCTTTACAGCCATTTTTCCTTCTTACTTTACCTTGTTTTGACTCTTCGCAGCTTCCATACCTCAGACCAAAACCCGACCTTTTCGTATCCATTACAGCTGTACAGATTTTGTGTCTCAGTTCATCCAAATATAGGACTGATATCACATTTTGGACTAAAGTTACGCCCTGTTCCCAGTGTCCCAAGTCAGAAATATCTATTGTCTCTGAACATTATATTCTGCTCTTTGTGTGGATAATTTACTTCAGGGTTATATTTGGATACGTATTTGAGCGAAATTTGTCTTGTCCCAGTACAGATATAATGTATAAGCAGCTCTTGAGGTCAAAATAAGTGCGCTGTGTTCTGTCTGCATCTAATTAAAAAGTATTTTGTTGTCATGTAAATCAGGAAGTGCACGGTTAGCTTCACGGTTAAGGCAAAACTCCACTCTGCACCACTGCAAACCAAGTACTAAAACACAAATTCAAATAATTCAAGAGCGTCAAGATAAAACTTTAAAGGTGCATTGTGTAACTGGGCTGCTTAGGGGTCCTTCACCTGCTTGTTTCTATGGATACGTCATTGCTCTACCTGGAATATTCCACAGTGTGACATTTAAAACAGCTCTAACCTTATGTTTATCCAGATACAGGTGGTTTTATAGCTCAAAATACCACAGATCTGACCTGTAACTTCGGTCTAGTTTGATCTCCATGCAGATAGAATAGTTTAATGCCGTAGTGTGAAACATTCCAGACAAAGCAATGACATCTCCACAGAAAAAAGCATTTGAAGAAGAGTTACACAATGCAGCTTTAAAACTCAACACGTGCTCATGTACAAACAAAATACTCATGTACAAGTAAATGTATATGCAATCTAGGGTTGGGCAGTATCCAAATTCTGATACCGTTAAAACCTTCTCAGCATTTTACCGGGTTTACGGTATTACCGACTTATTAAGAATTATTTTGTAGCTGCACCTAAACCGTTCAGCAGCTCCAGCAGGACGAATGTGCGGCTCTGACTCTGTGTTTCTCAATGGGAAAAGATCAAACTGGACTGAGAGCGTTTAGCCTCTTGTATCAGGTCCATAGTGAAACTAACAGCAGAACAGACCTGGATTTACCGTATTTACAGACTGAACACGGGAAACGCCAGGATTTAAAAAGGAAATTTCAATTTAGAAGTGTCTCTGCAGCTGCGTCTTGTACCAATGGAGCCATAACATGCTGTAAAGCTCCGCCTCCCCCCACCTCCTGCTCTAAGCTCCGCCCCCTCCACCTCCTGCTCTAAGCTCCGCCCCCTCCACCTCCTGCTCTGTTTGGGCTCAGCCCGTTGGTCCGACAGCCCAATCGTCCCAAACTGGAGCAGTGAGTAGATCCTGTTAGTCCGAGCGTCACAGATGCAGGGAGGACTTTAACGAGCTGAGGAGAAACCGTTCGGACATTCAGAGTGTGGAGGGAATTCTGGTTTTGGTTTAGAGCCACAAACACCAGAACAAGAAAATCTACAACGTGACATTAGCGGAGAATAAATATATACAAGCCACAAGCACTGAGCCGAGAACCAGGACTAAACCAGGAGTAAACCAAAACTAAACCAGGACTGAACCAGGACTAAACCAGGACTGAACCAGGACATAGCATTAAATTGAAAATCCAACCACACATTCATTTGTACTGAGCAAGCAAATTTATGTATCAATAAATTATAATATTATATTTGGTCTTTATGCGCTGCAGATTTTTTAAATGACGGTAACGAAACTGATACCGTTGCTACTTTCTGATACTTCCAGATACCTTAATACGGCATTACTGCAGAACTTTATTGCAATCGGAAAAGAACAATTTCTTCATTAAAACCTGCTAAAGTATATCTTATAATCTGGACAATATTGAAATCCTCACGTGTGCAGCCGGTCTTAGACATGCTTGAATTTACAAATGTTTTTACACTTTTTTATTTCTGTAACGCTTATAATAAAAGTTTGTTTATTTTGCCTGTCAGAGGAGCCTTAACCAGCAGTACAGTTCATCTTGAGTTATTTCTGTATTTCTGATCCTGACTCATGTGACTGGACCATCAGCTGCCTCCAGCCTCAGGACGGCGTCTGTTTATCCACAATCTGAATCACTCACTTTCATATTTTTAGACATTTGTTACTGAAGGGAGTCGAGACCAAAGCGAAACTATATTCTTCCTGTACAACATATGGTGCGTATGAAGCGTGGCTCATCCGCAGAACAGACATGTAACTGAGCTTGGAGGCGTCATCATCTTATTTCCATGGAGAAAGATACGTTTAAAGATGGGATGTTACCGGTTCTGTGTTTACAAAATTTGGGAGGTGCACGTCGGTCGATGCAGACGCTCGGCAGAGGCGGTTCAAGGCAACACAGACTCTGCCGATTTGACCTTAAATTGGGCTTAAAGGGATAGATTGTTTTTTTTTACATGAATCTGTACGTCTCCGTCTGCAGTGTCGCATCAACACCGACTGACCGCCCGACAGCGTCCGGTGAGTCAAGTTCTTCCCCGGTTTTGGTGCTGATGAAAGTGTCCGGCAAGTTGGCTGGAGTCACGAAAATAAAGTGTTTTTCTTCTCAGAACAATATGTGTTCAAAAGAGTGACACATTTGCGTCACAAATGTAAAACCATGAAAAAGTCAGATCTCATAATCACTCGGTACCATTTTCTCTCCACTCATCACTCCGCCGCACCTGTTTCAGTGTGTTTCCTGCTCGGAAAGTTCACGACATGTGTGACGACGACAGCGACAATGAAGACATGGCCTTTAGCACAGAGCCAAGGGGAGATCTTTATAAACCCGAATATACTGATGCCCAAATTCACCAGATGGAGTCAGAACAGCAGAGAGAGAAACAGGAGGGACAGAGGGACAAGCTGAAGAACCTGGAGTTTTGTTGTTCCTGGAGAATCACAAGTCTGCACCATTTTTATATATATTCTTCTATAGTTTATACAAGCTTATATACTTATCGCTGTAGCTCTCACATTAGCTCTCGCGTCGCAGCGTCAAAAGTCTGAGCACGTAAACACTGAACTACTGAAAAAAGTGTTGGATTCATGCGCGGCTTCACCTGAAGGCAGCAGTGATACGACCAGAGAGAAAATAGTGCCAAGTGATTATGACGTCTGACTTTTTCCCCGACTTTAAATCACTGACAAACTACTGTAATATCCAATTCCCTGCTCACACATATATAGATGTAAATATGTTGCTTGATGTAAATCATTTTTGAGAGAGAACTGTTTTTGATCTTTTATCTTATTGTATTTATCTTATCTTATGTTGAATATCTGATTCTATCTACATGCTCTTGGTCGGTTGCATTTGTAACGAAGAAAAATTTCCCCTCGGGGATGAATAAAAGTAATTCTGATTCACATTTTGTGACACAAATGTGTGACTCTTTTGAACACATATTGTTTTGACAAGAAAAAACACTTTATTTTCATGACTCCAGCCAACTCGCCGGACACTTTCATCAGCGCCGAAACCGGGGAAGAACTCGGCTCAGACGCTGTCGGGAGGTAAGTCAGTGTTGATGCGACTCTGCTGACGGAGACGTACAGATTCATGTAAAAAAAAAAAAAAACTATCCCTTTAAGTCCACTTCTTTCCACAGTCTTTGGTCTGGTCTATGGTCAGCGTACATCACAACATTCTTTAATATTTTCTACAAAGGTGGGGCAGACAAAATTTGTATTTTTATCGTCAATATGTTATAAAGTTATGAAGTTATCTAAAGGAAAAAAGCAGCTCTTGGCCCCCATCTGGCAGTGTGACCGTTTGTATTTATTTATAACTGTTAAGGGACAACATTCACCCATAAATATGCAGGATTGCAGCCAAAGCTAATTTCTATCCCTGGTCCCCTGATAGACTCTGAAAACCACCAATACCCAAGGTTTTATAGCTCATATTTGGAGATTTGCCTTCAGACGGGTAGAAACTCACAGCGTCAGTTCATGAAATCGTCTGGTGGAAATATTGTGAAAAGTATCAAAAAAAATAGATGCTAATTGATCAACGAAAACTAGTATTGAAACTAGATTTGAACAACCACAACAACAAATGACACCAAAAAAATATTACAGGACAGAGCAACAGGTAACCAGTGTTAAGGCCGCTACACACTACAGGATTTTTAGATCTTAAATGATTTTTAGACGTGCGACAAAAAGCGCAAACACCACAGACACGAGGAGAAACTTATGAGACTAAACATCTCTGATCTCCCAGATGCAGTGGGATCTGTGTGTGGACCACAGGATATAAAGCTGTGAGCGCGATGGCGTCAGCTGTTTCCTGTCTACAGTAAAACCACTCGCTCTGAGACTCTGAAGTGTTCAAAGATCAGACTCTGCACTTCCAGTTTAGACACAAGTCAAACTGTGTTATTATTATTTGTGAAATGTGGTGTGTGACGTGTAAAGTTATTCTCTTTGTGTTAGTAATATACAGGGTGAGTTAAAGAAGCCAACTGTACTTTCAGTCCTTTGACACGAGCCTTGTGTTATTCCAACGTGGAAAAGGAACACGTGTCATTTAACTTTTGATATGTTAAACTTAGTGAACCTCGATAGTGTGTACTACAGGCTGTGTAATGAGTTCATATTTGTCAGAATGTTCGGGTATAAAAAGACCCTCATCAGTTTTGTGAAATTAGAGACGAGTACTGACAATCGTTGATCAGAAAGGCCTGTATTTCTACCCGAGCTAAAATAAAGAGACCTATTTGTGAACTGCATTACGTCTTCTGAACTCTTGTTTTAGGCCCACACCCGAAATCCACAGGTGCGATACTTCAGATACAGGATTTTTAAAGCATAAAAGATTGGAGATAAAGTGCACAGGAAGTAGAATCTCGATCGGAACAGACACACGTGAGGAAACACTGTCTTTACTTTCAAAGAACGCTTCAAACTGGATTAATAGTCGTTTTGTGGACTGGAGTCATTATTTGTAGAGGACAATTTCTATGGATAATGTGGATCAGACGCTGCACTTTAAATGTTCCACTTTACATTAGGTGAATAATAAAGTCTTTATTTTCTCTCTATCCTGAGTTTGTTTGTTGCGTCTCTGTGTCCGTCGCTCCTCTGCCTCTGACTCTGTTTTATCGTCTGTTTCCGTCGCGTTGTTGATGTTCGGTGGTTCTGATCTGACACTGACTCCACACATGAGGAGCAGCGGCTTCAAAATCGCACACGGAGACAAAAAGTCGGGTCACGCCTCCCTGAACTCGGGAAGAAGAAATCGCAGCCAAAATCGGGCACATTCTCCTGTAGAGTGCGGCGGCCTTTAGACAAACTTTATGAAAACTATTGTAAGAACACATACCGTAAATTCCGGATTACAAGGCGCTACTTTTTTTCTACACTTTCAACACTGCGGCTCGTAATATGAAGCGGCTTTTTTATTTTTTTTTCCATCGCGGGAAAAACATGGACCAATAATAATGAATACATAGTTCACTGAGGTCCACTGAAATTGTATGATTAATCACAACTTCCTTATTTCAGTCTTTCTGCTAACCCTCATCAACATGGAGAATACCAGACGAAAAGCATATGATGCAGCTTTTAAACTAAAAGCGATCACTCTGGCAGTTAAAGAAGGAAATCGAGCTGCAAAAAACTGGAAACTGAAAACTTTCTGGAGGACTGGGTTAACACGCAAAGAGCAGGCGGCCGCGGTGTTTCCGCTGTACAAATCAGACTGAAGGCTAAAGCGATCGCTACCGTGGTTTATTCCCAGAGCGCCAAGGTGTGTATGTGCATGTCGCGTGTGTGTGTCCCAAGTGTGTGAAGGTGTGTAAGTGCCTGTGGCGCGTGTGTGTCCCAAGTGTCACCAGTGAGCGAGTCCGTCCCCAGAGTTCAGCGGGGGACCGTGTCCGCGGCCCGTCCCGGAGGCGCTCCAGGCGGCGGGGATGCAGAAGCGAACCCCCCGCCTAGTCTTTGGTCAGCGGCTTATAATATGATGCGGCTCATATAATTACAAAATTGATTTTTCTTCATAAATCTGAGCATGCGGCTCTTAATCGGGTGCGCGCTGTAGTCCGGAATTTACGGTAGTAATTATTATTTTGTGTTGAAAATTACATTCTGCGGTCTAAAAAAAGAGCTTCAATCATATTATCAAAATCTGTATCGAGTCCTTAGTATCGAAATTGAAAATCTAGTATCATTTTGACGTTTGGCGACAAAAACTAAATACACCTGAACTAGTGCAAATGAAACAAAACACGACTCCAGACATGTGTCTTCTTCTCTATTATAATACTCCATCTTTTTGCCAACCGTGTATCATCTACTTTACAGAAAATGCAATATGGCCAGACATAATGTACTTAATGCCTCTGAAATCTGCGAGAAATCTGGCCCCTCTCCCACGGCGATCTCATCATTTCTCCAAAGTGTCGAGTTTCTGCTTTGTCAGAAGCTGATGTCTGATGTGAAATAAATGCTTCGATATGTTGGACTTTCTAACACCGCGCTATAGGACAAAGCCACTGATTCCCGATGTCCCGTCTCCCGTGTTACTTCACGTAGAAATGGTGTGAGTTATTAGTGTTGGGACATGGTGCTGACAGGGCTGTGGTGGTTTCTTGCCTGTAAAAAGGAAATCCATTTTAGGGATGTTGGGTGATGTCTGTGTTTGCTTCTAAAACATGTTTTTTTGCTTTTAGAGTTTAAAAAATCATTTATCTTTTTGAATTATTAACTCGAAAACATAGATATAGACGAGTAGTTTCATTTGTTTATGTATTATGAGTCAGTAATTATTAGGTATGTCCTGATCAGATTTTCAGTATCGGTATCAGCTCCCAATCCGGCTCTTTTAGGAGTATCGGACAGTATCGAGTTTCACATGTTTTTGCAGCAGCCGTAAATCAAAACACCGCCATGTTCGCTGTGTGGGACTTTTCACTACAACAAAACGAGAGTCAAACAGCGACGCAAACGCTGCAAACAAACAGTTTCTCCTGGAGGAACCAGCAGACTTTAACACGACCAATGTGATTCGTCACTTACAAAAGAATCATCCGGACGAGTTTGAGATTTACAAGACGGTAAAGCCACAGCAGCAAACACTGGCGAAGAAGAGAAAAACTGCGTGGAAATGGTGACGAGTCCAAGAAAATAACACAGAGGATTGTCGAATTTAACGCTTTAGACGATCTGTGGTGGAAAACATAGACTTTTGTCGTCTAATGGACTTTTTGGAGCCAAGGTACAAACTTCCTTCACGACACGACCTTACAGAGACGGCGCTACCGGAGCTAAACAACAAGATCTGTGAGTGCGTTCGGTTTTAAAAGTGTAATAAAACACTGAAGTAATCCTTTCAATCCGTGTATTGTTCCCTCCATTCCTTAGGGTTGAATTAAAAAAGGTATCGGATCAGTATCAGAAAGAGCACTCCTTAAAAAAAATCTGATCGGAAGCCAAAAAATCTTGATCGGGACGTCTCTACAAACTAGTGTAAGATCATTTTGTAATATTAAACCTCTATTATTTTGTGATTTTCATGTTTTTTAATAGACTTAGACAAACGTTATTGATCCACAAGGGAAATTATTTGGACACAGCAGCTCACACAACACAATATATTACAATAAAGAGCAAAAATAGCATTGTGGTATCTGAATTTGCATCAAGTATCAAGCCTATCTTTACTTTCAAAATCGAGTTTTAATGACATTACATTACAGAGACAGCGCGACCGGAGCGTTATCGGACCGAAATCGGAAAGAGCTCTCCTGAAAAAGATTGGATCAGAAGCCAAAAAGTCTTGATCAGGACATCTCTAGTAATTCTTCTTTGAGGAATGTGAAATTTAATATTACAAAACTGAAGTTTAAAGGTCCGATATTACAAAAAACTGACTCTTGTGAGATCAAGTCATGTTATAATGTTGTTACCTCCTCCAAAACAGACCTAGAGCTGTATTTTGTTTCATACACACATGTTTGACTATAATTTATTATATTTATTATTAGTTTGTCTTAATCTCTAAACCTCAAAATGCTCTGTTCCACCTTATGATGTCATGAAGCGGTAATTTTCAAGTTAACAGCGACTTTTTACCTTTCTTTCAGTAGATTCTGGGTCTGAAATGATCCAAATGATTCTAGTGACGGTGTATGGAGTTAATAAAAACACAGTGGAGCACTTCCTGTCTTACCAGATGACATCACAAGGTGGAGCAGTGTGTTTTCTGTTCGAGAGAAAAAAATCAGCCTAAAATGCAGGGCCACAGGTGATGAGGAAACATTATAACATAGCTCAGAAAATAGCGTAAAATGGGGCCTTTAATCGAGTGGTTAGTTTTGTTGCCACATATATTTCTATTAAGTTATTTGTTAATTTATTTTGTTCACTTGATTCACATTTTGCTTGAAAATAAAACTCCCTTTACTGCACAGTGGCCATCTTCTCCAGTAAGCAGGTGTCTTTTTTAAATTTGTTTTGCTCAGTGCCAATATTTGTGAGATCCCGAGTTGTGCGATTAGTCCATAAACACCTGTGTGCCAGTCGATTTGACTTAATAGACGTATTTATTACAGAAATCCATCTTTTTTTCCCCCTCCCAGACACCGTGGTCACGACTCACAGTGAAGAGAAAGTGGTGAACGGTCTGAATCACTCGGTTAATGAGAGAATTAAATAGTGTGGGGCCGGGAGATGTTAGGGTACGGAAGCCTGTGGGGCTCATAACAAATACAAACATCGCAACACAAATACAAACACCACAACACACCAAAAAAAAGCTCACAACATACCAAAAAAAAGCTCACAACATACCAAAAAACCCACAACATACCAAAAAAAAAAAAACACAACATACCAAAAAGCCCACAACATACCAAAAAAAAAAACACAACATACCAAAAAACCCACAACATACCAAAAAAAAACACAACATACCAAAAAAAACACAACACACCAAAAAAAGACAACATACCAAAAAAAACACAATATACCAAAAAAAAACACAACCAAAAAAAAAAAAAACCCACAACATACCAAAAAAACACAACACACCAAAAAACACAACATACCAAAAAAACACAACATACCAAAAAAACCACAACATACCAAAAAAACACAACACACTAAAAAACACAACATACCAAAAAAACACAACATACCAAAAAAAAAAAACACAACATACCAAAAAAATCCACAACACACCAGAAAAAAGCCACAACACAAATACAAACGCCACAATACACCAGGAAAAGCCACAACGGAAGTGGCCACAGAACTCTATTTTCCGACAGACCAAGCGAGGAGGTCGCTTTACCTTTCACATTTCCCATTCACTTCCCACTTGATCCTCCTCGCTTGGTCCGTCGGAATATTTATTTTATTCTTATTTAACCTTTATTTAACCAGGAAAGTGCCATGGATATGCTTAAACTGAAAATTATACGGTTACTAGGTTCATCTAAAATACATTATTTAAATTAAAGCTGCATTGTGTAACTGTTCTGATGGAGTTTCCGTCAAACGCTTTTCTTCATGGACATGTTATTACTTTGTCTGGAATGTTTCACAGTGTGGCATTAAACCTTTCCATCTTCATGCAGACCAAACCAGACCAAGTTACAGGTCAGGTCTGTGGAGAGGCAACCCCGCCCACAGTCAAAATGTCTGTTTTTCTTGGTATTTTTGAGCAATAAAACCACCTGTAACTGAATAAATGTAAGGTAGAGCCCCCAATCGAAAAGTTACACAGCGTATCTTTAAATTAACATGAAGAGTACAGCTTTTTTATTCACCATTTCTTCTTCTTCCCCATTTGTTTCCCATGTACACCCGTAATGAGCAGCGATCTGTATTTTATGGGTTGCGATCTGTCAGCAGAAAGCCCTTCTTACTAGCGGGGGGTGAAACGTTCCAGTGCTCCGAGCGGATTTGAGTCAAATTGAAATATGAAATGGCTCCGTAATCTCCTGCCAGATAAAAACCGGGGCCATACGGTCAATCCCATTCACACGATTTGGACAAAAGAGCTCACGAAATTCGACGGGAGGGGAAGAAGAAAGAGCAGTGGAGAGAGCGGGCAGCCCTGTCGGTACGATGTTGTTACACCATCGCCACTTTGGGAAATCAAAGTCGGATGATTGAATTGTTGGTTCTGTTACAGGAGTGAGTGCATTAGAGGATTTACCCAACGGACACAATAAAAGAACAGAGGAGGAGGAGAACAGAGAGAAGTGGAGCATATGTGTGTCAGTAAGAGCCGACTATGAAACACAGGAGTTGAGCTGGTTCAGGCAATGCATTTTTAATAGTAGTACTAGTAGTAGAAGTAGTAGTAGTAGTAGAAGTAGTAGTAGTAGTAGTAGTAATAGAAGTAGTAGTAGTAGTAGTAATAGAAGTAGTAGTAGTAGTAGTAGTAATAGAAGTACTAGTAGTAGAAGTAGTAGTAGTAGTAGAAGTAGTAGTAGTAGTAGTAGTAATAGAAGTAGTAGTAGTAGTAGTAGTAATAGAAGTAGTAGTAGTAGAAGTAGTAGCAGTAATAGTAGTAGTAGTTGCTGTTTGTATTTATTACTATAGTAGTTTTAGTCTAGCATAGTTGTAGTAGTAATAGAAGTAGTAGTAGAAGTAGTAGAAGTAGTAGCAGTAGTAGTAGTAGTAGTAGTCATAATAGTAGTAGTAGTAGTAGTAGTAGTAGTAATAGAAGTAGTAGTAGTAGTAATAGATGTAGTAGTAGAAGTAGCAGCAGTAGTAGTAATAGAAGTAGTAGTAGAAGTAGCAGTAGTAGTAGTAATAGAAGTAGTAGTAGAAGTAGCAGTAGTAGTAGTAATAGAAGTAGTAGTAGAAGTAGCAGTAGTAGTAGTTGCAAACTCAGATAAGCAGTAGTAGTTGCTGTTTGTATTTATTACTATAGTAGTTTTAGTCTATCATAGTAGTAGTAGTAGTAGTAGAAGTAAAAGTAGTAGTAGTAATAATAGAAGTAGAAGTAGTAGAAGTAGTAGTAGCAGTAGTAGTAGTAGCAGTAATAGAAGTAGAAGTAGTAGTAGCAGTAGTAGTAGTAGTAGAAGTAAAAGTAGCAGTAGTAGTAGTAGAAGTAGCAGTCATAGTAGTAGCAGTAGTAGTAGTAGTAGAAGTAGAAGTAAAAGTAGTAATAGTAGTAGCAGTAGTAGTAGTAGAAGTAAAAGTAGCAGTAGTAGTAGTAGCAGTAATAGAAGTAGAAGTAGTCGTAGCAGTAGTAGTAGAAGTAAAAGTAGCAGTAGTAGTAGTAGAAGTAGCAGTCATAGTAGTAGCAGTAGTAGTAGTAGTAGAAGTAGAAGTAAAAGTAGTAATATTAGTAGCAGTAGTAGTAGTAGTAGAAGTAAAAGTAGCAGTAGTAGTAGTAGAAGTAGCAGTCATAGTAGTAGCAGTAGCAGTAGTAGTAGTAGTAGAAGTAAAAGTAGCAGTAGTAGCAGTAATAGAAGTAGAAGTAGTCGTAGCAGTAGTAGTAGAAGTAAAAGTAACAGTAGTAGTAGTAGAAGTAGCAGTCATAGTAGTAGCAGTAGTAGTAGTAGTAGAAGTAGAAGTAAAAGTAGTAATATTAGTAGCAGTAGTAGTAGAAGTAAAAGTAGTAGTAGAAGTAGCAGTCATAGTAGTAGCAGTAGTAGTAGTAGTAGAAGTAGAAGTAAAAGTAGTAATATTAGTAGCAGTAGTAGTAGTAGTAGAAGTAAAAGTAGCAGTAGTAGTAGTAGAAGTAGCAGTCATAGTAGTAGCAGTAGTAGTTGCTGTTTGTATTTATTACTATAGTAGTTGTAGTTTATCGTAGTAGTGGTAGAAGTAGTAGTAATAGTTTTAGTTTGAAGTATGGATGCAACGATATTTGATATAATACTGAATAATTCGATACTGGTGTCAGGATTCGATAAACGCGTTCGTTCGTCACGCGTGTCGATCCGCACGTGTCCCTCCATGTGCTCTGTGTTGTCATTTATTTTGGTCCAAAGGGAAACAGTTATCGCAGCGTAATTTTCAGATGCAGCGAGAAAACAGCTCCGTAGGGACTTACAGCTGAAGTATTACCTCATGTCAAAAAACCCAAACTATCTCTTTAAGTGAAGTTTAATTCTAATTTGGTGTTTTACGGCAGCTCTCTGGGCCCATTCTGCTCCATCGTATTTTGTGTGTCCGTTGTTACTAAATATAGTTCCTCAGACTTGGCATTCAGTAAGCAGTAGTAGTTGCTGGTTGTATTTATTACTATAGTAGTTTTAGTCTATCATAGTAGTAGTAGTAGTAGTAGAAGTAAAAGTAGTAGTAGTAATAATAGAAGTAGAAGTAGTAGAAGTAGTAGTAGCAGTAGTAGTAGTAGCAGTAATAGAAGTAGAAGTAGTAGTAGCAGTAGTAGTAGTAGTAGAAGTAAAAGTAGCAGTAGTAGTAGTAGAAGTAGCACTCATAGTAGTAGCAGTAGTAGTAGTAGTAGAAGTAGAAGTAAAAGTAGTAATAGTAGTAGCAGTAGTAGTAGTAGCAGTAATAGAAGTAGAAGTAGTAGTAGCAGTAGTAGTAGAAGTAAAAGTAGTAGTAGTAGAAGTAGCAGTCATAGTAGTAGCAGTAGTAGTAGTAGTAGAAGTAGAAGTAAAAGTAGTAATAGTAGTAGCAGTAGTAGTAGTAGTAGAAGTAAAAGTAGCAGTAGTAGTAGTAGTAGAAGTAGCAGTCATAGTAGTAGCAGTAGTAGTAGTAAAAGTAGTAATAGTAGTAGCAGTAGTAGTAGTAGTAGAAGTAAAAGTAGCAGTAGTAGTAGTAGAAGTAGCAGTCATAGTAGTAGCAGTAGTAGTAGTAGTAGAAGTAGAAGTAAAAGTAGTAATATTAGTAGCAGTAGTAGTAGTAGTAGAAGTAAAAGTAGCAGTAGTAGTAGTAGAAGTAGCAGTCATAGTAGTAGCAGTAGTAGTTGCTGTTTGTATTTATTACTATAGTAGTTGTAGTCTATCGTAGTAGTGGTAGAAGTAGTAGTAATAGTTTTAGTTTGAAGTATGGATGCAACGATATTTGATATAATACTGAATAATTCGATACTGGTGTCAGGATTCGATAAACGCGTTCGTTCGTCACGATGTCGATCCGCACGTGTCCCTCCATGTGCTCTGTGTTGTCATTTATTTTGGTCCAAAGGGAAACAGTTATCGCAGCGTAATTTTCAGATGCAGCGAGAAAACAGCTCCGTAGGGACTTACAGCTGAAGTATTACCTCATGTCAAAAAACCCAAACTCTCTCTTTAAGTGAAGTTTAATTCTAATTTGGTGTTTTACGGCAGCTCTCTGGGCCCATTCTGCTCTATCGTATTTTGTGTGTCCGTTGTTACTAAATATAGTTCCTCAGACTTGGCATTCACACCACAAGTCCTGCTCCGTTCATCTGCATAAATTACATGTATCTATTATTTGATAAAATGTGCCCAAGGACTGTTTAGCATATTGAGTTCCCGTCTTAATCAACTTGGAGGCGCAGTGGTCCTGTACTTGATGAGAGAATTCTCGATGGATGCGCTCAAAAGACAAGACATCCGGGCTCTGATGAAGACACTGATGGGGCTTATTTAATAGACAACGCCCTGTGTAGAAATGCATAAATACTGTAAAGGAATTATTGGGGTAAAAGCGGCGCAGGACACGTTTGGGGATGAAAAACTGCAATTTCGCAAACTAAAAATGAGTGTAAAGTAAAATATACAAATGATTAACGTACGTCTATCATACATAATCTGTGCTGGATTTTATTTGGCGTTAACAAAAACATTTTAAGCAGCCTAAACTTGCAGATGTGGTCTACTGTAACCTCGTCCACTTTTTACACAGTTCCTTTCGGCTTTTCCTCAGTCAGTTTGATATGATGCCGTCAGGTAGAAAGTAAACTGTAAACTGAACAGATTCTTTTTTGCCATTAGCCATTATTCTGATAAACTCGGAGAGTGCAGTTAAAAAATAAAAGTAAAAGGCTTAGGGAATGTGCAGTTATGAATAGATAGAAGCTTGTGAACGTCTTGCCTGTAAAGACCGTTTTAAAGATCCTGTATCGCTCATGGTCATATTTGGTGTCTTATTTGTTTCTGTTCTATGGTGTTTGTGTGGTGCTGATGTTGCTGTGTTGTCCTGTCTGTGTTAAAGCTGTGACCCCCTGTCCCAAGACAAATTTCTCCCAATAGAGACAATAAAGGATTATCTTATCTTCTCCATGTTTGCCGGAGCTTCAAAGACACGGCAGAAGAACAGAGCACTTCTAGTGAATCAGAAGAAGCGCTTCAGAAGTAATCAAGACGCCTGACAAAGAAATTGAAGAAATCAAGACCTTTTATGAGAAAGAAAGCAAACGTCCACAACTTGCGGGATTTGCGGGTCGGGAGCGGAACGAAACATCGCAAATGGGGGCGGGACGGGAATGAAAGTGATCATTCTTTGTGGGCGGGAGCGGGACAGAAAATTCTGTCTGACGCAGAGGCGACGTTCAGACTGCAGGGCTTAATGTGCAATTTGGATTTTTTTTGTGAAATCCGACTTTTTTGTGAGGTCGTTCACATTTCCAATTAAATGCGACTGGTCTGTGATCTCCAGTGTGAACTTTTAACGCTCCAAAAGTGTCCCGCATGAGCACTGGAGACACGACAACATCACAGCAGCGAGCTCAGTGTTTATGGAAGTCGCCTAAACATGGACGCTGCACTGAGCTCCTGGAGATTTTAAAGTTGCCGTCGTTCCACTCTCGCAGGAGGAAACACGTCTTCAGCCTATTTCAGTAGCAAACACGTCAGCGTTGGGCTGTTTTGACTCACAACAGGAGCTTGTTTCAGCACAATAGCCAAACTCTCACTTGTTGATGACGTGTAGGTCGGATGTAGGTCGGATGACTGTGACTCGACCGTTGAGACTGAAGTCGAATGTCAAAAGATCAGACATGATCAGTTTTAGGAGCACATATCCAAGTGGTCTGGGTCGCATTTGAAAAAAACAGATCTGTGTCGTTCAGACTGTCATTAAAAGATCAGATACAGGTCACATAGGGGAGAAAAAAAATCAGATTTGGGTCACTTCAGGCTGCAGTCTGAACCTCAGTTGGAGCTACAATAGGTGAGCTGAGGTGTACTGTTAAAAATCCCTCTCAAATAATAATACAGCTATGACAAGTTTGCCAGATGACAGTTTTTCCATTACTTTTCAGCCACTTTTTGTTGAAAAGCAAACTCCTAAACAGGACCATGAACGCTCGTACTGCTCACAGGCTCCTAAAAACACGCTGTTTAAATCCATTTTGTGTTTTTTCTTTACATTGTTGACTTTACTTTTTATTGTGGGGGCCAGAGCTGGGATTTAACCACCGACATGTTCTTCTTGAGCTTACTATATACTGTAGTTAGAATCTATGGCCCCCATTGATCATTATGTTGTAATTTGCACATTTCAAATCGCAATATTCATCTAAAACGACTTACTAAAAGAAACAAATCCTCTGACTTCAGTGTTAGAAAACTGCAGTGCCCAATGGGAGCCGACATCACCGAACCCTACACGTATCACCAATTAAGAAAATACAACTAAAGTACAACACAGGCGTTCACAGGCCTCATATACAGTAAGTTTGTGTTTATGTGTGTGCTGTTGTTTGACCCCAGCCCAGTTTGTGCGTCGTGTTATAGAGGAGACCGTTCACTGGACAGATTCCCACTCTCAGATCAATACAGTACCACATTATCCTCAGTTATCCCCAGACCATTGTCTCCTAATGACTGCACTGCTCCTAATAATGGATTTGGCTCAAAACACAGCGTAATGTGTTTCATTTACGTGGTTAAATGTCTCAATATGAATGTGTACATTAAAACGATATTATATTTGTAAGGTCTTTTAGCTCAATATCATGCATTCTTATCAGTACCACACCTGGAGTTGTGCTTAGTCGACTCTCATTCATTTACCATAAAGAATTGAAACTTTTTTAATGAATAACAAAGCTTTTTCAGCAAGCGAGTGCAGACTTTTGGATCAAACACTAATCAGATTCATAGGTCTAATGTTGTGCCCAATGGCATCACAGAGCAGGGGTCTAACTGGCACCTCCTGGTTTGGCATAGATTTGGTTCACAGCAGATTGATATGTGCAGGGCTCTAAATAGAGTTCTTCACTTGTATTGATCTTGAACGGCTCTTGCTGAAAGTGAATGGGACGTTTAGACGAAAACTCGACGCTGATGCTGCGATGTGTCACCGTGGGCCGAGAATTCAAATGCTTCTTAAATCCAGCTGAGGGAAAAGCACAAACATCTTTCCTGCCCACAAATGCACGTATAAATATAAAAAAATAGTCTGCATTTCCATGAAAATAGACTGAAGTACATCCATGCTTCCTTTGGTTTGTCTGGCTTCCTCCCAAACCACAGAGCTGCCTCTGGATTGATCCAGTCTCACTGGAGTCTGGGCCCAAACAGCGGGAGTCTGTCAAGACGGATTCTTCTGATGTTTGTGAACTCACAAATATCACAAGAATCCATTGTGCTGCGCTGGGTTCACTTTGCATTGCAAACCCGTACTCGTGCATACTGTTCTGTAGATTCTGCATACACAGCTCTGGAAAATGATCAGTTTCCCTGATTTTACTACTTATAGGACTGTGTTTGAGTAAAATGAACTTTTTTGTTTCATTTTCTTTACAGACCCTGACAGAATTTATGATTTCTTGTCCATCTTTCAGAGAATATGAATAACACTAAAACTTTTCTTTCACTCATGGTTAGTTCTTGGGTGAAGCCGTTTATTATCAAACCAACTGTGTTTCCTCTTTTTAAATCATAATGAAACAGAAACTCCACAAATGACCCAGTGAAGATGGAGTCTTTTGTGATAGTTGTGGATGTGTTATTTTCTCTGATGGTAAAGCTGCTCATTCTTCTGGGCAAAAGGCTCCAGTTCCTGTAAATTCTTGGGCTCTTGTCTGAACTGCAGCTTGAATCTGCCCAGAGGCTCAGTGATACTGAGGTCAGAAGAGACGAACACTCCAGAACCTTCACTTTATTCTGCTGGAGCCAGTGACAGCTCCACTCGCCTTTGTGTTTTGGATCATTATCATGTTGAATATCCAAGTACGTCCCATGTGCAACTTCTGGACCAAGAAATCATTAATTCTGCCAGAGTCTGGAAACTTATGAGCACAACTGTATAAGATAATTATTCTTCATAACTGATCATAACTGCTTTTTTCTGCAAAATAAAAGTCCAGTAGTTGTGTGCATTAAGTCTTAAAGTGAATCCTGCATGTCAAACGTCCCCACACGACCAGTCCAAAATCACAAATACTGAATAAATGATGAAACTCTTTTTGCCTAAGCCTCTGAAGAGTGTTTAGTTGAGCTGTAGTCGCCTGTGGTGTCGTATTGAAACACTCATTAGTGTAAATGTGTTGTTAGAGTAAAGCAAAGGCGCAGCAGCTTTAGGCTCTGTTTGGGTCCAGGTCAAATAATAAGTGCAGTTTAGAGAAGCAAAGAGCAACTGTGACCGGAAAGACCAACATACGGGATTAAAAAAAAAAACAAAACATAAGTTATATGTTGTAACTTAACTTAAAACGATTCAAAGCAAAAACACGACATGATATAAGTGAGAAGGGCTGAAGTTACTCTGAGTGTCTTAGAGGATGGAAAAAAAGATTATAACAATACAAAAACCAGTACTAGTCATGGTAGTAGTAGTAGTAGTTATAGTAGTAGTAGTAGTAGTAGAAGTAAAAGTAGTAGTAGTAGTAGTAGTAGTAGTAGAAGTAAAAGTAGTAGTAGTAGTAGCAGTAGAAGTAAAAGTAGTAGTAGTAGTAGTAGTAGTAGTAGTAGTAGTAGTAGTAGTAGTACTAGTCACTAGTACTAAACTCATTAGAAAGCTAAGGAGTAGTAGCTGATGTTTGTATTAATTACCATAATAGTCCATCATAGTTGTGGTAGTAGTACTAGTAGTAGTAGTAGTAGTAGTAGTAGTAGTAGTAGCAATAATAGAGGAAGTAGTAGAAGCAGTAGTAGTAGTAGAAGTACAAGTAGAGTAGCAGTAGTGAGCGGGTAGTGGTAATAGTAGTTGTTGTTCTAGTAGTAGTAGTAGTCGAAGTAGTGGAAGTCGTAGAAGTAAAAGTAGTAGTACTAGTAGAAGTAGTAGTACTATAACTACAGTAGTACTATAACTACAGTAGTGTTGTTCTAGTAGTAGTAGTAGTAGAAGTAGTGGAAGTCGTAGAAGTAAAAGTAGTAGTACTAGTAGAAGCAGTAGTAGTAGTACAAGTACAAGTAGTAGTAGTAATAGCAGTAACAATAGAATAGTAGTAGTGGGAATGGTAGTAGTAGTAGTAGTAGTAGTAGTAGTAGTAGTAGTAGTAGTAGCAGTAGTAGTAGAAGTAGTAGAAGTAGTAGTAGTAGCAGTAGTAGTAGCAGTAGCAGTAGTAGTAGTAGTAGTAGTAGTAGTAGTAGCAGTAGCAGTAGTAGTAGTAGAAGTAGTAGTAGTAGTAGTAGTAGCAGTAGTAGCAGTAGCAGTAGTAGTAGTAGTAGTAGTAGTAGTAGTAGTAGTAGTAGCAGTAGCAGTAGTAGTAGTAGAAGTAGTAGTAGTAGAAGTAGAAGTAGTAGTAGTAGTAGTAGTAGCAGTAGTAGCAGTAGCAGTAGCAGTAGTAGTAGCAGTAGTAGTAGTAGTAGTAGTAGTAGTAGTAATATCACAGCTCCTTACATTTTTTACATATATTATTTTCATTTATTTCTCATAATTTCTCTTCTGTTTCCAAACACAGGTATCATCAGCCTGTGGTGATTTACACAGAGTAATTCAGAATATTAATCCAAAATGCCCCGTCAGGTCCATTTGCGCAGGTTTGGCCCTGGCCCAAAGAGCACGTTAGTTAGGCTGACTGTCATGTACATTTATTATAGACACGCAGACTTTGAGTGGGAAACAGTTTTTGAGTACTTAGTGTTATTACATAAGTGCATTAGCAGAGCCTGAGGATGGACGCAGAGTCTGAACCCACTGACCCCACAGACACAGCACAGGATGTACCGGGACACTCTTCATGATGTTACAGAGACTTCTTTAAGAGAGGATTCCAACTAAAGAGCCGCTGGGGAGGAGCGACGCACACGAGAAACAGAAAAACAACAGTCCACATGTGTACACATCTGCGGCAGTGTCGATATCGGTGGTTGTGCGTGTGCGTATTGGCTGTAAAATGCAGAAAAACGTAGGAAATATGATCCTGAATATTTAAAGTTCGGTTTCTTCCGGTCGGATTCTGAGACGGCACCTCTGCCACAGCATCAGGAGCAGCTCTGGTTCAGGCCTGGTTCAGATGAGCTGGAGCGGGGAGTGGTTCGGTGCCTCGGTCTGAGAAGAACTTTCCCCCGGAAGAACCAAGAGCGCGGAGGACGGACTCAGAACACGCTTCAGTCCCCTGGAGCACGGAGGACCGGAACAACCCGCCCTCATCTATATTCCACTCCAAATTCTCGCTTTCCCGCACAGAACCAGCGTGCAGAGAACAACACGGACCTGCTTAGACTCATAGAACTATAATAAAATCTGGAGGATGAATCCGAGATGGCGCCGTATTGTTTTCAATGGTCTGTGCTCATTGCTCAGAGGGGAAACATTCACACAAGTTGACTACAGACTGTTCTCTATTAACTATTTTATTTGCATTTATAAAATAATGAGAACTTTGCACCTCAATTGCTCCCACACTTTCACACTCTCTATTTGCCCGATGAAGGCCTAGTCCCAAAACGTTGTAGAAGGTCCTAAAAAACATCTCACAATTTGCAAGTAAGACGGTGTGCGGGACCGTTTCTCTATTTGCATCTATAAACAAATAAAAGCGATATATTGCATTGAAATGAATGAAGCAGAACAACTTTTTGGAGATTTGTTTTTTACTTTTAGAAGCGGTTTTAAATTACACCTTTTATGATTCAATTCACAGTGCACTTTTTTATCTTGTCCAGAAGCGGAAATGTTTTAAGAGAAAACTAAAGTTATTTATTTGTTTTGAAAATGCTGTATTTACCAAAAAACAATGTATGAACATGTTTGGATAGAATTGTACTGCTAACCAAAATTAGGGTTTGATGACTCTAAAACCTCTTCAGGCGACGACATTATAACAAGCTACAAAAAGTCGATTTTGTATAATACTCCCTCTTACAAGAACTGTATTTTTCGAGACGGTGCGTTTTATGTATGAATTCATTCTGGATGTGCTTATTGACCTCAAACTGATTTTATGTGGTACACAGCGCTCCAAAAATTGTCAAAATGTTTTAGTACTTTTGTAAGCTACAAAGCCGCACCGCTGGATGGATTGTCGCATGGAAAACTCTCAGAAACACTCGTGCACAGGACAGAAATGGAGCATATTTAGTTGCAGCTGAGCACAGAGTGATACGTTCTGAGTTTCAACATCATATTACAGTGTGTATGAGGACCCGAAATGGCCCTTGTTCAGAGATATGCTGATTTATCTGCCCGATTGAAGCAAACTAAAGGCCGAATTATAGTGCGTCAGCTCTGCGCTGCCTTGTTGCCGTCTTTTTTGATTTATGGTTCTGCGTCGAGGTCCGTGCGCCGCAAAGTAACTCACCACGACAGTGCTAAACTGGTCTGTGTTACTGCAGATGTATAATCTCTGAAAAGTTTAGCATGAACCATTTCCAACGCAATAAACACACAGAACAGACTCACCATCAGCAGAACATCCTGTGTCACAGAGAGAGCACTCATATTCCACTGAGTCGTGTCCTTTAGTCCAACAGAAGCTGAAGCATCAGTGCATGAACTGTTTTTTTTCAGCACAGTGTATGCAAATGAGCCATGCAGTTTTAAGTTTTCCATCCATCCATCTTCTCCCGCTTAATCCGGCTGGGTCGCGGGGGCATCTTGCTGCCCAATACTCATAGCACCTGACCCCCCCTATGAACCCTTCTGCAGGTGGTGAGCCCACAGGAGGATTTAAGGAGGTTTTAAGTTTTGTTTTTCTAAAACATCTAAAACAAATGTGCGCAAAGCTGCATTAAACACATTATTACATAGATGTATTTATAGAGCGCCGTAATTCAGTGCTGTTATCATCCTGGGTGGATTAACCAAAGAACTCCAACCTCTAGAGCTCGGTGTCAACAGGTCGTTCAGAGTTAAATTGCAGCTGTGGGAGCGATGGACGACAGAAGGTGAACTCAGACAGAGGCAACGCTGGGCGAGTTACACCACGATCTGCTGATGGATCGTGGACGCCCGGGCGAAAGTATCAGTCTCACTTAATGCTCCTTATGGTGTGGTGCGTTTTATGTATGAAAAAATACCTGGTCATTGATCTAGCGCCTTATAATCCGGCGCGCCTTATGGTCCAAAAAATACTGTGCCCGATGCATCTTAAAACATCTTTATAAAAGGTCTAAACAACGGGGTTATTTATTTTCCATAATAAATCTGGCTTTAAAAAGCTTTAATCATCTGCTAATTGTGACTTTTCTAATACCAATATTCCAATATCTTACCTAAAGTATCTAAAATCTTGCACATATTTTTATTTCACTGGTAAATTTTATGAAAACATCAAAGCAAATAAAAGTAAATCCACATCTACAAACCACGTCGTTAAGCTTAGTTTTCATTTGATTTTAAATTTTAATGAACCAAGAACATTTTCCACAGTGCGGAGAGTTTCTGAAGTGTGTTTTTTTAAGTTAATAATAATTCAAAGTCGCTCACTGAAGCTGCAGATATTTCAGAACTAATTATTCTTCGAGCACAGCGGTGAAAACAGCTTCTCACGTGTTTATAAAAGAGAACAGCCTCTTGACGACTCATTAATAACACTTAATATACAGTCATTTCTTTATCAGTTTTGAGATATGTTTCTGTGTAGTGTTTAAAGAGGCAGTGCTGCACTTTTTTAGATCATTTTTCGCTATAACATCTAAAAAAACAAAAGCAGCCAGACAAACATTTGACCTGATGCACATTATTAGTACTTATAAATAGTAAAATGATCCTGTGCGATCGTCCGTAAACCTGTTCTCATGTCAAGTGTTGTTATCGTGACAGCAAAACTCTGCCTCTTATAAACTGAAAAATAATTAAGATTTTATATTAGGAATGTGAGGAACTCCCCGTGTGTGTTGTTTTCCGACTTGGAAACCGTTTTGTCTTCCTCATTACACAACGATGTCGGCTGTTTCCTGTGGACACTAATCCTGTTCCTGATCGTCTGCCCGCGAGCCATTTGTTAATTACTAATAATTCATGAGGAAAGCTGCTGTTTCTCTGTCCAGGCCATCTGCGTGTGCACAGGCCTCCATTTTATCAATCCATCTGAACACAAATAAACCATTTCAAAACATGACAAAACAAGTTACAATTCAATTCAGTTGATTATATTGATTTATAATTACTGGTAAAATTATTTTATTGTTATAAATCTTGGTTATTTACTGTATTTTCTGGACTATAAGTCGCTAACCCTAACCCACTCCGGAGTATAAGTCGCACCAGCCAAAAAAGAATAATGAAGAAGAAAAAAACATATATAAGTCGCACTGGACTATAAGTCACATTTTGGGGGGATGTTTATTTAATGAAATCAGAGACCAAGAACTGACATTTCATCTTAAAACGCGAGTTATAGTAATAACAGAACAGAGAAGAACAGGCTGAACATGTGTCTGGTGTGTTCACGTCACATATGAACAGTTCTTCACAAAACTAGAGCAGAAACAACAAAACAAGTTTACCAAACTCTCCATCTCACTCCAAATCATTAAATCTACTAAATTCTTCACCCTCGGAGTCATTTCTGAGCAACTCCACCAACTCCAGCTAAATCCAGCTTTTAGTCCACAGTGAACTTTTTTTGTTTTCTTCATTGCAGTTTGAGCTTCCTCCACTTTTCTCCATCAAACACAAGTTTCTCACTCACTCCAAACTTTCTTTCTGCTGCTCGATCACCCTTTTCAGCTTCATATTTCACATCTTGCAGCTTGTAATCTGCAGAATATGATTAACAGTTTGATATTAAAATATATAGTTTTACATATAAGTCGTACCTGAGTATAAGTCGCAGCCCAAACCATTAAAAAAGTGCAACTTATAGTAGTACCTATACAGTAATATTGTTTTAAACAATGAAATGGCTGTAAAACACCTCCTCAAACATATTTTAGGAAATTTGCCCGATTTTTGCTGTGATTTCTTCTTCCCGAGTTCAGGGAGCTGTGACCCGACTTTTTGTCTCAGATTTTGAAGCCGCTGCTCCTCATGTGTGGAGTCAGTGTCAGATCAGAACCACCAAACATCAACAACGCGACGGAAACAGACGATAAAACAGAGTCAGGGGCAGAGGAGCGACGGACACAGAGACGCAACAAACAAACTCAGGACAGAGCGAAAATAAAGACTTTATTATTCACCTAATGTAAAGTGGAACATTTAAAGTGTAGCATCTCCTCCACATTATCCATAGAAATTGTCCTCCGCAAATAACGACTCCAGTCCACAAAATCATGCTGTTAATCCAGTTTGAAACGATTATGAAAAGTAAAAAGGCGAAAGGTGTTTGTTTACATCCACAGAGCCTAAAGCTGCAGATTAGCGACAGTGACTCTACTTCCTGTGGACATTATCTCCTCTTTTATGCTTTAAAAATCCTGTATCTGAAGTATTGCTCCACATTTCACAAATAATAATAACACAGTTTTGTCTTGTGTCTAACCTGGAAGTGCAGAGTCTGATCTTTGAACACTTCAGAGTCTCAGAGCGACTCGTTTTACTGTAGACAGGAAACATTCATTTGTTATTATGAATTCTACATGTTATGACCGACTGTAATAGGCTCCGGTTATTTGTGGTGTGTTTCTGAATTAAAACAGGAGCAGATAAAGTCACACAACAGCAAAAAGCACCTCCACTCTGCTTTACAGCCTCACCATCCATGACCCTGATGCACAACTCTTTATTTATCAAACAAAAGATGCAAACAGACTTATTTAAACTAGTAGGTTTGACTTACGTTTTGCACCACTGCTTTTAGATAGCATTCACTGTGCTGTATACTGCTAAACAAGTAAACAAAAACTACACGTGATTCAATTCAATCTCCTATATTTTCTATACGTAAAATAAGTCCTTTGGAGTCCGTAATTACTTGTTTCTAATCCCTCCCTCGCAGATAGAGAGCAGCCATTTTGGGGCTGTATAATTGATTTGTTTGAACAGAGAAAGGAGGAGAAGAGCTCACTACAAGCGTCTCCACACCAGCGCCATAAAGCAGGATTATGGGATTATACGGGGATTCTGATTGACAGGGAAGAACGCTGTAAATACGGCCTAAAATATCAAGAATGCCACGGTTTACGGCAACGACGGTGGGTGAAAGGAGTAGGTTTTCACATCTGAGTATATGGCAGGAAGTAGAAGTCATCAAACTTTCCTATCATTTTGAATATACAGTACGATATAAAAAGTTCCCATGATTCATTGGGGTTCAGTTTTAGTTGGATTACGCCAATATAGTAGCCTAGAAATGCGTCATATATGGACAAAAAATACAAAAACGGCTGCAAGATTTGGGAAAAATATCAAAACTGTGACTGAGATTAGAGATGATTTATGTCTCCATTGCAAATTTCTCTGATCTGGCCAAGATTTTAAAACTTTTATCAGGTTATTCATCTTGTTTTCAGAATTATTATTGATTTACTAGTTCAGAGACGGCTCAATTTTAGTCCAGAGGTCGTTTATTTAAAAAAAAAAAACTTGACAAGTAAAGTGATTTTGCTGCATGGACAGATAATTTCACTACTTTTAAGTCATTTTCTGATAGATTTAAGTGTTTATATCTTACATTTTGGCCAACATTTTTTGCAGTGTTAAAGATGCACTGTGTAACTTTTCTGGTAGAGTGCGCGTCAGTCCATACAATAACGTAAATCTGGTGATATCGTATCGTCAAAGGTCTCACAATAATATCGTGGACAATCACAATATATCGAATCCAAAGTCTCTTTGCTTAAATGAACAGTTCTGATGCAGAAATATCTAAAAAAACAGAGGGAACTACATAGACCATGATCCTTTGCTCCGTTTCAGTGCAGACGACATGAAGAAATAACTGTTCTAAGCACTTTGAAATCTTCAATCTTTAGCTTAAATCTTCTGAAGGCATTTTTAGAGGAAAAAGTAGCAGATTCACACAAAATATTGCAATAAATATGGTACGGTGAGATGTTTATGGTGAAAATATCGTACAGAGAGATTTGGATATCATTTCATCCTTAACGACAATAAATGTTGTACCAAATGACTGGACAAAGCATTTTCTAATGTCAGTCTTGTTATTATGTAGAATATCGTAACACAGTGGTCCCTCGTTTATCATGGGGGTTACGTTCTAAAAATATCCCGCAATAGGTGAAATCAGCGAAGTATTCAGCTTTATTTTTTACAGTTATCGTATTTTTTGGGGTTTAGGTGGTTCCTGCAACTTATACTCAGGTGTGACTTATATATTACATTTTTCACACTGACAGCCCATAGACCAAATATATGAATCGTATATATGAATCAAAAATGAAAAAAAACAAATCGTTATTTGTTTTTTCATTTTGGTTTTAGAGACAAATAATAAAGAAAAGAGTTGTTGTTTTTTTTCATTTTCGAACGAGCGAATGACACACAGATTGTTCTCTGTTGGGTTGTTTGGCTGTAAAACCTGGAACAGTCTGAACATGTAAGACAGTTTAAATCCGGGCTAAAAAGGGTTCTGTTCAGCTGTGCATATGAGTGAGAGCTTTTCATTTCTCATTCTGCACTCTTCTCTTCTCTCTAATTCTCTCTAATTTAATGTCCCATCTCTATTTTAAAATTTCATGATTATTGCTCTTGTTTTGATTTGTTTGTATTGTGGTTTTAATGTATTTCTTATTCTGTAAAGCACTTTGAATTACTTTGTGTACGAATTGTGCTGTACAAATAACAAAAAACAAATCATTATCCATTTTTTCATTTTGGTTTTAGAGACAAATAATAAAGAAAAGAGTTTTTTCATTTTCTTATTTTTGGTTCTATATTGAAAAACGAATGACGCACGGATTCTTCTCTATTGGGTTGTTTTTATTACTATAACTTCTACAACTTTCCTTTCAAGATGACATGTCGGTTCTCGGTCTCTGATTTTATAAAATAAATTTCCCCCGAAAAGTGTGACTTATACGTGTTTTTTTCTTCTTCACTGTGCATTTTTTGGCTGGTGCGACTTATACTCCAGAGCGACTTATAGTCCAAAAAATACGGTATTTATATTTTAAGGCTGTAAAATCTGTCCACGGGGAGCGGGAAGGGTGAAAATATAGTTAAGGTTAATTTTGAGCTCAACATTTTTCGCATACAGACATTTTTTTATTATAGCAACAAGGTGTCAAATTTTGGGAGCCCCGTTATATTTTTGTCTGGACAAAAACCGAAACTTTGACGTCATTTTTCTCAGTTTTCACACGAGTTAAGATCTTTTTTGCATTTTGAGCTTTGGAGATGCAGACAGACTAATAATAAAGTGTTACTCAAACATTTGTGAATGAAAGAAAACAAAACTCCAGGTGTGTTTTTGATGAGGAAACACTAAAGCTCCTCGTGTTCTCTCGGTTTTCCTCCACCGTGACTCACTCGAAATCAGTTTGGGAGTCGATTCTGTGCACAGCCTTGGTAAATTGTGTGTGTGTGTGTGTGTGTGTGTGTGTGTGTGTGTGTGTGTGTGTGTGTGTGTGTGTGTTGATAACGTATATGTGCCTCTGTGGGTCTAATGAGCGGAGGAGGAGGGAAGTGCAGATGGTGGATTAAGGCCGGGGTTGAACGGGACCAAAGGGTGGGAGAGGAGAGAAAGAGAGAAAGAGGGAGAGAGAGAAAGAGGGAGAGAGAGAAAGAGGGAGAGAGAGGAGGGGGGTGACGTGGAGAGAGAGAGAAGAGAAAGAGAGAAGGGAAAGATGTATCAACCAAATGAACCGAACCGATGGAGAGTTCAGATGAGTCATCGGTGGAGGAAAACTGTACACGACAGAGAGAGGGAGAGAAAAACAGAGGAGGGGAAGAGGAGAGAGGGAAGTGGGAGACAAAGAGGAGAGAGGGAAGAGGGAGAGAGAGAATCAGAGGATAGAGGGAGGATAGAGAGGAGAGAGAAAGAAGACCGAAAAATAGAGGAGAGAAAGAGAGAGAGGAGGGAGAGACAAAGAGGAGAGAGGGAGAAGATGGAAAAATAGAGGAGAGAGAGACAAAGAGGAGAGAGAGAGAAGAGAGAGAAAGAAAGAGAGAAGGTGGAAAGAGAAGAGAGAAGAGGGAGACAGAGGAGAGAGAGAAGACACAAAGGAGAGAGAGAAGAGAGGCATAGTGGAGAAAGAGAGAGACAGAGGAGAGAGAGAGCAAAAGAGAGAGACAGAGGAGAGAGAGAGAGAAAGAAGAGGGAGACAGAGGAGAGAGAGAGAAAGAGAGAGACATAGAAGAGAGAGAGAAGAGAGAGAGAAGAGAGAGAGAAAGAAGATGGAAACAGAGGAGAGAGAGAGAGAAAGAAGAGAGAGACATAGAGGAGAGAGAGAGAAAGAAGAGGGAGACAAAGAGGAGAGAGAAAGAGGCAAGAGAGAAGACAGAAACGTGGAGGAGAGAGAGACAAAGAGAGAGACAAAGAGGAGAGGGAGAAAGAGAGAAGATGGAACCATAGATGAGAGAGAAAGAAGAGGGAGACATAGAGGAGAGAAAGAGAGAGAGGAGGGACACAAAGAGGAGAGAGGGGAGCGAGAGAAGACGGAAACATAGAAAGAGAGAGAGAGAGAAGACTGAAATATAAAGGAGAGAGACATAGATAGGGGGGAGAACCAGAAGAGGGAGAGAGAGAAAGAGAACAGCTGGAGAGAGAGGAGAGAGAAGAGGGAGACACAGAAAAGAGGAGGACAGAGAGAGGAGAGAGAGCGAGGACATGGGGCAGTGGGATAGAAAGAGAGAGAAGAGGGAGAAATAGAGGAGAGAAAGAGAGAAGGGGATAGACAGAGGTGAGAAGGGGAGAGAGAGACTGGTAGATAGAGGAGTGGGATAATAGAGAGGGGAGGGAGACAGTAGAGACAGAGGGAAGAAGAAGAGGGAGACAAAAGAGAAGGATTAGAGAGAAAGAGAGAGTAGAGAGGGATATATAGACAGAGAGAGGGGGGAAGAGAGAGTGAGAGAGAGAGAGAAGGGCCCAGGGCGACTGTTAAACTGACGTAATCAGATCAACTTAGTGACCTGGATAAACACCCAGAACCAGAGAACGGAGAGAGAGAAAGAGGAGAGGGAGAGGGAGAGCGAGAGGAGAGAGAAGAGAGAGAGAGAGGGGAGAGGGAGGAGAGAACGAGGGAGGAGAGAGACAGAGGGAGAGAAAGAGAAGGGAGAGAGAGGGAGGAGAGGGAGAGAGAGAGGAGAAGGAGAGGGAGGAGAAAGAGAAGAGGGAGGAGAAGAGAGAGAAGAGAGAAAGAGAGGGAGAGAGGAAATAGAAAGAGAGGCAAGAGAGGAGAGAGAGGCAAGAGAGAGGAGAGAGGAGAGGGAGAGGAGCGTGAAAGAGAGGAAAGAGAGGGAGAGAGAGGGGAGAAAGAGAAGTAGAGGATAGAGAGAGAGAAAGAGAGAGGGAGAGAGAGAGAAGAGAGAGGGAGAGAGAGAAAAGAGAGAGAAAGAGGAGAGAGGAAGAGAGGAGAGGAGAGAGAAAGAGAGGAGGAGAGAGAAAGAGAGGCAGAGGAGAGAGAAAGAGAGGAAAGGGAGAGAAAGAGAGAGAAAGAGGGAGAAAGAAAGAGGGAGAAAGAGAGGAGGGAAAGAGAAAGAGAGGAGAGAGGAAAAGAGGAGAGAGAAAGAGAGAGGAGAGGAAGGGAGGAGAGAGAAAAAGAGAGGGGAGAGGAAAAGAGGAGAGAGAAAGAGGGAGGAGAGGAAGGGAGGAGAGAGAAAGAGAGAGGAGAGAGGAAGAGAGGAGAGAGAAAGAGAGAGGAGAGGAAGGGAGGAGAGAGAAAAAGAGAGGAGAGAGAAAGAGGAGCGAGAAAGAGAGAGGGAGAGAGGAGAGGGATCCATCCATCCAAATCCACTGATGGAATAACCTGGTCCTTCAGTATATTCAGGTTCAGCTGACCTCATTCTTTGAGCACACGCTGCTGCTGAACCTGGACCTGACCAACTGCAGCAACATCAGACCTGTTTGCTTAAGTTAAATCCAGATGGCGACTTTATTTTTGGCCGGACAGTGCATCTCGACACGTAAAAATATAACTATACACAAGAGGTTGTAGGGAGAAACAGCAAAGATGAAATAATAATAACGACTGACAGGAAACGGGGTGAGTTGTTGTACAGTTGTGTGGCGTACGGTATAAACGTATCCAATAGCAACCAAAATCCCGTGGTTTCTTTTCTGTTTCCCTCGTCCCGTTCGGACACGGGTGAGCGCACAGAGCGAATGCAGAGGTGACGGGGGGGAGGGCACGGGTGAAGAATGCCCCCATCAGCAGTCCTCGTGCATCAGTGTCGTCCCGTATTGTCCCTGCATTGTCTCGGGACGTCCCTTTTGTCCCGCACACAAAGACGCTGCCGTGTGCGCGACCGCCGCAGTTACACCACGGCCCGTTCGGTAACAAAACGGCCGCCGTGAGCTCACGGGAGAGTTATGTTGTTATGTCGAAGTCGTTTTCAGACTCCAAATTGAGTAATATATTTGGCGCTTAAAGGTGGAGGGCCCCGTTAAACGCTTTTCTCCATGGAGGTGTTATTGTTTTGTCTGGAATGTTCCGCCGTACGGCATTAAACCCTTCTGCCTTCACGGAGACTGAACCAGACCGAGCTACAGGTCAGATCTGCGGAGAGGTGACCCCGCTCACAGTCAGAATGTCAGTTTTTGTAGGTATTTTTGAGCTGTAAAACCGCCTGTAATTGAGTAAATGTAAAGTAGAGCTGTTTAATGTCACACTGTGGAACATTTCAGGCAGAGCAATGACATCTCCGTGGAAACAAACAGACCAGAAAGGTTACACAATGCACCTTTAAAGGGACAGTTCGGAATTTTGGACTTAGAGCCTCATTTCTTCGTGTTGGAGACGTGTGGAGACACTTTTTTAAATATTCCCTCCAGTCCTTGTATTTGCAGAGGTTGCTGGTGCTAGGCTAGTGTATGTCAATGGCCATAGTCGTCCTGCCACTAAAAACAGTCTGACCCACTCCACAGACCCGAGGAAAAACTATTAGAGCTCGAGACTGTCCATGTGAACGTCTGTGTCGATAGAATAATGTCTGAAATAAAACTAACCTTGCATCACATGAATCGTCGCATGTTGAGGGACTATTTTCTCATATATCACTCTGCCGCTGCCAAGCTTTATATCAGGAAGTACAACTCGCTGCTGCTACTCAGACATAAATCCTTCAAATGTAAGATTGGTTTTACTTCTAAAATTATTCCCCGGACACAGACGTTCACATGGACAGTCTGGAGTTCTAATAGTTTTTCCTCGGGTCTGTGGAGTGGGTCAGACTGTTTTTAGTGGCAGGACGACTGTGGCCATTGACATGCACTAGCCTAGCACCAGCAACCTCTGCAAATACAAGGACTGGAGGAAGATTTAAAAAAGTGTCTCCAACACTCTGGATCATGAGGAAATGAGGCCCTATGTCCAAAACTTGAGTAAAAGTTGAGTTACTCTTCCCACAGTTTAAACATCTCTGTTTCTTGTACTGCGCCCAAATATTTTGTTGCATCTTTAAAAAATATTTGATATTTGTCAGTTTGGACAAGTTCCATTTTATCCTATCACGCACTTCAAACCACATTTATACGTTGCAAGATGGGTAAAATGTCTTGCTCAAGGACACAGCAGCAGTGCACACTGGTCGGAGATGACTAATATTACTATTTTTATTAATCTAATCAAGGCGATCTGCAAAAAACATCCAGGTAAGTTCCAGAGTGTCCATGGGCGTATACTAGTCTGCACTGAAAAAAGACAATAACTAAGTAAGGTAAAATGATTTTGTTTATTATTTTAAGTGTAAAAAGTTGTTGTTTTTCTCTTATTTTAAGTGCAGCCAGATGTAGTTTCATATTTTAAGTACAAAAAGTCTTATTGCACTGGCAGATCATTTTACTCGTCGAGTGAAATTTACTCAAATCATGGTAAAACTTTCTTTCATTTCAGCTTGGTTAGATTTTGTTTTTTGCGGTCTATGTGCTCTTATACTTGTTCTGATACAGCTCAAGATCATTTTTGTCCCGTGAATGTGACTTTTTAGTGTTGATACCTACTTAAATCAGTATCTAGTTTCAGTACTAGTTTTAGTATCGATTACTGTGTAATTTTCGATGCTTTTGACACCCCAAACCCCAAAATCATGTAGTTTTACCCACAGAAATCGAACACTTGTAGAGGAAAACGGATCAAACCACACATCTGAGTGGCAGCATTAGCCCTGCTCTGGCTCCTAACCTGCTCTACATGTGAAAATGTAGTATTACCTACAACACTGCTCTTATAATGTTGGATATATTCTTTCTAGATCTCTTCTGTGTTCACTCTCCTGTTCTTTCAGCGTGTGGGCCTGGAGCTCCTTCTCTCCATCACGCCTCCTCTTTCTCCTCGTCTTACACTTAATGCACAAAGCACAGGCCTAATGCAAACTAAAGTCGTGATGGTCCAGTGTCAGCGTTACGCGAGTGTGATTTTAGCAGCATAATGGGATCATCTGAAGAAGAAAGGCACGGGTTGTAGGGGTGGAATATATTGTAGAGGTACTGAAACATTTCGAAACCAAATGATGAAACATGAAAGAGGCCGGCCTGACCCAAAAAGAGCTGATTTAAAGTGAAGCAGTGGAACTTTTGTGGTGGATGGACGGGAACATGTTTGTCTTATGGAGATGTTATAGTTTTTTGGGGGGATGTTCCACACTATTGTTTTTAACTGTATGTTTTGATCATACTTAATTTGTTTATGTTGTTGTAAGACGCCCTTGAGTGTCGAGAAAGGCGCCTAATAAATAAAATGTGTTATTATTATTATTATTATTATTATTATTATTATTATTATTATTATTATTATTATTATTATGGCATTAAACAATTATTTAAATGATTAAATTTGTTGGTGGTTTGCCCTGTTAATGTGTGTGTGTGTGACAGTGTGAATTGTTCTTATTGTTGACTATAAATACATTGTAAATGTATATGTATGTGTATGTGTGTATGTACTGTATATGTATATGTATGTGCATATGTATGTGTATATGTATGTGCACATGTATATGTATGTGTATGTGCATATGTATATGTATGTGCATATGTATATGTATATGTATGTGCATATGTATATGTATATGTATGTGTATGTGCATATGTATATGTATGTGAATATGTATGTGTATATGTATATGTATATGTATATGTATGTGCATATGTATGTGTATATGTATATGTATGTGCATATGTATATGTATGTGTATGTGCATATGTATATGTATGTGCATATGTATATGTATATGTATGTGCATATGTATATGTATGTGTATGTGCATATGTATATGTATGTGCATATGTATATGTATATGTATGTGCATATGTATATGTATGTGCATATGTATGTGTATATGTATATGTATATGTATATGTATGTGCATATGTATATGTATATGTATGTGTATATGTATGTGTATATGTATGTGAATATGTATGTGTATATGTATATGTATGTGTATGTGCATATGTATATGTATGTGTATATGTATATGTATGTGTATATGTATGTGAATATGTATGTGTATATGTATATGTATATGTATATGTATGTGCATATGTATGTGTATATGTATATGTATGTGCATATGTATGTGTATGTGCATATGTATATGTATGTGCATATGTATATGTATATGTATGTGCATATGTATATGTATATGTATGTGTATGTGCATATGTATATGTATGTGCATATGTATATGTATATGTATGTGCATATGTATATGTATATGTATGTGCATATGTATATGTATATGTATGTGTATATGTATATGTATATGTATATGTATATGTATGTGCATATGTATATGTATATGTATGTGCATATGTATATGTATATGTATGTGTATATGTATATGTATATGTATATGTATATGTATGTGCATATGTATATGTATGTGCATAGAAACTATTTAGCTATAATCTCCTGCGGAACATCTTCATAAGCTTAATGTCTCTGTACGTTGTCCCTTCAAATAAAGATTAACTGTATTAAATTACACTCTTTTTACTGCATTTTTTTTTTTATTAAATAAATAAATAAATAGGCCCAAACCCTTGTTGCCTATGGTGGTAAAGAGATACATTGAAGTAGGGCTGGGCAATATGGAGCAAAATGTGTATCTCGATATATTTTGCTATATCTCAATATACGATATATATCTCGATATCTGTACTAGGTGTGGGCGATGTGGCAAAAATATCATATCACAATTAAAAAAAAATTAAAATCACGATTTCGATTTTATCACGATCTCAAATCGAAAAAGGAAAAACACACAATTTAGGCCAAAGACGCTTTCTGAAAGGTGTTTTATAAGTGTAGCTCCTCTGACATGTGTGTGCGCCTCTTTCTCTCTGCGTTTGAGCGAGAACGTCAGAATTGCATTGAAAAAAAAAAAAGGCAGAATCAATCTGTGGCGCTTGGTCATCAGTGTGTGTAGAACTGCAGGTTACAGAATGTGCCCAAGGCGATTTCTATGATCTCTGCACTTTGGCAGATCGTCTACACCTTCTTATTCTTCACAATTTAATATTGTCAGATCGAACAACCCTAATCAGTGTAAGAAAAATAACCCCAGAACCTGAGCTCCTTTAGCCTGAAGCTCTGGAGGTTCTTTATTTTAACAGACCCATGTTCCTCCAGGAGCTCTGAGGTATCCCACAATCCACTGCACAGATCTGAGGTATCCCACAATCCACTGCACAGATCTCAGGTATCCCACAATCCCCTGCACAGATCTGAGGTATCCCACAATCCCCTGCACAGATCTGAGGTATCCCACAATCCACTGCACAGATCTGAGGTATCCCACAATCCACTGCACAGATCAAACTGAACGTTTCCAAACACGATTGTACAAGTTCAACTCTACAGCAGATTATTCACTCAAATCTTCTGCACAAATAAACTTTACAACATCTAAACCAGAACTGGGACAGAGCCACATCAGCCTGTTTGAAACAGTGACGTGTTTAATGCAGCTTTGGCACATTTGTTTATGTTTTATAGAAACAAAGCTTAAAACAGCATGGCTCATTTGCATAAACTATAAATGCTGAGAAAAACAGCTCAGTAAATGGTGGAAAAGGTCAGTGGTGCTGAAGCTTTGGGCGTTCACAGGCTGTTGTGGCGCCGCCGTGAATGAGACACGAGGGGAGGACGAGGAGGCGAGAACAGAGACGACAAACAAGAGAAGCAGCGAAATCAGAAGTAAATATAAGAATTATATCGATATATACGATATGTCAAAATCCATATCGAGTTAAAAAAAATATCGCCCACTATTACGCTGAAGCTAATATATGGTGTTGCCCTATATTTCTACTTAAAAAACTCCAAGTTTTCAACAATAACAGAAGTGAATTCTCTGGAGAAGATCTGAGCTGTGTGATTCTCAGCAGGACCCCCCTGAACGACTCCGAGGAGACTGGAAGTAGAATGGGAGTGATCAGCGGGGGGTACAGCTGCTGCTAATGTCTGCCAGCTAAAAACACAGGACACAACCATCATACAAGCTCGATCACAGCCGGAGCGCAGTGTCACAGGAAGTGCTCAGGGAGTTTACTGCCAACAGTAGTTGACGGGATCACGGCAATAACTGTACACAAGTAATTAGAACAGTACGAGGCTTCATCTACTGTTTCATTTTCATTTTGCAGCATCTGGACTCCCCAGGAACCTGCACCAGGATCCTGACTGTGGAGTTTGGAGACAGTGACGACGATCTTCAGGAAAGTCACAGATTCAGCTATGGTCAAAAGTGTTCATCACTCATTCATTATCTGCAAGGCAAATGTATTTGTGCAGCATAATTTGTACACAAAGTAATTCTAAGTGCTTTACAGAAGAAGAAATACATTAAAATCACAAGACAAACAAATCAAAACGTAAATAATCATCATAAAATTAAAGAGCGAGAGACATTAAATGAGAGAGAAGAGTGAGTAATGAGAAATAAAAACCTTTCAGTCGTCTGCAGCTGAACAGAACTGTTCTGAGTCTGGATTTAAACAGAGTCACAGTCGAGTCTGTCTCACATGTTCAGACTGTTCCAGGTTTTAGCTGAAACTCTGACTCCCCGAGTTTAGTCCTGACTCTGGGACCAGTAACTTTCTTTAAAAAGGTGCTGTATAAATAAAATATCACTCTATTATAATAGGAAATTCACACTGTAGCCTGTGATATTAGCGTTGATATATGCTCCTTTAGTCGGAGCCCTACCTCACAGTGTAATACGGCTGTCAAAATGAACTACGCAGATTCATATAAATAAGTGTAAATTTGACATAACGAAGGTATAAAGTGTGATCACCATGTGCAAACAGCATCAAACCCACTGTCTCTAATCCACAGGAATATGTGTTAAAACTGGGGAGGTTCACTAGACAACTGTAAACGGAAAAGTGTAAGGTCACTTATTTCGATGGTGAAGTGTGAATCAATAGACACTGCTGTTGATTTAGGCTCCGTGTAGCTCATTTTGACAAGGCCCATTTCCACAGAGCACCGGTCCCTGAGCTCCTCAGATGCAGATGGTTCATGTGGCACTAACATGTCACAGATGGACTTTGGAGAGACTTGTGCACGAGCAGAGCCGCTTTAAAGTCTCTGAGCCACAGGGGGCAGTGCAGAGACCTGAGACCAGGACACATGTGCTCGGACTTCAGGAGAATGAACGCAAAATGTCCAATCTGCACCTTAATCACTGCTCACTCACACATACAACCAAACTGACACATGGGATGAGACACGAGGTCTGTCAGCATGAGAAAAGACAGCGCAGTAGCTTATAAAAATGTTTTTTTCAGCTCAGTGAGCAATTTTTGTCTCACATTTTGAAATGCACTGGAAAAAAACAATATCTGGGTAAGACTTAAATTAAGAATATTTTACTTTATTTGAGCAGATTCATCTTGACAAGTGAAATGATCTGCCAGTGGAATAAGTGTTTTTTCTTAATTCAAGCAACATTTGATTTTATTTCTTATTTTAATTGCAAAAAGTTGTTTTTCTTATTTTAAGTGTACCAAGATGTATTTTCATATTTTAAGTACAAAAGTCTTATTCCATTGGCAGATCATTTTACTTGTCAAGTGAAATTTACTCAAATCATGGTAAAACTTTTTTAATCCAAGTCATTTCAGCTTGACTAGGTTTTGTTTTTTGCAGCGTACCTGTCATTTTACTTTTTGGTTTTTCACTTCTTTTGGGAACTACCGCTTCTTAAACGGTGTAACTCAGCAGTATTTATTATCTTTTTCGTCCTAATCAAATGAAAACTAATAGAAAACATGTTTATCTTGTAGCACAAAATCTTGCCTCATCCCCAAGTTGTGTCCAGAAAACAAACAGCAGAGGGATGAGATTTCCCTGATCTATTTATAAGCTCCGACTAGTGAAAAGTCCAAGCACATGACTGAAGTGAGAGCAGAATCAGTGGGCTGTGTGTGAGACATCTGCTGTGGCTCAGACAAACAGCAGGACCAGCTCGCACAGGCCTATGGAGTCTGAAGGTTACTCACACTGTGTCAGGGTCTGCAGCGCTGCTCAGAGTTCGACATGTTTGAATAAACTCCACAGAGTCTGAACACAGAAGGATTTGAAGTACTAAAGCAGAACTAGTACAAACACGTGTTATAGCAAGTACTTTATACAGATTTGTCCATCTCGGGTCCAAACCAGGTCTTTATTCGGCTAATTTAAAACAAATCCTGACATGACTGAGCGAGGTCTAAACCAGAACTCAACCCCAGACTTCTTAAACAGACCTAAACCAATATCTAA
The DNA here is from genome assembly GCA_034769755.1 of Odontamblyopus lacepedii. Classification (NCBI taxonomy): domain Eukaryota; kingdom Metazoa; phylum Chordata; class Actinopteri; order Gobiiformes; family Gobiidae; genus Odontamblyopus; species Odontamblyopus lacepedii. The sequence continues at coordinate 38,913,567 of CM068346.1, read as the reverse complement.
GGAGGATTACAGCAGGAGAAAGTCAGGTCTAAACTAGGGCCCGACCGATATGGATTTTGTTGCTTCAGTTGTTTATAAAACTTAAGTTTGGCTCTATTGGATTTTCATTTGGGTTTGTTTAGGCGACATTTATTGTTATTCTGCCTCCTTACGTCATATTTAAAAGGCAGTAGTTCAGCCTAATGGCATTTTTGTATGATATTCTAGCCAGTAAACAAAGTAAACTACCGCTATTAGCTTTTAGCGGTAAATGTATGTGCGCTGCGTTTTTGTTTTTTTTAACCTTTATTTAAGTAACCAGGAAAGCCCCATTGAGATTACTAATCTCTTTTTCAACGGAGTCCTGCCACGCACACATCACTTTCATACTAGGCAATGTGGGTGAAGTGTCTTGCCTAAGGACACGACGACAGTTTTTGCCACTGGCGCCCCACTGTGGCACCTGGAATTCCCAGTGGTCTCCCATCCAAGTACTAACCAGGCCCTGCTGAGCTGCTGAGATCTGACGGGATCAGGCTTTGACGAGCCGGTATGGCCACTTAATTAATGATATGCTAAATGCTGATAATTCACACTTTTATTCACAGCTCAGCGATATGTTTCCAAGAGCCCACATCGGCCGATAATATCAACCAACCGATATATCGGTCGGGCCCTAGTCTAAACCAGGACTAAAGTGTCACTCTACCAAGTCTGAACCAAATCCAGGACTATTGATGTGAAGTGGGACTAAACCAGAAATAAAAATGTAAGTAAAAACAGGGGTCGTATACTGAACAAACTATTATATTGAGTATTGTTGCATCTCTAACCTGGACTAAACATGGTCTAAACCAGGACTAAACCAAGTCCAACACAGGTCTAAAACAAGCCTACACCAGGATTTAACCAGGACTAAACCAGGTCTTTCTCCAAATCGTAGCTGCTGTGCTGCTGTCACTTCTGCTCTGTGATGTTCGTCTTTCTGTTGAAAAGCCTTTTATCCCCGGCCTTGTTCAGCTCAGCACGACTCTGTTCTCCGGGGCTCTCGGGACTCGTCTAAAATGTTCCTTTGTCGTGGATTCTGACTGCGTCCTCGTACAGCGGTGTTATTTCATATAGTCACGCTGCAATGTGAAGCCGTGGGTAGAGTATAGACTTATATGTGCTCTATATCACTTTAGGCTGGGGGCCTGTCACTTGTTCAATTCAATTACAGGTGGTTTTATAGCTCAAAAACACCTAGAAAACCAGACATTCAGACTGTGAGCGGGGTCGCCTCTCCACAGATCTGACCTGGAACTTGGTCTGGTTTGGTTTCCATGACGATAGAAAGGTTTCATGCCGTACTGTGAAACATTCCAGACAAAATAATAACATCTTTAGGGGAAAAAAGCACTTCACGGATGCTCCACCAGAAAATATACACAAATGCAGCTTTAATTTGTACTTAAAGGTGCACTATCCAAATTTTGTGGTGCTTGTCTCCATGGAGATGCTATCATTTTGCCTTGAATGTTCCACAGTATGGTATTAAATTGAGATATCTTGCATTTATTCATTTATTCATTTAACATTTATTGCAAAAAATTCCTTGAAAAGCATGCATTTTATTGTAAAAAGGCTCAGCTCATCACAGATCTGACCTGTAACTTGGCCTTATGGTGTCGCCTGGTTGTCTGAGATAGTTTAAAGTTTAATGCCATACTGTGGGACATTCCAGGCCAATTAAAGCAATAACATCTACATGGAAACAAGTAGGTGTATTTCCAAAGAATAGACCTTCAAAATGAAAAACTAAATCACATTTGAAGAAAAGGTGCAAGAAACACCGAAACACAAATGTTCAAATCATGTAATATTGCCAACATAAGTCTTTGGTCACTTATTCACAGTGGAAAGTACAGAAAAAATACCCGGAAAAGTAATATTTCTTTAAAAAAAAAAACTGAAATAAATATAACTGAGTATACCCTCCTCTGGTATTCAGTCTCAGTCCTTATTTACTTCACAGTATTGATCATTTTAACAGGGCAGTAAGTACATAATGAACCGTCTATAGTGGTTCATTAATATTGCATAATGAATAATGAGCCTAATGATTTCAACTGTGTGTGTTTAAGTAGAAAATCAATTGAAAAAACGTGAATAAAGTGTATAAAAATATAAAACAACCGTATATAAAAAATACCCTCTACCACAGGCATGTCCAAACTATGGCCCGGGGGCTAAATGTGGCCCTCAGACCAGTTGTTTTGGCCCTCAGGCTTCCACAATTAGTACTTTTTACTGCATGTTTTTGAAATCCACCTTGATCAACCAAATGTAGTGTTTCCTTTTGAGGGTCTGAGCCTGAACAAAGGTCTGGAGGGTCATTCAGACCTGTTATAAACGCACAGATTTGAATTACTCACTGTTTTGACCCTCAGTCTATGTCCCTCGATCGACCCTCACACTGGTCTGTGTTTTAATATGTGGTCCTGGATGAAAAAAAGTTTGGACGCCCCTGATCTACCATTATCCAGGCTTGGCACCAGCACAAAGTAAACAAAAGTCACTCCACAGATCAATATTTACCATCGGATACAAATTAAACAGGCACCGTTGTTGTTTACGTATTCATCCACTCACGCTCCTCCGTCCCACATGACCCCTCCCCCTGCCCCTCTCTCTTTTGCCCCTCTCTCTTTTGCCCCTCCTCACCCTGCCCCTGCCTTAAGCCCCTGGTACACCGGCCTCTCCCCATTGTGTACTGAACGGGGCATGTGACGCACTGTAGCCAACGTCCCGTGAGCTGACGCATGAGGCCGGGTGGGGTATTAGATCACCCCCGCGTCCTGTTCACACCATTACACAGTCCGGTTTTGGCACGGGGCCCTAAATGAATCACGGTAAACTCCCCCCGTACTCGTACCACCCCTGGCCCCCCGTCCGGTAAGAAGAATACGGGGTAGAAAAGATCGGACAGATGTTTGTGTAATTTGCTCGCGGTGCCAGATACTGTAGAAGGAGAATTTAGTGGTTCAAATTATATGTTATTACGCTGAAGTGCGGGTTGGCTTAAAACTCGATTTTGACAGTAAAGACAGGCTTCATACTGGATGCAGATTCAGATACCACAATGCTATTTTTGCTCTTTATTGTAATATATTGTGTTGTGTGAGCTGCCGTGTCCAAATAATTTCCCTTGTGGATCAATAAAGTTTGTCTAAGTCTATTAAAAAACACTGAAAATCACAAAATAATAGAGGTTTAATATTACAAAACGATCTTACACTAGTTTGTAGAGATTTTTTGGCTTCCGATCTGATTTTTTTTAAGGAGTGCTCTTTCCGATACTGATCCGATACCTTTTTTAATTCAACCCTAAGGAATAGAAGGAACCGCACGTATTGAAAGGATTACTTCAGTGTTTTATTACACTTTCAAAACCTTTCAAAACCAAACGCGCTCACAGATCTTGTTGTATCGCTCCGGTAGCTCCGTCTCTGTAATGTCGTGTCGTGAAGGAAGTTCGTACCTTAGCTCCAAAAAGTCCATTAGACGACGAAAGCCGATGTTTTCCACGACAGGCAGCGGTCGATCGTCTAAAGCGATGATCAAGTCTCATCTCGTCCGGATGATTCTTTTGTAAGTGACGAATCAAATTGGTCGTGTTAATGTGGCTCTGCTGTTACCTCCAGGAGAAACTGTTGAAACTGAAATTGTTTTGTTGTAGTGAAAAGTCCCACACAGCGACATGGCGGCGTTTTGCTTTACAGCTGCCGTAAAGCGCGTCAATGCTGCAAAAACATGTGAAACTGGTGACTCCAATACCGTCCGATACTCATAAAAGAGCCGGATCTGGAGCCAATACCGATACTGAACACGGGATCGGGACGTCCCTACTAGTTTGTAAACTTTCCGTATCGATACCTCCTCAAATGATTGATTGATGATTAAAATAGATTTTGCTAACCAAAAGTTTAGTTAAATGAATTATGGAAATTCAACAAAAAAACTGCTAATACTAATAATTGTAAAGTATAGCCTATTTAAAGTTTATTTCCTATTAAAGTCCTATATTATGCTATTTTCTAATCTAAGTTATAATGTTTCCTCATCAAAATCATATCTGGAGTTGTGTTTCGTTTCATTCACACATGGATATTTAGTCTTGCCCATCTCTACTGAACTAAAGCAAACGTGTGTGAATGAAACAAAACACAAATCCAGGTGTGTTTTTGCAGCAATTATAACATGGCTTAACACTCACAAGAGTCCATTTTGTGTATTATGGGACCTTTAAACTCTTCAAGGCCTACGGGATCATATACGATACCGGGGAATATGTTATATATAACCACACATTATTTTCCAACCTTAAAAGATAGAAACTTACTTTTTTCCCCCTTGGAAACATATATGCGGGATAATGCTATACTATCCTGTTGTTTTCCGCCCAGTGGATCCGCTCTGTCCATTTTCATTGGCCCAAACTTTGCCAAAGAGTGAAATGAGTCAAAATGGTCGATGCTCTGAGTGTCTGTGTTCATAACAATTGAAAAAGCCGTTCCAAGTGCAGTTTTTTCTCAACTAAATGGCAAATTACGCATCTTGGTGTGTGTAATTGCGTATCCCTTTCTATTTTTATTTGAAAGGTTTATTTCACTCAAAATGAACAAATACAAATGTAATAAACACTGTGAAAATGCAGAAGTGCTGTGGCTCTGGCCCTGGACCTGACAGGAGCTGTTTCCAGGACTGGACCAGAAAATATATTTTGCACTTTTGTAGCTAAGGCCCTAAATTAAGCATTTTTTATTTCCGAAAAGTTGTTGATACATTCTGTGTGTTTTGTATAAAAGAGTGAATTTTATTTATCTATTTCTGGTCCTGTAGCTTTTATTACAGCCAAATGACACAACTACAGCAGCAGATTGTGAAATAACAGGTTGGACTGAACAAAAAGATATATAACACTTCATTATAGGGTAAAAGGGGCAGTTTTAAAAGCAAAATTAAGAAAAAAAATCCAGGCGAGGACAAATTTACTGAAATTTCCCTTAGGTCTCTTAATACTGAAAGATTAGACACAAAAGTTTCAGCACACAGCAGCAGCATAAGCAAACATAAATTACAATCCATTTTCTTTTCTCCAAAAAGCTTTCCCATCGGTCATCATTAGCCTACCCATTACAGAATTCCTCATTTATCAAAGGATTAAATATTTGTATAGTCACAGTCACAGTCTCCCTTCTGTACGCTCCTCTAATGTCCCGCAGTGTGGCTTTGTTCTGCAGCCACGACGGTCCGATCTCCGCTCTCATCGGTTCCAGATGGTCCAGGGACTGCCATTTGTGTCCTGAATCTGGAGCACTGGGCTAAGCTACCATTATACGGGCTTACAAGTCCCTAATCACCCGCAGACCTTCGCCGCACTGCACTGCTTTTAAAGGCACACTCTACTATTACGACTGCAGGACCTCGTCTAATCTTAGGCTCCGGTCTCCGGGGAGCGTCACCGTTTGGTCAAAAGCAAAAAAATCCTCAGTGCTGTGTAGTTATATAGATTCATGTTAGTACAAAGTGGGACATGGAGTGGCTCGGCTCTTTATAAATGATGTAAAAGAACGGCAAGAGTTGTATCTACTGGTTTGAATGGTAAATACACTAAGATTCCTACTAACAAACTCATCATGCACCAAAATATAGTCTTGATCATGTCAGGTAGGACTTTTTAAAGGTCCGATGTTACACAAAATGGATTCTTCTGCACTTTGAGCTATATTACGTCATGAAAAACAACCCGTTAGCCGTCGCATGCTAAACAGGAAGTGCTCCAGGAGGCTCTTCCGGCTCCTTCTCTTCCTTTTTCCCACTGACTCACACTGGGATCTTCTCACTCGTCTCTCTGGACCTGCCGCTGTGGCCTCGTCATTTTGGTCTTAAAATGTTCGTATGAACCCGCGACACAGGATCCTGAATTTTTCATTTCACTGTTTTGTTCGTAAATCAAGATATGAACATAAATAACGGACCAATCAGACACCTTCATTCCCCGAGGTCCCTCCCCCTAGCGTTAACAACAGGTTTGATTGACAGCTCGTGAGTTTCGTTGCCAAGTAAGTTCCCTTGCCGCTTTCCTGCCCCGATCAACTATTTTTGAAATAAAATGACAAAATATCTCAAACAATTACAACAGCTAATGTTACTAGAATCTTAACTAGCATAAATAAAGTGAATTTCGTTAAATTGCGACTCTATTGTTGTTCGTACGTAACAGAACATAGAACATAAATCAGTGACTTAAACAGTGACAGTGATTTAAAGTTTGATGATAAAAGCTAAAAGTTTCCTTATTATTCTCGAGAATCAACATTATAACAAATCAGAAAACAGTGTGATTTAAGCGACTGAACCACTATAACCTCGTGCTGAAAAACAGTTTGGACTCCTCGGTTTTATCTTGACGAGCTCCTGCTGTGATTGGCCCCAAACCACCTGTGGGCCAAAGACTGGACCAATCACAGGGCAGCATGTGGTTTTGGCAGAAGTCAAAGGTGAAGTGCCCAGACAAACCAAAACAAACATGGGAACACAGACAAATACCAGCAGAAATACAGACTTTTTCATCTGAACTTCTCAATTCCTTTCAGTGAGAGCCAGATTGATTCGTTTTGTTTGTGCTATTATGGTTTTTAAGATATTTGCAGTTTTATTTTGGGCCGATGACGTCGTCCAGCCCCTCAGAATGTTAAATAGAGAATATTTCTAAAATTATTCAGTATTATTTCTGCGGTAATGTATCTGCGGTAAGACTGTATCAGTCTTTAGTAGTTTTATATAATAATACAGACTTCTCCACAGCCTGAGATCGTTTATCGCCACTAGTTTTGCGGAGTTTGGTGCTGTCAACTGAGCGGAAATGACATGATATGATTCCACAAAAATAATAATGAATAATTTTTAAAATATATTCGCACAAATGGAAAATGTCACAGCACAAACTAAATACAAATGTTTTCTATAATTTTCTGCCTGTTTTGAGGCTGTTTCACATTTTGAGGGGCTGGACGACGTCATCGACTGAAAATAAAACTGCAAATATCTTAAAAATCAAAATAGCAAAAATGAAACTTTTTGCAGCACAAACAAAGCACAAACGACTGACAGTTTTTGTGTAGGGGCCAACTTCCCGGAGGTCACCGTTAGTTTGCCCGCGTATATAAACCGTCTAACTCTCCACACAGTTTTCGCTTTAACAGTGGAGCAGCTCAGACCTACAGAAGACATTCCCCGGGATATTCCGAGCACATGTCCGAATCGATCCCAGGAAGCTGCAATTACAGCCGCATCAGTCAAACATCGACCCCCACATAAACACGCAGACAACAGGAGACAGGAGCCGGACCCATTACCCGCCAGCATAAAACAGCGTAGTAAATAAGGCATGACACATAACATTTACCCGCGTGCACTCGGGCTTTTACTTTGAAGGGCCATGTTAGTGCATGATGGGTAGCTCGCCCCGGAGGTGAGCTGACTCAACTGTTTCCGCCACCGCGATCAAAGAGATGTGTAACCTGACACCCGTCCGTTCCCATAAGGAGCGCGCGGCGGCAGTGATGCATTGTGGGGGGAAAAAGGGACGAACGCGAGGGGACGTCACAGGGCCGCGCTGACTCAGCATTTCTCAGCATCAGGATCAGAGAGACAGAGGAGAAGAAAGGATGTGATAAAAGAGGACAGAGGGGCTAGAGGGGACTATTACTACTACTACTACTGCTATTACTACTACTACTACTACTACTGCTATTACTACTACTACTATTACTACTACTACTACTATTACTACTACTACTACTATTACTATTACTACTACTGCTATTACTACTACTATTACTACTATTACTACTGCTATTACTACTACTATTACTACTACTACTACTGCTATTACTACTACTACAACAACTACTACTACTACTGCTACTACTACTACTACTACTACTACTACTACTATTACTACTACTACTACTGCTATTACTACTACTACTACTACTACTAATACTGCTATTACTACTACTACTACTGCTATTACTACTACTGCTACTACTGCCATTACTACTACTACCACTGCTATTACTACCACTACTACTACCATTACTACTACCACTACTACCATTACTACCACTACCATTACTAACACCGCTATTACTACTACTACTACCACTACTATTACTACCACCGCTACTACTACTACTACCATTACTACTACCATTACTACCGCTATTACCACTACTACTACCACTACCATCAATACTGCCATTACTACTACCACCATCACTGCCATTACTACTAACACCGCCATTACTACTACTACTACTACTACCATTACTACCACTACCATCAATTACTAATAATAATACCGCCATTATCACTACTACTATTACTACCGCTATTACTACCACTACCACCGCCATTACTACCATTAATACCACTACTACTACCACTACCATTACTCACTACCACTGCTATTACTACTACCATTACCATTACCAATTACTACCGCCATTACTACCACCGCTACTACTACTACTACCGCTACTACTATCACTATTACTACCACTACTGCTATTACTACTCATTACCAATACCGCTATTACCACTACTAATACTGCCATTACTACTACCATCACCGCTATTACTACCACTAGCACCGCCATACCATCACTACCATCACTGCCATTACTACTACCACTACCGCTATTACTCACTACCAATACCACTACCATCATCAATACCGCCATTACTACTACTAACACTGCCATTATCACTACTAATACTACCACCACTAGCACCGCTATTACTACCACTACTAATACCACTATCACCGCTATTACTACTACTACTACTGCTATTACTACTACTAATACTGCTATTACTACTACTACTACTACTAATACTGCTATTACTACTACTAATACTGCTATTACTACTACTAATACTGCTATTACTACTACTACTACTACTAATACTGCTATTACTACTACTAATACTGCTATTACTACTACTAATACTGCTATTACTACGACTGCTACTACTACTACTACTAATACTACTACTGCTATTACTACTACTACTACTGCTATTACTACTACTACTACTGCTATTACTACTACTACTACTGCTATTACTACTACTACTGCTATTACTACTACTACTACTGCTATTACTACTACTACTACTACTGCTATTACTACTACTACTACTACTACTACTACTGCTACTGCTAATACTACTGCTACTACTAGTACTACTACTGCTAATACTACTACTGCTAATACTAATACTACTACTACTACTTCTACTACTACAACTGCTACTTCTACTGTTATTGTTACTCTTTGCACTGCAACAAGGTCTGTGTAAAATTTGTTCTTTTGAATTTCAAAGAAGAAAAACAACAAAATGGGAAAAACAGTTTATTTCATTATTCCATTTTAGTGTCAAACAAAAAAAAAACAGATTTGGACCTGTATTTCCAGTATTTAATTTAAAGTTTATTTCCCAGGTTTGACTACCCCAAATTTAAGACTTTTTTTTAAGACAACTTCAATGAAAATTAAGGCCAACATCGCACCCATTCTGTGGTAGGCCTGGGCAAAAAAATCGATTTAAAATAAAAATCGCGCTGTCAAGTGAAATCGAATCGTTCGTACCCGTGTTATTTTGGTCAAAAGGGAAACCGTTATCGCAGCGTCCTTTCCATATGCAGCAGAAAACAGCTCCAAAGGGATTTAGAGCTGAAATATTCTAACAGAGGAGGGTTTTATCTTTCACTCACTTTTTATTTACGTCGATAGACCCAAGAATGACAAAGATATTAACTTTTAAATACTCTAGAATCGCTTTTAGCTTTTGCAGCGGCTTTAATCAACTGCGCACGTATACGCACATGCGACACAACTTGCAACACGCAATCTGTTTCTCAGACTCTGTCTCATAAGTTTTAATCAGAAATCAGTCCGTTGAGATATTTCTGTGTAATATAACATGGTTTGACTGTTCAGAAAGAGGATGGGAGAGCACACCGTGAAGAAGGGCAATGTGGGGAAAAAGAGAAGTCATCAAATCATCATCAAAAAAGATAAAGTCTGATATTAACTCCCCTAGTCTATATTAAGAATAGACTGGCTCTATTATAAAATATAAAACAGCTTGACAAACCTCTGTACTTATTTTCACTGAATAAAAATTCTGACCTGTGAATCACTGAACCAAAACACTTCACGTATGAACTATAACTGTACAGTCGTTGTGCTGTAACGTGTTGTATGTAATGTGTGTAACGTTTCATTAATTCCATATTGTTATATTGTTCTCATTAGCAGTAAAAAATTACATGAGATTTTTTTTTCATGTCTTAAAACATATTGAATCGATATCATGACGTGTGTGTCGACATATGTATCGAATGGTGGAAAAGCCGTATCGTTACATCCCCGGTATCGAGTCTGTTCTTTAGTATCAAAATTCAGTTTGAAATTTTTGTAAAGTCACAACACTTTTTTTTGCATCAAACGACTGTCATGTGGACGTCCTTTATCTCCTCTTCTAAAATTAAATCTGTCTTTTACAACAGTTTGACTTTGTGCCAAAAGGCCAAGTACTGAGTCCTGGACGGATGCGCTGGACTCACAGCTGCTAAAATCACACAGTTGTTCTGGGAAGGTCCAGGCGCATTTTACACCTGCTGCTGGACCACACTGATGCCAGAGGAGAGACGCATCCACCCAACACACACACACACACACACACACTCACACACACACACGTACACACACACACACACCCAACACACACACACGTACACACACACACACACTCTGACCCGCCGCTTCACTCATTACTGCACTAACTGTTCGGCGAAACGTGCCAACGCTCCGTGACTCCGGGCTGTTGGTTCATGACTAACATGGAGCCGTCTCAGATCAGACTTCAGACATTTGCCCACAAGACACAGAGTGAAATAAGGCAAACATCAACCCCCATAACCCCCAACATTCATCCATTCATCCAGTTCATACAAGGCAAAGTGTACAGCTCTGGAAAAAAAATAAAAAAAACGACTGCAAAATTATCGGTTTCTCTGATGTTACTACTTATAGGTTTGAGTAAAATTCACGTTTTTGTTTCATTCCCTAAACTACCGACAACATTTCTCCCAAATTCCAAATAAAAATATTGTCATTTAGAGCATTTATTTGCAGAAAATGACAAATGGTCAAAATAACAAAAAAGATTAAACGTTTTCAGACCTCAAATAATGTGAAGAAAACAAGATCATGTTCATTTTAAAACAACACAATACTAATGTTTGAACTTAGGAAAAGTTCAGAGATCAATATTTCAATATATATATTTTAACAAAAACGTTGGGCCTGCTCATAACTAATTCATATATTTATTTGTAATAATGTAATAATCATCATGACATTTTTTAATCATCAATCTTAATTTTTAGGGCAAGGAGTTTGGGGTCCTACACACTCGTTTTGCGTTTTCTGCTTATGTGGAGCATAAGAGCAAAATTTCAAGCTTGATTTTGATATTAAAGAATAAACTCGATTCTGATTTTGATGCCCATGATCATTTTAAACTCTTTTAGACAATGACATTTCAACACTTTTTTTTCAGCGTCGATACTTGCTTAAACCAGTATCTAGTTTCGATATTACTTTTAGTATCGGATGGATTTTCGATACGCTTCACAAGCCTCATGTATTTCCATAATGTAATGCACCGTATGTGTGATTAGTAATGTAAAATAATTGCCTTTATGTATCTGTTGATTACTATTGGAACATAATGCAATTTATCATGTAGTAAATATCCACATTATTATTATTATTATTATTATTATTATTATTATATTTTTATTTATTTTTACTATTCCTTTTTTTATTATTATGGCTTTGATTGATGACCTGTTAATTGCCGGTTTCCGTAAAGATTATATTGCTTTAGCGAGAATGTTCCACGAAATGGCATTAAATGAATCTATCTCCATGGAGACAACAGGTGACTCCACAAGTTAAGAAGAAAAACAAACAAACATATAGGCTATTAACATTTATTTTTACTAGTTTAATCATAACTATTTAGACAAATTTTGGCCTTTGTTTACATTACGGTTGCTAGGCAGTCGCTACCCAACCAGGAAGTAAAATAATTATTTACTTAACTTATTTATTTACTTACTTATTGTGACCTACGTGTTAAAATATTACTTCGCACCCGGACTCAAATCTGACTTCTCAATTTCGCTCTTATTTCTTTGCGTCGTCTGATTTCCTCCAAAGCCACAGCGGTTGTTTGTGGACTAATAGTGGCACTTTGAAGTTCCTAATGAGATGGCCGCTCAGGGGGTGCTTTACTCCTGAACCGTGGCGCAAACAAACAAGTTGGATCCACTCGAGTCTGCGGAGAGCGACGATGGCTCTTAACAAAAGACAACAACAACAACAATGACAACGACGACGACGGAGGCAGATTTGATATTCATTGCACAATCTGGAACAACTGGCCTGGGACTCATTACACACTTGAATGTCGATACGATACGTCTGTGCGGCAAAAAATTCAGGCCAATATCAGAGCGGAGGGGCTAAAACTAGTCTGGGGGTAAATTCTCTACAGGGTGAGTGGGTTTAGTTTCAGTTTTTTGTTTAAATTACAAATTTACAGCCTATAGGGTTGGGCGGTATCCAAATTATGATACCGTTAAACCGTTTCAGCATTTTACCGGGGTTTACGGTATTACTGTGACTAATTCAGAATTATTTTGTAGCTGCACCTAAACCATTCAGAAACAGAGTCGCAGCTTTATATTTGAAGATGAGGCACAAGTTCTGATCAAACCAAACTTTGCAGCGCGTTCGATCGCATCAGCATCAGCGCACGAGCTGTTTTTATCAGCACTTATACTGTATGCAAATGAGCCATGCAGTTTTAAGTTTTGTTTCTGTAAAACATAAACAAATGTGCGTTAAGCTGCATTAAACACATTATTATTAGTCTATACCGTATTTTTTGGACTATAAGTCACACTTTTCTTCAGGGTTTGGGTGGTGACTTATACTCGGGTGCGACTTATATATTACATTTTTCAGTCAAGACAGTCCATAGACCAAATATATGAATCAAAAATTAAAAATCAGTTTTTTCATTTTGGTTTTTTGAGACAAATAATAAAGAAAAAAATTGTTTTTTTTTCTTATTTTTGGTTCTATATTGAAAAATGAACGAATGATACACAGATTCTTCTCTATTTGGTTGTTTTTATTACTCTAAATTCTATAACTTACCTTTCAAGATGAAATGTCAGTTCTTGGTCTCTGATTTTCTAAAATAAATTTCCCCAAAAACGTATAGTCCGGTGCGACTTCTTCATTATGCATTTTTTGGCCAGTGCGACTTATATTCTGGAGCGACTTATAGCTGGAAAAAATATGGTAATGAGCGGACCAGGACTGAACCAGGACTGAACCAGGGCTGAACTAGGACTAAACCAGAACTAAACCAGAACTGAACCAGGACTGAACCAGGACTGAACCAGGGCTGAATCTGGAGTAAACCAGGACTAAACCAGAACTAAACCAGGACTGAACCAGGACTGAACCAGGACTGAACCAGGACTGAACCAGGGCTGAATCTGGAGTAAACCAGGACTAAACCAGAACTAAACCAGGACTGAACCAGGACTGAACCAGGACTGAACCAGGGCTGAACTAGGACTAAACCAGAACTAAACCAGAACTGAACCAGGACTGAACCAGGACTGAACCAGGGCTGAATCTGGAGTAAACCAGGACTAAACCAGAACTAAACCAGGACTGAACCAGGACTGAACCAGGACTGAACCAGGACTGAACCAGGACTGAACCAGGACTGAACCAGGACTGAACCAGGGCTGAACTAGGACTAAACCAGAACTAAACCAGAACTAAACCAGGACTGAACCAGGACTGAACCAGGGCGGAATCTGGAGTAAACCAGGACTAAACCAGAACTGAACCAGGACTGAACCAGGACTGAACCAGGGCTGAACTAGGACTAAACCAGAACTAAACCAGAACTAAACCAGGACTGAACCAGGACTGAACCAGGACTGAACCAGGGCTGAACTAGGACTAAACCAGAACTAAACCAGAACTAAACCAGGACTGAACCAGGACTGAACCAGGGCGGAATCTGGAGTAAACCAGGACTAAACCAGAACTGAACCAGGACTGAACCAGGACTGAACCAGGGCTGAACTAGGACTAAACCAGAACTAAACCAGGACTGAACCAGGACTGAACCAGGACTGAACCAGGGCTGAACTAGGACTAAACCAGAACTAAACCAGAACTAAACCAGGACTGAACCAGGACTGAACCAGGACTGAACCAGGGCTGAATCTGGAATAAACCAGGACTAAACCAGAACTAAACCAGGACTGAACCAGAACTAAACCAGGGCTGAATCAGGACTAAACCAGGACTGAACCAGAACTAAACCAGGACTGAACCAGGACTGAACCAGGACTGAACCAGGGCTGAACTAGGACTAAACCAGAACTAAACCAGAACTGAACCAGGACTGAACCAGGACTGAACCAGGGCTGAATCTGGAGTAAACCAGGACTAAACCAGAACTAAACCAGGACTGAACCAGGACTGAACCAGGACTGAACCAGGACTGAACCAGGACTGAACCAGGGCTGAACTAGGACTAAACCAGAACTAAACCAGAACTAAACCAGGACTGAACCAGGACTGAACCAGGGCGGAATCTGGAGTAAACCAGGACTAAACCAGAACTGAACCAGGACTGAACCAGGACTGAACCAGGGCTGAACTAGGACTAAACCAGAACTAAACCAGAACTAAACCAGGACTGAACCAGGACTGAACCAGGACTGAACCAGGGCTGAACTAGGACTAAACCAGAACTAAACCAGAACTAAACCAGGACTGAACCAGGACTGAACCAGGGCGGAATCTGGAGTAAACCAGGACTAAACCAGAACTGAACCAGGACTGAACCAGGACTGAACCAGGGCTGAACTAGGACTAAACCAGAACTAAACCAGGACTGAACCAGGACTGAACCAGGACTGAACCAGGGCTGAACTAGGACTAAACCAGAACTAAACCAGAACTAAACCAGGACTGAACCAGGACTGAACCAGGACTGAACCAGGGCTGAATCTGGAATAAACCAGGACTAAACCAGAACTAAACCAGGACTGAACCAGAACTAAACCAGGGCTGAATCAGGACTAAACCAGGACTGAACCAGGACTAAACCAGGACTAAACCAGAACTAAACCAGGACTAAACCAGGGCTGAATCAGAACTAAACCAGGACTAAACCAGAACTAAACCAGTGCTGAACCAGGACTAAACGAGGACTAAACCAGGACTTAATTGGGACTAAACCAGAACTAAACCAGGACTGAACCAGTGCTGAACCAGGACTAAACCAGGACTAAACCAGGACTTAATTGGGACTAAACCAGAACTAAACCAGGACTGAACCAGGGCTGAATCAGGACTAAACCAGGACTAAAACAGGACTAAAACAGGACTGAACCAGGACTTAATTGGGACTGAACCAGAACTAAACCAGGACTGAACCAGGACTTAATTGGGACTAAACCAGAACTAAACCAGGACTGAACCAGTGCTGAACCAGGACTAAACCAGGACTAAACCAGGACTTAATTGGGACTAAACAGGACTAAACCAGTGTCATTAGCAAAGTATAAATACTGAAACGCCGCCGATCGCCTCCGCTGAAGGTTTTATGTCATAAATACACTAAAGTCACTCTTTTAAACAGGAAAACATCTGAATTCAAATGCAAAAGTTTCCAACTAGAGGCGTCCAGGGTTTTTTCTGAACGCAGCATTAGAGGCAACCACCAACATGCAAAATATCTGACATTTGAATTCACAGATTTAAGATCTAAAACCTTCAGGATTAACAGATGAATAAAATGGTTTAAGAAAAGATGGATACATGTCATGGTTAAACTAGTAGTATATTATTATATCCACACAAATCCTTCATTCATACTCTAAACAGCCAAAAATACCATGTCCTGATTTATCCAGCCCACGTCTCTCAGACCTAATCTCTCCTTTCTCATGACTGAGCCTGCAGCACACCGGCCAACACGGCACAGCACAGGTCATATGGATGCACATTATTCTTCTCTTCATGCTCTGCCCGCCCTCGTACGTGACCTAGTTGTGTGGCTACCATCAGAAACACTCACTTCGTATTCACGTCCGTGGCGCTACATGGATTTTCCTATGTTCTTTCACCTGCTTCTGGGGAGCAGCTGTCAAAACAGAAGCTCGTGTAGGCTGCGGTGTAAAGGTTTACCTGAAGGGCACCTATAGAGCTCCATTAGTGCAGGCCGAGTTATCACTAAATAATGCGTAAAAGCAAAAATGACGTGATAATCATAGACTTTAAATCATAGACTGTATAAAGAAGTGGACTAGGGGAGTGTGACGTCGCCCGTAGTGTTCGGCTCCAGTCAAATCCCAATACCAAAATGACGAGACTCACAAAAGCACTTGTAGAGAAAGTCAATTGGAGCCAGTTGAAGGAGCCAGAAAAGTCTCTTTGTTATTAACTATGTCCATTTACAGTCTGTGGTTTTATACAACAATGGTTTGGCAAAAAGGCAATCAGTGCAGATATAAAGGAAGTCTGCACCATACTGGATTTCAGTGGATCTGAAAGTTCAAAATTACCTAAAAATAATTCAAGATTCAAGTTCAGCCAATACATTTGTTAGCATTAAAGTAGAACCAATATCTGGACAAGTGGTGTCTACAGTGTGTCAAGTGACTGGCAAAAAAAAAAAGATAAAATACGAAATCGAACTCTACTTTTCAGTCTAAAGCGAGACTTTATAATGTCAGAAAGGGCCTGTATTCTGTATTCTGCCAAATTGATTTTTCTGAACTTTTAACCATCTTATAAAGTTAAGTTTCTGAAGTTTCAATTCATGGTGTGCGGTGGCGTTAAAATCGAGTGGGTTTCTGATAATACATTTTTAGGCATAACAATAAATGGAAAGCATGCATCCATCTTCAGAATTTAATTTCTTTACAAAGCATGTCTTGGCATCGCAGTTAGCAGCTATTGTTTTAGCCTTATTTGTGCTTTTATACTTCAGTCAGTGCGCCCTCTACTGGTAACAACGGCATCTGGAGTTTTTATTGTCCTTCCTGTCTTGCTATGCTCGTAAATACCTTATTTTTTGCTCATTTTGAACGATATTCAACTTTCCAGAGTTATATTATTAACAGTTGATTTCATATTTTGATCTTGTTTACAAAAAGAAAAAAATCACCAAATCTATACAAAAGTCAACATTGTAAAACCCTTTCTGTTATCTGGGTCAAACAGGATTCACACGTTTCACAGTCACGTCTAAAGAGCTTATGCTGCTGTCACAAATCTAAATAAATATAGAATTAAGAGCGGTCCAGTGTTAATCTATAAGAGTGGGCGAAGTCGTTTACGTCAGTGTGGCATGATTAGTGACAAGTCTGTGCTTTTAAGTCTCTCGTACTGTTGCTAACACTCACTCCAGCCATTACTCCAGCAGATTAATCAGGTCAATGGGAAAGCGAGCAAATCCATCAGCGGGAATTATTGAACACGGGATGGGAGGAAAAAGTGAGGAAAAAAAAGTGCCAAATCTTACGGAAATTCAGAAAAATGCAAATATCAGGTGTTTCATTTGTGTGGTGCTAAAGGGGAACATGTTAAAGAAGCTAAAGTTCGTTGCTAGAGGTGGTCGAATTCTGTCCGTTTAACACCACTTTAACCCATCTTACAACAGCCACGAGTCTAACAAACAAAACGCTCTGCCTGGTTCACTCATTAGTGTCTGGAAACGTTAGAAAACAACTTTATAATCAGCCTTACACTTCCTCTGTTGATTTCCCACTGCACAGGCCAAAGCCCAAAAGACTCGCCTGTCGATGTAATTTCTAATCCCATTTATTTACAAGTGAATTATATTTTAAGTATTTAAATTATAATTTTTTTTATTATTTCTAAGCTATGACCAGTTGCAATCTGTTCAGTTTGAATAAATACATGCTGAAATATACTGTTTCTATTCTTCATTTAGTTACTACAAACTTCTTTGACGCAATAGTACATGACATGAAAAATAACTGGATAATTACTTTGCTGAGTAATTAATTTCTTTTACAGCAGGGGAACAAAGATACTAACTCACTTACTGTATTTTTCGGACTATTAGTCACACTTATTTTCATGGTTTGGGTGGTTCCTGCGACTAAAATATATAGTTTCACATTTTGGTTATTTTCACACTGATGCCATGAGGGGGCGCTCTAGGCTTGTGTGCCAGTATCTGCTGCTCCCATTACTCCTGCACCACTGAAAATGTAAAGTTTAAACATCAGCTTTTAAAGACAACTGAGAAAGACTGAACACAAACGCCCCCAAGAAGAAAATCATATTCTGCAGATTACAAACTGCAAGAAGTGAAATCTGCAGCTGAAAACGGTGATCGAGCAGCAGAAAGAAAGTTTGGAGTGAGCGAGAAACTTGTAAGAGACTAGTTAAAAAAGCGGAGGAAACTCAAACTGCAACAGAGAAAACAAAAAAGCTGTTGCTGCTTCATGCAACAAAACAGCCTTAGAGACGACGTCCCAAAAAACTGCAGCAGACTTCCACACTGAGGACGACAGGTTGAAGTGTTGAAATGTCTGTTCTTAGTCTCTGATTTTATAAAGTAAATTTCCCCCCAAAAAATGCGACTTATATGTGTGTTTTTTCCTTCTTCATTATGTATTTTTAGGCTGGTGCGACTTATACTCCGGAGCGAAATACGGTACTTTATGGGGGAAGTAATTTGTAACGGTAACTCATTACTTTTTTAAAGGCTAACCCAACACTGATTATAAAGGTCCTGTATTCAGCAAAACTGGCCTGCTCAAAAACACACCTGGAGTTGTGTTTTGTTTCATTCACACATGTTTAATGAGTAACTCTTTTTTTTTTTTTATTAGTTTGTCTACATCTCCAACGCTCAAAATGCTCTGTTCCACCTTGTGATGTCATGCAGTGGTAGTTTTCAAGTGAACAGCTCCTTTTACCTTTAGTTCAGGGCAGATTGGCAATTCTGGGGCTGAAATCATCCAAATAATTCTAGTGAAGATGTATGTATGAAGTTTAAAAACACGGTGGAGCACTTCCTGTATCATCACATGACGTTACAAGGTGTTTGCTGTTTGAGAGAAGAAGAAATCGTGTGCGAAACATGTGTGAATGAAACAAAACACATCTTTAAGCATGTTTTTGAGGAGGAAACAGCACTATATTATAACAGAAAACACTGTACTGTGGCCTCTTTAACTGTGTGTATTTCATTTGCGAACTTTATTTATAAAACTTGCCGACAGAAAATGAATAAAAGTGCTTTAAACCAGCCTAATCTAACAGTAGATAATAACATTTGGTGTGTTAACTGCTGAGAGTGTGGATACAGATACAGTGTGTCTGGCCCTTCATTGACCCATGTCCCCCACCTCCTCCCTCTGCTCCTGTCGCTCCTGTCGCTCCTGTCACTCCTGTCACTGGGCCCATTATCAGCCCATTACAGTCACTCAATAGATCCTGTCTGCACGGCCCCTGTCAGCGGGCGAACAGGGCCGTAGACAGAGACTACAACACCTCATTTAAACGTGTACACACAAATATACAAGATACGTATACGGTTTTACAGTAAATTACCATAAACGAGACAAAAGAGAATATACCATCTCATTTAGAGTGACGTTCTTTGTAGTAAATGAACTTTTTAAATGCAAAACTTGACTTTTTTTCTCAGTAAAATACCACAAAATAATGGTCAAACTAACTTATTTCTGGATACACGGTTAGATGTTACAGATGTTACAGTAAAAATCTGTAGATATAACATAACTCAATATTGTTTTGTGTGTGTGTGTGTTTTTATTAATTTACAGTAAATTCCCAAAAATATATCAACAATTTTCAGATGTGACAAGTAATGAATAGTAAAGTTCTTATTTTATTTTGAAAAGCTACATTTTGTTAAAGGTCCAGTATCATATAAAATTGAGTCCTGTGAGCTTTGAGCCATGTTAGAATGTTATAAACTCATCAGAAACAGACCTGGAGTTGTGTTTTATTTTATTCACACTTTTTTTTTTTTTTTAAATCTGTGTACATCTCCAAAGCACAAAATGCTCTGTTCCACCTTGTGATGTCATGTAGTGGTAGTTTTCAAGTTAACAGCTCCTCTTTACCTTTTAGTTCAGTAGAGATGGGCAATCCCAGGGCTGAAATGATCCAAATGATCCTAGTGAAGGTGTTTGAAAACAAGTTTAAAAACACAGTGGAGCGCTTCCTGTATTACCACATGACATCACAAGGTGGAGCACAGCGTTTTCAGTTTGAGAGAAGAGCTCAGCCTAAGTCTCCGTCCACATTGGCACGTATTCGAGTGGTTTTGTTGCAGATGCAGTGTTCGTTCACACTAATCCAATGGGAAACGCCTCCAGAGACGAAACGATCTGGAGCCGGATTCTGAGCCAGCGCTGTGTGGACGCCTGAAAACGTTGATACTCTGACGTAGGAGCTCTAGTTATCATCCTTATTGGACCACGTCACTGTGACTTGCGCCTTCCTGATTCGCCGGGTTCGCGACATCGGTCATGTGACGCTACTGCGGAAAACAGTTTAAACAAACCCGAGACAAGCGGGAAACAGCGTAGCTAGAACTCCTGGCTAGTAGGCCATGGAAAACGAGCATGGACGTATGAAAAGAGCTGGATAAGACACGCCTCCTCTACCCGTGACCGCAGATCGATGTGGGGTCGAGCGAGGTAAAATCAAACTGCCCGTGTTCGGCTGACAGGGTTGTCCACAGCTTTCATAAAGGTCAGATTTTGTAGAGATTCTTCTGTATTTTTACAATGTGAACTTTAAACATTTTTTAAATCGTCAAAGAGCCTAAAAATCAGCTTTGTAAGAGTTAGCCTAGCCCCGCTCTGAGCCCGCACTAGATTGATTGGTCAGAACTGTGTTTCTGATGTCACACGTTGGGCTACGGAAGTAAAATTTTGAGGGTCATGCGCCAATGTGGGGAGCGTACCTATGGTCCCACGGCCCAATGGTCCCACAGCCCAATAGTCCCACGGCCCAATGGTCCCACAGCCCAATAGTCCCACGGCCCAATGGTCCCACAGCCCAATAGTCCCACATCATTAAGACTTCTTTTAAAATTTTTAGGCCCAATGGTCCCACAGCATATTCCCAATGTTCCATGTTCCCACATTTCTAAGAAAAAAATCAAATTCAGGCCCTATGTTCCACAACTAACCCTAACCCTAACCGTAACCCTAACGCCATGGGACCATTGAGCCGTGGGACCATTGGGCCGTGGGAACATAAGGCTGACCCCGCCAATGACCACAGACCATTGAAAACAATACGGCTTGGATTAATCTTCCAGATTTTATTATAGTTCTAGGAAAATGAGGAACAAAAGACTGTTTTTACACTTGCCGTCTTCCTCAGTTTGAAATCGACTGCTGCAACTTCAGACACGGTGCTCCACTTCCTTGTTTTTACCGCCCACATGATGCTATGACCCCAGCCTAGTCATGTAACTAACGTTTCAGGCACAGAAACGCCGTGTCTGGACGCAAATCATTTCCGATACAGTGATACGGTGATTCTATTCAGTGTAAACATGACCTAAATATGCAGGATTTGTGTGTTAAACATGTGTGAATGAAGCAAAACAAAACAACTCCAGATGTGCCTGTGATGAGGAAACAACATTATAACACAGATCAGAAAATAGTGTAGCATGGTCTCTTTAATTACTGTAATCGACAGAGATTTCCTGTGTTCATCGTTAAAACATGTCAGGTAAGGGATAAAGTGAGTTAAAGTCAAAGTTTAGTGTAATATTTAAGCAATCATAAGTAACGGATTTCACCTTAAACCTTTTTACAACGCGCAAAATGAAGGCTACTTGATTAATAAATGGTAAAAATTCGGAACGCCAAGAATTGATCCAAAAATATAGAATTTCTTTGGGCTTGAAACACATTCATAAACAAATATGGCAGATACTCGATAGGCCGGAAGATCTATCGGGCGAACGAGGGCTCATATCAATTAGCATGAATCACATAAGATGGAAACGGGCCCATTTTAATCAGGACAATTTGTGCAGTTCATCACCGCGCTCTAAAGGTGCACCGAGTAATATTTCTACCTGCTTTTCTCCATGGAAATGTTATTGCTTTGTCTAGAACCTATTCACGACGAGGGAGACAAGCAGGTTACAGCACCACGCACCATTACAGCTCAGATCTGTGGAGAGTCGTCCTGATTCACAGAAGGAAATTTTGTATTTTTGAGCTGAAGAAACACACGTCATGAATTTGGCTTCCGGGACCAACGAAACATTTGTTCAACATGGTTCAGAATAACAAAACCATCACTTTAATGAGGTTTTAACTAGAGCATGAAAACCCGACGAGAACCTCACATGTCCAGATGGATATGGACAAATATTTAGTACTTATGTTCAGGCTCAGGTCGGACCCGGACATATCAGCTGTTTCCTGTCTACAGTAAAACCACTCGCTCTGAAACTCTTAAAGTTGAACTCCGGCACATTTGAAGCTAAAGTCCATTTCTAGAGGTGGTGGAATTTTGTCAGAAGCCAAAAAACGGCACAGATCAGTGTTTCCTCGGTGGAGATCTCACTGTGGCAGTGAGTCTGTCAAGACAACAAGCTAGTGTAGTGATGGGGGCAAGTTCTTAACTTCCATGTAAAACACCAATTTGCTTCACACTGAAGAAGCTTAACACCACTTTAACCCATCTGACAACAGCCACGAGTCTAACAAACAAAACGCTCTGCCTGGTTCACTCATTAGTGTCTGGAAATGTTAGAAAACAACTTTATAAGCACCTTACACTTCCCGCTGTTGATTTCCCACTGCACAGGCCAAAGCCCAAAAGACTCGATTGTCGACTCCAGCGGCGGTGAGAGGCTCGAGCCGCCAGAAGCAACAAGTGAAGATCGACTACTGACGGTGAAGAAGAAGAGAAACTGAAAATTGTTGAAAGAAAATGGTCCAGGAGTGTATTTGCGTTTTTCTAAAACTATAATTCAGTCGTAAATAAATGGGATTAGAAACGAGTCTTTTGGGCTTTGGCCTGTGCAGTGGGAAATCAACAGAGGGAAGTGTAAGGTGCTTATAAAGTTGTTTTATAACATTTCCAGACACTAATGAGTGAACCAGGCAGAGCGTTTTGTTTGTTAGACTCGTGGCTGTTGTAAGATGGGTTAAAGTGGTGTTAAGCTTCTTCAGTGTGAAGCAAATTGGCGTTTTACATGGAAGTTAAGAACTTGCCCCCATCACTACACTAGTTTGTTGCCTTGACAGACTCACTGCCACAGTGAGATGCCCGGCAACACTGATATGTGCCATTTTTTGGCTTCTGACAGAATTCCACCACCTCTAGCAACAAACTTTAGCTTCAAACGTGCCGGAGTTCAACTTTAAGAATAAATCGGCATTGGAACGATTAAAGCCTATATCTGACTGCAGCGTGTTTCTTGGGACTCAATTTATGGAATTTAAAACCAAACTCTTACACGCAGCTCCTTTAAAGCTCAGCCAGTGTTGATCTCCATCTTCTGTGTCACTGAATGCGAAATCACTGCAGTTTCTTAAGATTTCATCATAGAGTCTCCCAGGTCCTATTTAGTCTGTTTGAACAAATAGAACGAAGGGGAAAGAGGCTGGGAGTTATGGACCTATGCCACCGTTTGAAGTACAGAGAAGCCGCATTACAACTACTTCTGCTGCAGGAATGATGCTAAAAGATACTCTGGTGTTTCCCAATCTGCCATGGTTATGTTAGAATTCACTCTGCCTGTGCTTTATTTAATGTTAAAGGTACATTTGCAACTCTTCTGTCAAAATGCTTTTCTCCATGGAGATGTTATTCATAAAGAGAAAAAGTAGCTGAAAAACAGTGGTAAAGGTTTGTTAAGTCCAATACTTAAGTACATTTTTAGGTATCTTAAGTACATTTTACAGTGGATACTTTTTAACTTTTACTTTTTTCATTACATTTGAGAGTAGGTATCTGTACTTTCTATTCCACTACATTTTAGATCTGGACTGAAAAGTAAAAAGTATTTTTCTTTATCGTTTGAGACCTGCTGAAATGGCTGAGACTTATTTTTAGTTTAGTTTAGTTTTTAGTTTAGTTTTTAATTTGAGTTAACGTCCTGACTGAGCAAATCAAATACACAAAAACACAAATACAGCTAGAATACTTTTACTTAAGTAGATTTTTTCATGTGATACGTTTACTTTTACTTGAGTAATTTTTTGCCCCTGTATCTGTACTTTTACTTAAGTAACAAAATTGAGTAATGTATTTTCTGGACTATAAGTCACTAATATACGTCGAGTATAAGTCGCACCAGCCAAAAAATGCACAAAGAAGAAAAAAACATATACAAGTCGCATTGGACTATAAGTCACATTTTTTGGGGTAAATTTATTTGATCAAACCAGAGACCAGGACCAGACATTTCATCTTAAAGGTGAGTAACAGTAATAACAACAGAACAGACAAGAACAGGCTGAACATGTGTCTGTGTTCACGTCACATATGAACAGTTATTCACAAAACTAGAGCAGAAACAACAAAACAAGTTTACCAAACTCTCCATCTCACTCCAAATCACTAAATCCACTGAATTCTTCATTCTCGGCGTCACTTCTGAGCAACTCACCAACTCCAGCTAAATCCAGATAAATTCAGCTTTTAGCCACGATGAGCTTTTCTGTTTTCTTCATTGCAGTTGGAGTTTCCTCCACTTTTCTCCATCAAACACAAGTTTCTCTCACTCCAAACTTTCTTTCTGCTGCTCGATTGCTCCTCTCTTCCACCACTCTGCATTTCCGGTACTCAGCTCAACATATACACTAAGTAATGTTTAATGCAGCTTTGCGCACATTTGTTTACGTTTTACAGAAATTAAACTTAAAGCCGCATGGCTCATTTGCATACAGTATAAGCGCTGAAAAAAAACAGCTGTTGCTGATTGTTAGAATAAAATGCTTATAATGATGAGGTTATTAAAAAATGTACATCTAAGTTAAAAGGTGATCTCAAATTTGCAGAGGATGAAAGAGCCTGTGTTAACGCTATCTCTGCTAAAACCAGATGTGTGACCTCTTGTGACCTCTTGCTTCGTACTCAGCTAGTTCCCAGGATCATAAATCTGATCAAATGTAAAACAAAGTCATGATATACTTCACTATGTTATCTGTGGTAAGCTTAACAAGAGTATGTATACGTTGAATACGTTGTCTTTGTACTGACATGATGGATTGTTAAAAGTCAATAAAACCGTGCTGGGGGCAAGTGAGCTTTGGAAGAGCAGCGTGGACGAGCCTAGAGAGAGCTGCACGCATGGCCATGCTCTCCCCGTGCAAAAGGCACGTAAAAGAGAACTGACTCAGTGGTTTAATCTCAATTGGTAGGAGACTGGAGATTAAATGTCAGAAAAACATTCACTGGATTGTGATTGTATAAAAATCATGACATAATGGTCCTTCGAGCCGGATTCGGTGTACTTCTGCCTGGAGGATGAACAACAGAGATTGGAGAGTGCGCACCCAGCTGGAGCTGAAAAATCCGTCTTTTCTCGACGGCAACCCCTGTGGGGCATCCTCTTCGTGGAAGGACCCGGTCAACCAGATCCAGTTATATCACCTGAGGTCAGAAATTTAACTTAAGAGTGAAGTTATATAGAACTACATAGAGATTTGTAGTTATTGTAGTGTGTGAATGAATGTATGGAAATTCAAATTGATCATTGTTAAGATGTATCAAGGTTGAATCTCATTCAGGACACAGGTCGATGTTTTGTTGAAAATTGATCCAGCGTCCTTCTCGGTGTGTGAATTGACACCCAGTTTATGACCGCCCATCGTGGTAGAAGCTTGTCATAAAACACAGAGAAGTTTCGTTGATCAACAGTAGGCAAAACTTAGACACAAAATATCATGGCAGAGAGAAAAGGAAAAAAAAACAGTAAAAACAGAAACAGACTCGGAGTATGAGGTGAATTTATCCAGAGAGTTGCAAATTCCTACGAAAATGAAAAGTAAAATATAATTTTGGTGAACAATTAGATGAAATAAAGTTAAGCGAACTGATGATGAACCTATCAATTAATGATAAGTAAAAGCGTAAAAGCATTAAAACATTTAAAGTGTCTCGTCCGAAGGGCGATGATAGCACAGTGGTGCAAAAAAGCCCTCTACAGGCAGGACAGGTAGAGGGTGGTGAGGAACAAGGCGAAAATGAGAAATTGGGTGAAAAAGAAAAGAAAAGGAGGAGTTTAGGACTATGGGGCTTTATCCAAAACTTCCAGAATTAGAAGTACGAAAAACACAAGCCAACCAAAATCTAGTTTGGGCACTTCCCACTGCTCCAGAGGCCCAGCAGAGCCCTCCACCCGCATATGATAAGAAAACTCCATCCCCTGGCACCTCCCATCTCCTAGGTCAAAAGGTGACAGTAAGACAGAGGCGCAAGGCCTAGTCAACTATGCCAAGAGAAGAGATAGAGGGGGGGGGGGGGGGATAAACAGAGAGGTGGAGTGACAGAAAGAGAGAAATTGTAAAAAGAAAGAGACGGAGAGAGGAAAAGAGGGGAAAGGAGAGAGAAAAGAAATTGAAAGTGAGAGAGAAGAGAGGGAGAGACAGACAAAGGGGAGATAGTGACAGTGAGAAAGACAGAAACACAAATTCCGTAAGCATAACTAAATAAGAAATACAAATATAAGTGTCAGGAAAATAAAAGAATATTGACACAATAGGCTTTGCCAAATGTGTCAACAGGGGGAAATAAGGTTAATACAATAGGTTTTAATAAATACTAAAAAAATGGATGAAAGAGCCTGTGTTAACGCTATCTCTGCTAAAACCAGATGTGTGACCTCTTGTGACCTCTTGCTTCGTACTCAGCTAGTTCCCAGGATCATAAATCTGATCAAATGTAAAACAAAGTCATGATATACTTCACTATGTTATCTGTGGTAAGCTTAACAAGAGTATGTATACGTTGAATACGTTGTCTTTGTACTGACATGATGGATTGTTAAAAGTCAATAAAACCATGCTGGGGGCAAGTGAGCTTTGGAAGAGCAGCGTGGACGAGCCTAGAGAGAGCTGCACGCATGGCCATGCTCTCCCCGTGCAAAAGGCACGTAAAAGAGAACTGACTCAGTGGTTTAATCTCAATTGGTAGGAGACTGGAGATTAAATGTCAGAAATACATTCACTGGATTGTGATTGTATAAAAATCATGACACTGATGCTTCTGTCGGACTAAAGGACAAGATTCAGTGGATTATTCATTGGCCAAAAAAAAAGTCTCCACCTGGATTTAACTGAGCAAACAGGTCTGAGGTGCTGCAGTTGGTGAAGTGACAGTGGTGCAAACGCCTAGAGCGCCCTCTCGTGGCCGTCAGTGTGAAAAAAACCAACATGTGAACTGATATATTTAGTATATAAGTCACACCTGAGGATAAGTCGCAGGAATCACCCAAACCATGAAAAAAGTGCAAATTATTGTCCAAAAAATAGGGTATTTCATCCAACACTGCTAAAAAGTACAATTTCTTTAAAAAGTTGCTCAAAAAATGAGTAAATGTAACCTCTGAAATTCAAGAACAAAAACTCTCTCACATCAGCACATTTCCGTAGTCTGACAGATCTTGAGAGAAACTGCTGAGAGATTAGAAAAATTTGTGTAAACTCTTCAAAACAAAGCGCTGTATTGTCAAATGGCCGACGATAAGAGTGTGTGATGCGTAACTTGAGTGGGTCTGAAAAGGGCAGAAAATACAGAGGCTTTTGATGGATGGAGCCCAGGCTATGGCACAGCTATAAATAGACTTTTCAATCTAAAATATTCATCAGACTAAGTGGAGCTTACGGCCACCAAAGAAAGGAAAACACAGAAAATAAAAAGACTTGGAAATACCCAGAACTACTGTGTGATATAAAACAGAGCTGTAGATTTAGTCATGGTTAATTTACCCCACTTTAGTCAATAGGTTTCGCCGTATGAACTGGAAATAATTCTGCCCTACAAAAGAAAAAGACCTGAACTCACCAGAGTGAAACTGAGAAAAGTCAAAGTTTTGGTTTTGTCCAGACAAAAGTATGAAAGGGCTCCCAAAATAAGTTGATCTAATCAAGAAACATTTGTAAAAAATAAATCATTTTCAGTACAAACATAAAGGCGCCAGCTCAGTGAACATCAGTAATATTTGATTATTTGATGTGTTTTGTTTTTTTTTTACTCAAAATGATGCAGAATCATGTTATTAACAAACAGCAGCGTATGGGAGGAGACGCAGTTCTGGTTAAGTCCAGTTTTAGTCCTGGTTTTAAACCTGGTTTAGACCTGGATTTAGTCCTGATCTTAGTCCCAGTTTAGTATTAGTTTGAGTTCTGATTTAGTCCTGGTTTAGTCCTGGTTTAGTCCTGGTTTTAGACCTGGTTTTAGACCTGGCTTTAGACCTGGTTTAGACTTGAATTTAGTCCTGGTTTAGTACTGGTTTTAGTTATGGTTTAGTCCTGATTTTAGTCCTGGTTTATGTTCTGGTTTTGTCCTGGTTTTAGACTTGGTTTAGGCCTGGTTTAGCCCTATTTTAGTCCTGGTTTAGTCCTGGTTTAGTCCTGGTTTAGTTCTGGTTTAGTTCTGGTTTAGAGGCACGGTCCATGCGCCGTACCGGAGCTGTTGCTGCATCATAACAACGTATTTAAGCAAAAAGATTTGAGATTCGATATATTGTGATGGCCCACGATAATTCAGTTTTTGTTACATCTCTAATTTAATCCCTAATTTACAGTGTTAAAAATGTGAAAAACTGAATCAAACTGTCTAAATCTATGGTTTACAAGGACATGTTGTTTCTTTTGCATAATATTCCCAGTTTATCTGTCTCCATGGAGAATATTCATGTAATCCCTCAGTCGATCTGTAGCAGGATTGAATTTCTCCTTTGCTATATCCCAGAATGTTCCAAACTCGGGCTTTAACTTCCTATTTGGGATCGAGCAGGTGACAGGCCACCTCCAGAAAGTAACACCGTGAAAACAAGAAAACAAGCACTGCTCATAATAAAGTAATAAACCTCGAGCGGTCTCCAAAGTACTGCAATATACAGATGAAAAATCCAATTTAATGAAAACTCCCTGCACTTGCATTTCATAAAATTCTCTATAATTTTAGTCACAGTTGAAAAAATCCATCAAAACTGCTTCATAATTGGGCCCCAGCCTCTGCCCACAGCCTCCAGTGTCTCCACATATCACCGTCCCACCAGGAGGAGCTACACAGGGGCTAAAAAGGAGCGAAAAGCTGATATCTGAGGAGCATTTGACCTCTATCCTGCTGGAACTCACCCTATAGAAAACAAATGAAGGCCCTGCTCCATCTTTAACCTACAAAGTGAATAAGTAATAGATTTCTTCACCTTGGTCTCCCCTCATTACACAGAGAATCCAGCCTGGGTGAGTTGGCGGTGGAGCCGAGCACAGCACAGAGGAGGGAGCAGACACAAAACCCTCTGCGCTAAAAATAATGTGACAGCCAGAAAGGTCAGCTACTGTAACAGACGCACAGTTTAGACGTGTACAAACGACCCTACGCACAAGCTTTTGTTGGGTAAATGTGTAGTTTAGACTCACATTGAGATAATCATTAAAGCAGGAAGAGAAGTAGAGATCGAACAATATATCGATTGGCTGATATATCTGGCTGATTTTTTTACTTTTTAGTGTATTGTTTATAGGCCTTAAAATCTCCAGCACAGGACGATATTTTGTTTCCGTCAATTTGCTGCCTAAAAAATACACAAAGATTTATTTTAACATTTTTATACGAAGAAATAACACAAAATATGACTACAGTAGCTCTCTTAAATAAGATAAGATAAACTTTATTGGCCACAAGGGGAAATTTGTTTTGCACTGAAAAAAAAGGATTTTCTAGCATAGTTAAACTGACTTGAATTAAGCTGATTCACCTTAAAAGATCAATTTTAAGATTTTTTTACTTAATAAGATCAGGTTGTTTTTTTTTTACTTATTTCAAGATATTCCATCCTGATTTATCTTATCTAGATTTTCCAACTAAGCACTTTTTATATTAACTCAGTCCAGGTTAAGCCTCTTTAACTTCCTTCTCAAACCAATAAGGTGAAAAATCTTGCCATAAATACTTGAAACTCGTGTTTTCTGCTGAGAACAAGATTCGTATTTTGTCTTGTTCTAAGAAAACTTGGTAAGTGAAAATTTCTTACTGCACTGGCAGATAATTTCACTTAAAATAGTGCATTTTTACCTCAAAATTGGCTTTTTTTTTTCTTATTTTTGATAGGCCTTTTTCACAGTGTGGGTATTTGTTTATTTGTTCATTTAAGGATCCCCATTAGTCTCTACAGAAGCAGAGACTAGTCTTCCTGGGGTCCAATCTCAAATACAAGACATTTTAAGCACCATCAAAACAATCAATCAAAACACTAAGTTTGAGTTACATCATCAAAACACACACCAAACACTCTAAATATGTTACATTCAACTATTAGCCTTTTCAAAAAGCAATTTCTTAAAACATTTTTTAAAAACCGCATAATTTTGTGTAATCCTTATATGTTGTGGCAGAACATTCCAATGAGAAATGGCTCTGTAGAAAAATGTTGCTTTCAGTGCATTAGTTCTTGGTTTTGACAAAGTGAAAGTTGTGTTTGAGGCTTGTCTTGTATTAAACCTGTGCCTGCTACAGATGAGCTGTAACTGTGAGAACATGTGCAAAGGTCTGTGTGTTGTCCACACTTCATGCAAAGACAAAACTAAACTACAGGCCAGTCTGTCCTTGACTTTCAAGCCTTAAAAAGACACAGTTACACTTCACACAACAGTCACAAGGTACATCTAGTACATTTGTGGACTATTACTACAATGTTGCTGAACCTGGACCTGACCAACTGCAGCAACCTCGTACCCGTTTGCTTAGTTAAATCCAGACGTCCCCATTTACCCGGGACAGTCCCAATTTTGAGTCCCGTGTCCCCCTGTCCCAGCAGATTTATACAAAACCAGTGATTTGTCCCAGTTTTATACAGGAAATGTCCCAGGTGTCCCTATTTTTGACTAATATGATGCCAAGAGTAAAGACAAGCAAAAAAAATTGTCATTTGTTCAGGTAAAATACAGAAAAGCTGCTTAAAAACGACTGAAACACAAAGAAAATGTGACTATACTGACTCACATTAGAGCCGAGTGTATAACAATTTCTCTTAATTACGCACTAGTATCACAATTTTATTTTGACTAACCAACCCCAAACCAGTTTTTTATTTTGAAAATCTGGTCACCCTATCCAGGTGGTGACTTTTTTTTGGCTACGTAGTGTAATCTGAACATTTTAAATCGCAATATTCATCCAAAACGACTTCATAAAAGATGCAAATCCGCTGACGTCCGCATTAGAAAACTGGTGTCCAATGGGAGCTGACGTCGCCATAAAACTCATCACAACAAAGAGTCTGCACATCACAGTGAACCAAAATGATGGATCCTAATAAGTACAGAGCAGTGGGCGTACGGCAGTGAAAACTGGAGGTTGATTTGCCGGCATGGCGTCTTGAAAATAAGTGATTAAAGAGTGCTCAAAGGTGCGTTCAAGTGGGTAAATGAGAAGCCGATTTTGCAAAACAGGTCTGCTTTAAGTTTGACCCTTTAAGTCTGAAGTTACCTCCAAAAGTCCTGACACGCGTTCCCCTCCAGAAGCACACGTGGTCAGTCTAATATAGTGCGCCGCTCGTAAAACACAGAGAGGCCCCGCCGCTGTCCATAATTTGCGGGTTATTTGTCGACATCGTGAAAGTGTAAATCTTGGGAGAGCGGGAGCAGCTCAGGGTCTGCTGCAGTATTGAACTTTTGGCCTTTTTAAAGCACCGATCGATACCAAGCAGAGACACATGCCCGGCTAGTGTTTCAGCATCCAGCGCTGCTCCTACACGCCTTCTGTTTAACAAACAACAAATAAAGGCTGATCAGGAAAGATTCAAGCAAAGTATCTACGTATTTGCAGCTCTGGTTGCATAAAGCGATGTTAATGGTGCAAATAAACCCAAAGGTTCAATGTAATTAACCAGATTAAGTTGTGTATAGTCAATGTTTTAGAAATAGTCCTAACTTAATTATGTCAAGTTGCTGTAACAGGTTCTTCTTTTTGGGTCATTTTAACTCATATTTTTTGATTAAAGGTTTGATTGTGGGTGTAAGTGAGCAAAACTTAATAACATAGATCACGGCAAAAAAGGCCTATCAAAAAATAAGAAAAAAATACAAATTCTGAGGTAAAAATGCTCAATTTTAAGTGAAATTATCTGCCAGTGCAGTAAGAAATTTTCACTTACCAAGTTTTCTTAAAACAAGATTAAATACGAATCTTGTTCTAAGCAGAAAACACGAGTTTCAAGTGTTTATGGCAAGATTTTTCACTGTATTGGTTTGAGAAGGAAGTTAAAGAGGCTTAACCTGGACTGATTTAATATAAAAAGTGCTTAGAATAAGTTGTAATATCTAGATAAGATAAATCAGGATGGAATATCTTGAAACAAGTATAAAAATCTCATCTTATCAAGTAAAAAAAATCTTAAAATTGATCTTTTAAGATGAATCTGCTTAATTCAGGTCAGTTTAACTATGCTAGAAAATCCTTTTTTGTAGTGTACAATTTAGTAGAATTAAGTAATTAAACTCTGAGAATGATAAAGTCCATCCATCCATTTTCGTTCACTTATCCACTGCCAGGTCATGGGGGCAGGAGTCTAAGCAGGGATTACCAGACTTCCTTCACCCCAGACATTTCATCCAACTCCTCCAGGCCCAGAGACATAATTAATTCAACTACCCTTAGTGTTAATGTGTCACCTCCCACCTACCACTTCAAACTCCCTCGAGAGAAGACCAGTTTGAACCACTTTTGTACATAATTTCATCTTAAATGATCGTATTTTTCGGACTATAAATTGCCCCTTTTTTCAGGGTTTGGGTGGTTTCTGCGACTTATATATTAGATTTTTCACACTGACAGCCTATAGAACAAATCTATGAATCGTATACATGAATCATGAATCAAAAATGAAAAAATAAAAACAAATCGTTTTCCGTTTTTTCATTTTGGTTTTAGAGACAAATAATAAAGAAAAGTTTTTTGTTTTTTTTTTGCATTTTCTTATTTTTGGTTCTATATTGAAAAACGAAAGAACAAATGATACATGGATTCTTATCTATTGGGTTGTTTTTATTAACTTCTGTAACTCGCCTTTTAAGATGAAATGTCGGTTCTTGGTCTCTGATTTTATAAAATAAATTTCCCCCAAAAAGTGCGACTTATACATGTTTTTTCCTTCTTCATTGTGCATTTTTTGGCTGGTGCGACTTATACAAAAATACAGAAAAATACTATAACTAAAATAAAGTGTAAAAATAAAACATCTCTGTGTGTTGTTTAGCTAAATCATGATGACCCTACAAAGTGTTATCCGTGTACTCGCAAAACATTAATATAATTTTTTTTTTATTTCTGGGAATTTTGGTCCATTGTTACTTAATTAACATTTCCAAAAATGTTAAATTAACTCTCGCACAGATTGGACTATTATAAACCCTGAGAAAATGTTAAAATTGATTCTGAGTGTCAATTTAACACTCCACTTTTTGCTGTGTAGAATAATTTGGTTGATTTCAGCTCTGGAATTGCCCATCTCGACTGGACTGAAGGTAAAAAAAAAAAGGAGCTGTCAACATGAAAACTACCACTTCATGACATCACAAGGTGGAACAGAGTACTTGGAGCTTTGGAAACGTAGACGTATAAGGTCAAAGTTAAGCCTGCATTCAATTGTCGTCTTACCTGGAACATTGTACAGAATTTAGCATTACAATTATCTATTTTTAATGCAAAAATAGAGGCTCGCTTCTCCACAGATCAGACCTGACACCTGTTCAGAGTCAAAAAAGTTGCAATCGTGACTCGATTTGCTGTTTTAAAATCAATATTCAGTTTACAGTTCACCTTTTGGACACATCCAGAGGCACATTTCAGAACAGACTCACGTACTCAATATTTGAACTGCTGAACTGCTAAAAGAATCACATTTATTTCAGAGTCCAAAATCTGTTGAATAAGAAAAAGCTGCACAAACCAGACTTATAATCGGTTTTAATGCACTGTCATGGCAACTGTAAGTCCACGTTAAAGTCCAAGTTATGTCAGACTGTGTTAAAATAAAGACGGTGAGAAAACAGGACGTGCAGTTCCTCTGAAAGCGATAATTTCCCTTCTGTATTTAAGACGGGATTGGGAAATTCAATGGATTCTGAGACAAGAATCACTGCAAGTATCGGTATTGGATCGATATTACAATACTTACTGCTATAGTTGGATCGAAACAAAAATCACTACTTACTACTTCTGTCTGTGGAACAATACAGTATTTCTTGCCATTTAAAGGTGGACTGTGTAACTTTGGTGGTGGAGATGTTGTTGCTGTGTCTGGAATGTTTCACAGTGCGGCATTAAACCTTTCTATCTGCACGGAGACCAAACCAGACCACGTTACAGGTCAGATATAAAAAAATCACAAATATAAAATAGCCACAGCTTAAGTGTCAAACCGGAGCTAATGGTAGTGGTGAAAACAACCTGCATAAAACAGGACTAAACCAGGACTAAACCAGGTCTAAACCAGGACTAAACTAGGTCTAAACCAGGACTAAACCAGGTCTAAACTAGGACTAAACCAGGACTAAACCAGCCACACAGGGCTAAAGCGCAGCCGTTGCCCAATCGCACTTTGTGGACACTCTGCTCCACAAACTCGGGCTCTCGCTCTCAAGTCCAAGATTAGTTCTGGTTTAGTTCTGGTTTAGACCTGGTTTAGACCTAGTTTAGTCCTGGTTTAGACCTAGTTTAGTCCTGGTTTAGTTCTAGTTTAGTCCTGGTTTAGTTCTAGTTCAGTTCTGGATTAACCCTGTTTAGACCTGGTTTAGTCCTGGTTTAGACCTGATTAAGAACTGATTAAGTCCTGGTTTAGTCCTGATTTAGACCTGGTTTAGACCAGCTTTAGTCCTGGTTTAGACCTGTTTTAGTCATGGTACAGTCCTGCTTTAAACCTGTTTTAGACCTGATTCAGTCCCGGTTCAGTTCTATTTCAGTCCTGGTTCAGTTCTGGTTCAGTCCTGGTTTAGTCCTGGTTTAGACCTGGTTTAGTCCTGGTTTAGTCCCAGTTAACACCTGGTTTAGACCTGGTTAAGAACTGATTTAGTCCTGGCTTAGTCCTGATTTAGACCTGGTTTAGACCAGCTTTAGTCCTGGTTCAACCCGGTTTTAATCCTGGTACAGTCCTGCTTTAAACCTGTTTTAGACCTGATTCAGTCCTGGTACAGTCCTGGTTTAGACCTGATTCAGTCCCGGTTCAGTTCTAGTTCAGTCCTGGTTCAGTTCTGGTTTAGACTTGGTTTAGACCCGATTCAGTTCTGGGTCAGTCCTGGTTTAGTCCTGGTTTAGAGCTGGTTTAGTCCTAGTTTAGTCCTGGTTCAGTTCTGGTTCAGAACTCACAGTCTAAATGTTGTTTTTCTGGGTATTTTTGAGCTATAAAACCAACTGCGATTGAATAAATGTAAAGTAGAGCTGTTTAATGTTGTACTGTGGAACATTCGAGGCAGAACAATGACATCTCCATAGAAACAAGCAGGTGACAGGCCCCTAACATAAAAGTTACACAGTGCGTCTTTACTATTATGGTATATTTAGACACAAAAGCTTTCTAACAAGGCTACATGTGACATATCGTAATTACATTTGGCGATTCAAATGACTGAAAGCGTCGATT
Source organism: Odontamblyopus lacepedii (assembly GCA_034769755.1). Lineage (NCBI taxonomy): Eukaryota > Metazoa > Chordata > Actinopteri > Gobiiformes > Gobiidae > Odontamblyopus > Odontamblyopus lacepedii. Next base: position 38,877,495 of record CM068346.1, on the reverse strand, counting down.
CTTTTTGTGAAAATGCTTCTGTTGTTGCAGCTCTTCACACGCGTCTCCGGGGAGTCTATAAAAAAACTCTTTAATCCGGGGACAATTGTCTGAAAGCCGCCTCTGTTTGTTGATATTTACAAAAGGATCAGAGCTTCTCCAGGAGGCTGCTCATCTGCTGCTCCTCTGATTAGGCCAAAGTGCTTTTCTACATTCTGCTTCTTTTCAAGTGGAAATGGAGCACGGCGTTGCGGGGAAATGTGTGTGTTCATATTGTGAGATGTTATTTTATAATTGTATTCTGTATGCATGTTTCTTCAGATTATGTGGTGCACCTAATAAATAGCACCCCATAATAATAGTAATTTAATAACAGTAATTTAATATGCTTTTATTTTTGGCATTGGAACATATTAATGTGTCAGTAATAAGTACTTTCCTGATTGTAGTAAGGGATTAGAAATGTAATGGTAACGTGGAACCTTTGTGCTGGAAACGTTGCCCCAGGTTGGGTTTTGCGGCGGAACTTCCTGTTTGACCCAATCTGTTAATCTATTAATATTGTATTTTTCAGGTTAGTACACGGTAAAAATCACCCATATATTCCACTGTAAGGTCATTACTTAATGTTTTATCAGTATGTGGCACAGTTAAGATGTTTACTGGTAATTTTCTGTTAATATTTGCGAGTTACTGGTCAAGGTTTAGATTAGCTATGGAGTTAGCCACGTCGATGCCGCATGGGAAGCAGTGTTACAGATTTATTCCAGTTGTATAAGCATTTCTATGCAAGTTAAGGCAACAATACAATGTTAATGTATTTAAAGTATTTTTTTCATAAAGTTGATATCAGTAGTGCACATTTCAGTGTCCAGTCCACGTTAGCAGCTAAATGTAGCAAAGATTAAGGACAGTTGAGTCATCCTGTCATAGACTGAAGGTTATTTTCATGTAAAGTAGTGACTTATAAAAGGTTGTGCACAAAAGTTCTGTCACTGAATGTAAAAGCAATGAACAAAATATGTAATTTTGGACATAAAGCACTTTAACTGTACACTGTTATATTATTAGTGATGAACAAGTAAAAACGCAATCTGGACATGAAAGGCCACGCTCCATGTTTTCTTTTCCTCTTATTAATATTGTATTTTTCAGATTGCAACACCACTGCTACAGCAGAAACGGTGTTTGGGGCCCGTAACATTTACTATACGTGCAAAAGGTGTGATAATAACTGGAGGCACTACTAAGGCTAAGGCTTTGAAAAATCACATCTGAACATGGGTTACCAGCGCCCTGAAGCAGACCTAAAATTGACGTTTGAGGTGAGGGTGTTTAGCCATGTAGCAGACTTGTTTATGATGAATATTGCGATTTAAAATGTACAGATTTTGACATAACGATCCATGGGTGTCAGATTACACTGGTCCCTCACTGATCGCGGCAATTACATTTTAAAAATAACCCACAATAGGCGATATCCGCGAAGTCGTCAGGTTTATTTTTTACAATTATTATATATGTTTTAAGGCTGTAAAACCCCTCACCACAAACTTTATACACTTTTCTCAGACATACTACTATAGGCGAGGGTTGGGCGGTATCCAAATTTTGATACCGTTAAACCGTCTCAGCATTTTACCAATGACTAATTAAGAGTTATTTTGTAGCTGCACTTAAACCATTCAGAAACAGAGTCACAGATTTATATTTGAAGATGAGGCACAAGTTCTGATCAAACCAAACTTTGCAGCGCGTTCGATCGCATCAGGGTACAAGCTGTTTTTATCAGCGCTTATACTGTATGCAAATGAGCCATGAGGTTTGAAGTTTTGTTTCTGTAAAACATAAACAAATGTGTGCAAAGCTGCATCAAACACATTATTACTCAAAGTCTAGAATGAGCGGAGCAGCGGAAATGTAAAGCGGTGGAGAGGACCAATCACAGCCCTTATTATCTGCGTTTTGACGCAGAACCATAAATTGTTCTTTACCGTCTCCTCTGTGAAAGTCTGACTTCGCCCTCGAGCAGGAACTTTCTCCTCTTCAGCGCCTCGTCCCCTCTCGACTCTCGGCTTCAATAAAACGTCTCCATCACAAACTTTTGGGCTCAACGTCACACACGAAGCGTCAGTCAGGTTTTTTTCTTCTTCCTCGCTGCGTGTGGATGGAAATCTCCAAGCGGAACAACGTTTGAAGAGGAGAGAGAGCGGAGGGGAGAAAGTCCTGCTGTGGTTTTAGGTCCTTATGCAGATTTTTTTAATGACGGTGATGAAACTGATACCGCTGCTACTTTTTGATACTGTGGGACACTGTATTACCACCCAACTCTACTATACGCACATGGAACACTATGGGAACATGCCTGGAATGTGATCTGAATCAATATTTATACTAATAATGAATTTCCTTCGGGATAAATAAAGTATATGTATATCTATTGTTTATTAGGGTTAGGATTAGGATTTTCCTTTGTACCAAAATCTTTCAAGGGTTTTTGTCTATAATAGATGCAAATTTTGAAGTCTTTTAACTATTCAAAACACAGAAAAATGTTTCCTTTTTAACTTTTTTATTTTAGTTGCCATGAAAGTTGCCATAAATGTACGCCACTGTGGAAATCTAAAGCTAATTTCCAACGATATTCTTTACTTAAAACACCATTACGAACGATTCAGGATCCGTTTTATTTGACTGAAAACCCAGCGGCCGCCTTCAGCCTGACCCAGTTAAAGCAGCGGGAGAAGTTGGAGTAGCCTGAATGTGCCACGTCTCCGGGAGTTGTGGACGGAAGCTAGGAAGTCGGAGCGTCGTTATGGCGACGGATGGAGCCGTTCTCTGCGTAACCAAGGCGACGGCGGGACTCCTCTCGGGAATCCTGCTCGAGACGCTGCAGAGGCACACAAACAGCGCAGACGCCCACTGCTCCCACAGCCGATCGCACCCGCACAGACTAAAGTTACTCCACAGCGCACGGAGCTTCAGATGAAAACTTTATCGCTTTAACTTCGGTGAAAACTTTTGCCTTTTTTAATCAGTCAAAGTTTCTTATCCCTCTACGGGGACCGAGGCACAGGGCTGATAAAAGAGGGTTTTGATTCTGAAACAGGTTTAAAGTTCAAAATGATACAAAAAAAATATGTATATACTGTGCAAAAGTTTTAGGCAGGTGTGAAAAAGACGCTGTAAACAAAGAATCCTTTCAAACATATAAATGATGATTTGTTTTGACCAGTTTGCAAAATGCAAAGTGAGCGAACAAAAGAAAAACACTTCCATTTTTGAAGGCATTCCTAGTTTACAGCATTTTTTTCACACCTGCCTATATATACTTTCGAATTTTGATTAATCACGGTTAATCGCAATTAATTATTCTTCAAAAAAAGACCAAAATATTTTGACAAAACGCAATTTATTATCAAAAAGTGATATTATTGACATTTTTCTATCGCTGGTAGTTTTGTTGCCGTTGTTTGTCGTGCTCGGCTTGTTGTTAGTACAAGTAGCGTCATTGCTGCCGCTGAATCAAACCCGTGTTTTGCTTGACGGTGTTTTAAACTTGTTGTGCTTCTGTGGAAAGAGAGTTCATCACTGCAAATATCTGCAAACTACCTTAGTTTATCTAAAGTCCCGTGGGGCAGTTTTTTTTGCAGATAAATTTGCCTCTGAGCTCCAGTCACAGCCTCATCTGTCGTCTTCACCTCCGCGTATGGACCTGATCACTGACCTAATAACCTGCGCCGCCTTCAGGACCATCCGCACTTTCCCCAGAGGAGCGTTCAGAATAAACTGTGGGATTAATCTGCGTTAAAAAAACATTAGTGCGACATTTTTTGTGATTAATCGCATGCGTTAACGTGTTAACATTGACAGCCCTCATGTATATACATTTTATTCACTGAACGCCTTTCTGGACACCCAAAGTCGCCTTCCAACAACATAAACACATTAAGTACGATTAAAACATACAGTTAAAAGCTACAGTTAAAGTGGGACAGCATTTAATTGATTGATTGTATTTAGTGTTGTATTTTATTAGTATTTAGTATTGTATTTGAATTGATTGACTGTATTTAATTGACTTACACTTAGTTATCAGCTGTTCTCCCTGGAGACATGCTGCATGTTTTGAGCTGATGGGGGAAACCGGAGCCTGGAGGAAACCATCCAGACACGGGGAGAACATGCAAACTCCACACAGAAACACCCGGGCCTATATATAAAACTTGTACAACTCATTAAAAGCGTTATATTGTAAAAAATAAAAATAAAAAAATTATTTCTTCTTATGGTTTTTACCCTTTTTAATTTTATTTATTTGTCTTAATGAGGACGAAATATGCCATAAATAAAGTGTATTTGAAAAACACCTGCAAGTGTAAGTATAAGTATGTAAGTATAATGCCACACTGTGGAACTTTTCAGGAAATGCAATCATCAATCAATCAAGATTTTGGCGACTCTTGTGGACCATAAGTGGTGCTGAAATGGAGCGACCGCAGAGCAGCGCTGTGGTCTGTTCAGACGCCGAAACAACCAAAACAAACACAGCACGTATATTTAGTTTGAGAAACACGCAGGAGGAAAAGATTTGTGAGAGAGAGAGAGAGAAAGACGGGAGGGATAGAGGAGAGAATAAGAAGGGAAAGAGGGAAAAGAGAAAAAGAGGATGGGGAGAGAAAAATAGGAGGGATGGAGGAGAGGAAAAGGGGGTAGAAGAGAAAAAGAGGGGAAAGAGAGAGCAGAGAAAACGATGGGACATATTCTCTAATAAGAAGGGAAAGAGAAAAAGGATGGGGAGGGAGAGGAGAGAAAAAGAGAGGGGAAGAGAGCGAGAGAAGAGAGGAAAAAAGGGGAGAGGAGCAGGTGGGGGAGAAGCGGAGTGAACTGAGGGATGGGAGGCGGGAAAGAGGAGTAAAAGAAGTGGAAAAAAGAGAGGAGCGAAAAAGGAGGGATTAAGGGAGTCATATTGTGCAAAACAGAGGAGAGAAGGAGAGGAGACAGAAAAGATAAGGGGAAGAGAGGAAAGAAAGATAAACAGGAGAGAAGACAATAAAGGAAGTGAATAAATGAGTGGAGAATGGAGGGAGATAGGAGGGGAAAGAAGAGAGAGGAGAGAATAAAGGAAGTACGGAGAGGAGACAAAAAAGGGCCAGATTTGATAGAGCCTTACTTTTTGAAAATGGCTGCTGATTTTATTGCACAGCCTCTTACAATACTTTTTAATCTATCAATTGAAAACAAAGAAATTCCTCCAGTCTGGAAGTCAGCATTTGTTGTTCCTCTCCTAAAAGGAGGTGATCCTGCAGTTTTAACTAACTACAGGCCAATATCAAATCTGTGCGTTTTGTCAAAAATTCTTGAATCCCTTGTTTGTGATCAACTTAAAGAGTTTCTATATTCTAATGATCTTCTTTCAAAACTGCAGTCAGGCTTTAGGAAAAAGCACAGTACCATCACTGCTGCTACAAAAGTGATCAATGATATACTTGTTGCTCTTGATAAAAAGCAATACTGCGCTGCACTCTTTATTGATCTGTCAAAGGCGTTTGACACTGTGGACCACACAGTCATAAAGCAAAGGCTTATCAGTTTTGGTCTGTCAGATCATGTAGTCTCCTGGTTCACTAATTATTTGAGTGACAGGACCCAATGTATCAAATATGATGGTCTGTGCTCTGAATTTGTGAGTCTCCACAAGGGGGTGCCACAGGGTTCTATATTAGGACCTCTCCTATTCATTATGTATATTAATGATTTGGGACAAAATGTGTCCAGTGCTAACATACACTTTTATGCCAATGACACAATCATTTACTGCTTCGGCTCATCTCCTCTTAATGCTGTTGAATCTCTGCAGAAAGCTTTTGATGTGGTGCAGCACACACTTCTGCAGCTAAAACTAGTGCTTAATGCTGACAAAACTAAACTAATGTTGTTCTCAAACTCTAGGAAGAATCTGCAAGATGTCCCCACAGTGTCCACTCTTGAGGGAAATGAAATTGAGGTGGTTCATTTGTACAAATATCTTGGTATCTTGCTTGATGACGCCCTGACTTTTAAACCCCACATTGAGAATCTTGTGAAGAAACTCAAATTGAAATTGGGTTTTTTATTCCGAAATAAATTTTGTTTTTCTTTTAAGGTTAAAAAGCGCCTTGTCACTGCAACTTTTTAATCCATTTTAGACTATGGAGACTTGCTGTATATGAATGCTTCAGCTCAATGTCTGAGTAAGATTGACTCTGTGTATCATGCTGCTTTGAGGTTTGTTACTAATTGCAGGGCCTTGACCCACCACTGTGAACTGTATTCCCGAGTAGGATGGCCGTCTTTATCCACTAGGAGATTGACTCACTTTTACACTTTTATCTACAAGGCCATGCTTGGACTACTGCCCTCCTACATCTGTAACTTAATCACACAGAGAAGTGTTGATTCTTATGGTTTGCGTTCGAATGATCAGGTGTTGCTCTCTGTTCCACTTGTTCGCACAGAGTTGGGAAAAAGGGCTTTTGTCTTCTCTGCCCCCTCGACATGGAACAAGCTGCAAAAGGACTGGAAATTAACAGAACTTATTTCATTGAATGGCTTTAAATCCAGACTGAGAGCACTTGAGACAGCCTCCATAAATTGTACCTGTTTTAACTAATCTGTATGTCATTTTAATTGTGTTGTAATTGTCTTTTTACTGCCTGTTTTTAACTCATTTGTATGTAATTTTAATTGTGTTGTAATTGTCTTTTTGCTGCCTCTTGGCCAGGGCTCCCTTGAAAAAGAGGTTTTTAATCTCAATGGGATTTCCCTGGTTAAATAAAGTTATATATATATATATATATATATAAGGGAGATTGATAGAGGAGACACAAAGAGAGGGGGAGAGAGAATGAAGGGAGCGATAAAGGGAGAAAAGAGGATAGAGGGATGCAGGGACACTCCTCTGTCGTATCTTTTAATTGGACCTTTTTATTTATTTTATTTAGGGACAAATCCTCCTCTCGTTTTTTTTGGGAGTTAATTGAAAAATGTGTGAAATTAGTGAAAGAGGGAAGAATGAAAAAGAAAAATGTCATAATTACAGCGCGAAGGCAAACGGAAAACAAAACTGAAGATTACGACTCTGACGTATCGAAAATCAGAATCGATATTATAACTCTAGTATCGAAATTAGGTACTTATTGGAGCAGGTTTCGATACTATAAGGTCACATCAGCTCTCTCCTTCTCTTCCTTTGCTCCTCTCTCCTTCTCTCTCCTCTTCCTCTCTGCTCCTCTCTCTCTGCTCCTCTTTCTCTTCTACCTCCTCTACCTCTCTCTGCTTCCCTCTCACGCTTTCTCTCTCTGCTCCTCTCTCTCTCTACACTTTTTTTGTTCCTCTTCTCCTCCTCTCTGCTCCTCTCTCTTTCTCTGCTCCTCTCTCTCTGCAACCCTTTTTCTCTCTTTGCTCCTCTATCCCTCTCTCTGATCTACTCTTCCCTCTATGCTCCTCTCTCTCTTCTCCTCTCCTCCCTCCCTCTCTCTGCTCCTCTCTCTGTCTGCTCCTCTTTCTCTTCTACCTCCTCTACCTCTCTCCACTTTTATCTGCTCCTCTTCTCCTCCTCTCTCTTCTCCTCTCTACTCTGCTCCTCTTACTCTCGCTGCTTCCCTCTCTCCGTCTGCTCCTCTTTCTCTTCTACCTCCTCTACTTCTCTCTCTCCATTTTTTCTGTTCCTCTTTCCTCCTCTCTCTGCTCCTCTCTCTCTCTGCTCATCTTTCTCTGCAACCCTTTCTCTCTCTTTGCTCCTCTATCCCTCTCTTCCCCCTCTTTCTGATCTACTCTTCCCTCTATGCTCCTCGCTCTCTGCACTCCTCTCTCTCTTCTCCTCTCTTTCTCTCTGCTCCTCTCTTTGCACCCTTCTCTCTCTCTCCTCCTCTCTTTGCTCCTCTCTCACTTTCCCTGCTCCTCTCGCTCTCTTTTCCTCTCTCTGCTTCCTCTTCCATCTCTTTTCCTCTCTCTCTGCTTTGCTGTCTCTCTCTCTCTCTCCATCTCTTCTCCTCTCTCTCTCTCTGCTCCGCTGTCTCTCTCTGTTCTTCTCTCTCTCTCTCTGCACCCCTTTATCTCTATCTCTCTCTGCTCCTCTCTCTCTGCACTTCTTTTTCACTCTCTCTCTTCCCCCTCTCTCTCTGCTCCTCTGTTTCTCTCTCTCTCTCCTCCTCTCTCTATTTCTCAGCTCCTCTCTCTCTCTCTTTGTTCCCCTCTCTCTCTCCCCCCTCTCTCTCTCTGCTCCTCTCTCTCCCCTCTCTTTCTGCGTTGTTCCTTTCACTCCTCCTTCTCGTCCTCTTCTCTTCGCTCCAAACCCACAGGAGCTCATCAGACCAAAGAACTTATTTCCATGACGACGGAAAACTCCACAGCCTCTTCACACGTTACAGCCTCTGACCCGCCGATTATTTTCATCCTCTCCTCTCCTCTTTTCTCTGCTCCTCTCGCTTTCTCCACTCCTCTCTCTTCCTCCTTTCTCTCTTCTCTGCTCCTTTCTCTCTCTTCATCTCTATCCCTGGTTTGCCTCTCTCCTCCTCTCTCTCCCCTCCGTCTTTTTCTCTTTCACCCCCGTCTCTGGTTTACCTCTTTCTCTCTTTCCTCCTCTCTCTCTCCTCCCTCTCTTCACTCTTATACCCCAGACCCGGGTTTGCCTCACCCTCTTTCCTCCTTCCTCTCTTTCCTCCTCTCTCCTCCCTCTCTCTTTCCTCCCTTCTCTGTCATTTATACCCCCTGTCCCAGTTTTTCCCCTCTCTCTCTTTCTTCCGCTCTCCTCCTCTCTCGTTCTCCTCTCCAATACCCCGTCACCGAGTTGCCTCTCCTTCTCCTCCCTCTTTCTCTCTTACACCTCCTCTCCTGCTCTTTCCTCCTCTCCTCCTCCCTCTTTTTCTCTTATATCCCCTATCCTTGGTTTGCCTCTCTCCTCCTCTCTCTCTTTCCTCCTCTCCTCTCCCTCTTTCCTCCCTCTCTCTCCTCTTCCCTCCCGCTCTCTCTCTCCTCTGCCTCTCTCTCTTTCCTCCTCTCTCCTCCTCCCTCTCTTTCCTTCTCCCTTTTTCTCTTTCCTCCTCTCCTCCTTCTCTCTTATATCCTCTGTCCCTGATTTGACTCTCCCTCTCTTTCCTCTCCTCCTTTCCTCCTCTCTCCTCCTCCCTTTCCCCCTCTCCATCTCTCCTCCTCATCTCTGTGCAGCAGGATCTCTGTGATTCCTCTCCTCCCCCTCTCCTCCTCTCCTCCTCCTCTCAGCAGCAGGATCTCTGTGATTCCTCTCCTCCTCCTCTCCTCCCCCTCTCAGCAGAAGGATCTCTGTGATTCCTCTCCTCCCCCTCTCCTCCTCTCCCTCTCTCTCCTCCCCCTCTCAGCAGCAGGATCTCTGTGATTCCTCTCCTCCCCCTCTCCTCCTCTCTCATCCTCCTCTCCTCCCCCTCTCAGCAGCAGGATCTCTGTGATTCCTCTCCTCCTCCTCTCCTCAGCAGCAGGATCTCTGTGATTCCTCTCCTCCCCCTCTCTCCTCCTCTCCTCCCCCTCTCCTCTCTCTCCCTCTCTCTCCTCCCCCTCTCAGCAGCAGGAGCTCTGTGATTCCTCTCCTCCCCCTCTCTCCTCCTCTCCTCCCCCTCTCTCCTCCTCTCCTCCCCCTCTCCTCTCTCTCCCTCTCTCTCCTCCCCCTCTCAGCAGCAGGATCTCTGTGATTCCTCTCCTCCCCCTCTCTCCTCCTCTCCTCCCCCTCTCCTCTCTCTCCCTCTCTCTCCTCCCCCTCTCAGCAGCAGGATCTCTGTGATTCCTCTCCTCCCCCTCTCTCCTCCTCTCCTCCCCCTCTCCTCTCTCTCCCTCTCTCTCCTCCTCTCCTCAGCAGCAGGATCTCTGTGATTCCTCTCCTCCCCCTCTCTCCTCCTCTCCTCCCCCTCTCTCCTCCTCTCTCCCTCTCTCTCCTCCCCCTCTCAGCAGCAGGATCTCTGTGATTCCTCTCCTCCCCCTCTCCTCCTCTCTCATCCTCCTCTCCTCCCCCTCTCAGCAGCAGGATCTCTGTGATTCCTCTCCTCCTCCTCTCCTCCTCTCCTCAGCAGCAGGATCTCTGTGATTCCTCTCCTCCCCCTCTCTCCTCCTCTCCTCCCCCTCTCTCCTCCCCCTCTCCTCTCTCTCCCTCTCTCTCCTCCCCCTCTCAGCAGCAGGATCTCTGTGATTCCTCTCCTCCCCCTCTCTCCTCTCTCTCCCTCTCTCTCCTCCCCCTCTCAGCAGCAGGATCTCTGTGATTCCTCTCCTCCCCCTCTCTCCTCCCCCTCTCCTCTCTCTCCCTCTCTCAGCAGCAGGATCTCTGTAGGAGTCTCAGGAGCCTGGGGGAGGAGGTGAGGATCATTCAGTGTCCACAAAGCCACATTCATGGATGTGAAAGGCAGTTCCTGAGCTGCACGTCGCCTCTGCAAGAGCCCGGAGCCCGGAGCCCGGAGCCCGGAGCCCGGAGCCCGGAGCCCGGAGCCCGGAGCCCGGAGCCCGGAGCCCCCTCGCCTGCTCTGGTATGTGCACGACGACCCGAGGAAAACACCACAGATAAAAACAACATGTGCAGGGTGTTATAAGAGGAGCAGTGCGCTGCTGTTTCAGGTCGAGTTGAGCTTTGCAGGGTTTTATTTGATTGGAAGTGAAAAAAATGTATAAATGAGTGTTACGATACTCGACTTTGCTCCTAGAAAGAGACTCCATACTGATTTTGAGGCTAATTACAAAAACACTCTTTATTAGACCGTAGAATATAATAATCAACATTAAATCAAACTACTTTCTTGTATATTATCATGTGGTCTCATATCTGTAGACAGCTCAAAATCACTCTAAAGCTATTCAGGAAAGGTTCACTTTTGTCCTGCAAACGTGACTTTTTTAGTATCGATACCTGCTCAAATGAGTATCTAATTTCGATATTAGTTTAAGTGTCGATTACAATCTGATTTTCTAAACTTTTGACAAAACTATTCATTTGTGACCATTAATACGAGACCCGGAGACAAAAAAAATCTGAATATATTGTGATAGTTTTGTCCGTTCTAGTCCAGTCGGGCTATGCTATTGTAGGGAGTATTATACCTCTGATGACATATTAGATTAGCCTTTATTGTCTCCCTTGGGAGAAATTTGTCTTGGGACAGGGGTACTCCTGGCACATAGACAACATACAGCACACACACAGTGGACACATCAATTCATACAGTTCAACATTTGATAATATTGCACCATTCCCATAATTAGCATATTTTGCACATTCCCTGGGGCTTAAAAAGTGTAAATGTCAGTATTGCACATTCCCTGAAACCTATTCACTGTAAGTGCTCAAAAATATTGCACCTTCCCTGCAATATTTTAGGGTTGGGCGGTATCCAAATTTTGATACCGTTAAACCGTCTCATCTCTTTCTCTTATTGTCTGCGTCGTTTCCGAGAGGTTGTGCAGAATTGTTCTTTTGGTGCCCTTCAGTGTCAGGACCAGTCTCGGATAGAAAGTAAAAAAAAAAACGGAGGCCCTCAAAAAGTATGAAAAAGTTAAAAGCCTTTAATACTACTACTATTTGATTTTATCGTTCTCATTTTCATTACACTGTATTTTATTTAGCTTCCAGATGTAGAAAATGTTGTAGCTTTGTATAAAAGGTGCTGAACAAATAAAATATCACTATATTATAATAGGAAATTCACACTGTAGCCTGTGATATGATATTACAGATTTAATATAACTGTTTTTTTATTTACCTCTGTCGACTTTTAAAGTATTCTGCAGGATCATTGCACAGGCGCTTAACACTTTTATACTTTTAATCTGTAAATGTTTCACTGTCTCATGTTACGATTGGTGTGTGAGTGTGTTCTGTTTGTGCTCTTTTATTCTGCCTCTTTGCCCGGTCGTCACTGCAAATGAAACTTACCTACCGGTAGTAAAATATTGATTAAAATAAATAAAAAATTCAGTGTTTCCAGTCATTTCTTTCTCTTATACAGTGGGAGGTTTGTTTGACAGGAGATACACCTGTCGAAATGAGCTCCTCTGCACAGATTCATAGAACTGAGTGAATAATGGTGATTCTGCAGTGGGTCATTATTCGATGGTTAAATTGTCCTGTCAAAATGAGCTCCTTTACTCCTTATGTGACAGCGTAATACAACTGTCCAAATGAACTACGCATATTCATATCAATGAGTGTAAATGTGACATAACAGAAGGTATAATCAAAGCCGCCGTCTCTAATCCAAAGAAATATGTAGTAAAACTGGGGAGTTTCATTTTATTGGATCTAAACAACTGTAAATGGAAAAGCGTAAGGAGTTTATTTCGACGGGGGAGCGCGAATCGATAGACGTCACTGTGAATTTAGGCTGTGGGAGCTCATTTTGACAGAACACTGCACGTATTTGGACAATGATAAAATAATTGCACTGATTTGCCGCCTGCTGTTTCCCATTGAGACATTCCCATTGTCTGGAATGTTACACAATGTTGCATTAAACTTATCTATCATCTCTACACAGTATTATTTACTGTGTATGTATAAAGTCTAACAGTTTTATAACCTCTGTAAAGTAAAGTCTATACATCTCTATATAGCAGCGTGTGATGCATCTCATGGACTGAGCTTCTACTGCCCCAAGAAACGCTATTTTGAGCATCTGGGATAAAACAATAATGACATTATCTGACATTTGGGTCAATATTTTTTATGTCTCATGTATCATTTCCAACTGGAAAAGGCTTATGGAAAAATCAATGGCCAAATGAACCCAATCGGAAGAGTAAATAACATAAAGCTGCGAACAGCAGAGCCGCACAATATGAGGAAAAGGGAAAACGATGAAAATCCAATACAATTATTTCAATTAAAAGTGCATTGTGTAATGGAGATGTTATTGTTTTATCTGGAATGTTTCACAGTGTGGCATTAAACCTTTCTATCTTCATGGAGACCAAACCAGACCAAGTTACATGTCAGATCTGTGGAGAGGCGACGCCGCTTACAGTCAGAACGCCTGTTTTTTTTAGGTATTTTTGAGCTGTAAAACCACCTGTAACTGAATAAATATAAGAAATGAAATATGACCTTGATCCAAATGCCCTTCGTACATTCTGCTGTTCATTGATTCTCCTCATTTCACAGACTGTGTTGAAATGTGGGGGAAACTGACCAATGTCCAGTGAATCCACTGATTATCTTACAGAAACGAGCTTTGCAAATGATCCATAAAGTTGGTTTTCTAGAACACAGCCATGATCTTTTTATTCAATCCAAGCTCCTAAAGATTCCTGCCCGTGTAAAATATTATACGCACTACGAAGCTTGTTCAAAATCAGAGAGAAAAACTCATAATTTAAGAGGATGTGGACATTTCAAATTCCCCAATGTTCGAATGCCCCGTAAAAGTTTCTGTGTGTCTCTATGTGGCGTAAAACTCTGGAACAGTCTGGACACACGTCTCAAACAAGCCCAAAATATCCATAAATTCAAGTTGTTGTATAAACATACGGTCTGGTCACAGTTTATAGAGAGTGGGTCTTAATATCAGAACAATCGAGCCTTTTGTAGAGCTGCTTTATGCTTATTGTTTCCTCACCTTTGCTGGATGTGTTTCCTTTACCGTCACTTACATTTGTTTCTGTTCCCATTGTTTGTAGCTTTCATTTCTTACCATTGCTGTTTCCTCATATTATTATTACTGCAATATGATGATAATTATGTTACAAAGCTCGAACAGTTATTCACCGTCTGCACTTGTAAATAGTTCCTATAGTTAATGTAAAATGTCTGAAAAATGAAAAAGCAGCTCATTGTGTTAGAAGAGGAGTTGGGATTAAATAAATTCTCTTCTTCCCGCTCCTTTTTGGGCAAAATATTTCGTCGTTGTTTTTGTTATTTCTATCGTGATTTCTCTGATGTTATATGTTCCATTGTAAAAGAATGGAAACTTCTTAATTGCCTAAAATAAAATTAAAAAATTAAAAAAAATAGCTGTTTAATGTCATACTGCGGAACATTCCGGGCAGAGCGATGACGTATCCGTAGAAGCAATAAGGTGACGGACCCCCAAAAACGAGAAGTTACGTAGTGCATCTTTAAATTAAAACTAAAATCTCCCAGTTTAACCTTCAAGTAACGACCCTGAGGCTTAAATAAAACATCACAGACTAAACCAGAGCAGAACAGGGCTAGAATAGAAAAAATACGATGAAAAACGGCTAAAAATGAAAGATATGATTATAACTCGTTCACATTTTAATAGAAAACACTTGTCGGCTGTAGAACCTGTGCTTCTGCGACATGTGCACGTCCACAGTCGATATTCTGCAGATGAAACGTGCAGCTGCAGCCCACACGGCCCAATGTCACTGCCAGACTTCACGGCACATCCACAAACTTGTCAGTGCTTTAACCTTGCCAGCTTATTGCTATTCACACGTAACGTTCAAAGGCCACCGGCACGAAGGAAACGGGAAAATCGAGACCTCGCAGTGTGCAAAAAAAAACATAAACATGAAGCCGGTGTGGGTCCAGACATGTGCTACTGTCTCAAAACTTCACCTTATTCACTCGGAGCATCGTCATTCTTCACCGTGATGAGTTTTTAAAGGCGCTCGCCACTCGCTTTCCTCCGTGGAGTGTTATTAATGGCCTTGAATGTTCCACAGCATGGCATTAAGCTCATGTATCTCCATGGAGACGAACACGCAACGCCGGCAAACCAAGTTACAAGGCAAATCTGAGGAGGTTTTTCCAAGTTTTTTGAACAATAAAATCACCTGTAATTGAATAAATGCAAGACGGACACGTTTAACGCCACACTGTGGAACATTCCAAAGCAAAACACCACCGAAAAAAATATGTTTAGGCTTTGAAACGTATTTCCATCCGCTCTGAAAACGATCGTCACTTTTTCATGTGGATGAAATTTGATCAACTCGCGCTGGATATAAATATTTATCTTAGTCTAAATTATCATGAAAATGTGTCTTTTTTACGGTTTTATTTTTATGTACAATTTAATTCTGTCGACACAGTTATTTTAACATGTGACGTCACTTGTCCTTAAAGCGTTTTAAAGTAAAAGATACAAAAACAGTCTTTACTTTTCCATAGTTCTGTGTCGTCTTAAGCGGAATCACACACAGAGCTCATGCAGTTTCTATGAAGGCAAATCTGAAAGTTACACACTGCACCTTTAAGAGCTTTTCACAGCTTTCAGACCAGAGCGAAGCATAAAGCTAATAAAGACGAATGCTAACAGCGCACTTCCTGACTCTCGGACAATAAAACGCCTTATAGTTAAACGCAGACGATACACAGTGGACTTCTTCTGATCTAAAGAGCCGCTTATAAAATGTATCTGTACTGGGACAAGACAGATTTGTCTCATATAAACTACAGGTGGCCGACTTACTTTACACACTTTTGTGACTGCTGTTTGGGGTTTTCTTTCTAATCTAAACCATTTCATTACAAAGAATTGTTTTTATATTGTGCTTCTTGGGCAAATGTCCATGTAATTTTCCTTCTGCTTCAAGTCGCACTCGTACGGAAGCCGGGAGGACTCACAACCAATACGAACGCCACAGCAGAAATGCAAAAGCCACAAAGAAAGTGGCCGCGGGACTCTATTTACCACATCAGGGGGACTCACAACAAGTGCAAACGCCGCAACACAAATACAAACGCCACAGGACAACAAAAAGCCACAACACACCAAGAAAAGCCACAACAGAATCGGCCGCGGGACTCTATTTTCCGACAGAAAAAAATACACGGAGAGTGAATTATAGAGACCCGAGCTGGAGATAATAAGCAAAAATGAGTGCAGTATGGCTGTAAAAGGGGAGCATTATTGCCTAGTTTGTTTTAAATGGAGTGACACTTGATCGATTTATGGATATTGACAAAAAAATCCATCATTTCCTCAACACAAACACCTGGAGTTGTGTTTTGTTTCATTCGCACACGTTTAACGCCCAAAACTCTGCATATTTAGGCTGAGTTCTTCTCTCAAACTGAACTTTTCCAACAGGAGGAGGATTAAGCAGGAAGTGAATGGGAAAAGTTGAAAGAAAACGTCTCTGAAGCACAGATAGTTCAGTCTAAATAACTCCAAACACAACCATGAACATGCCTCCCACTTCTCATCAGCCGAATACTACGGCAAACACTCTTTAAAATGGATTTAAGTGCATCAGTGCAGTGCGTCTTTAGCAGAAAAGGGTTATCTTGAATGGAAATAGGCAAATTTCAGGAGAAAACAACTAGTGAAGAGCTGTCCACTGTAGTGACCACTATGAATGAAAGGGTTAAAAAGAAAAGGAAAAGGTTAAAGGGCCCAAATTATGATATTTTCTGATTCATGTTATGTTTCCTCATCGCAAACAGACCTGGAGTTGTGTTTTGTTTCATTCACACATGTTTAACACAAAAACCCTGCATATTTACACTGAATTCTTCTCTCAAACACTCTGTTCCACCTCGTGACATCATGCGGTAGCCTAATACAGGAAGTGCTCCACTGTATGTTTAATTCCAGACACCTTCACTAGAATCAGTCGGATCATTTCAGCCCAGGAACTGCCAATTTCTACTGAACTAAAGGTAAAACGTAGCTGTTCACTTGAAAACTACACCGCTTCGTGACATCACAAGGTGGAACAGAGCATTTTGAGCTTTGGAAATGTAGACAAAGCCTCATAATAAAGGATGATTCAAACGTGAATGAAACAAAACACAAGTCTGGGTATGTTTTTGAGGAAGCAACAACATTCAAACACGGGTTTAAATCTCACAAAGAGTCAGTTTTACGCAATGTGGGGTCTTTAAACTAAATAAAAACACAATATTTTACACCAATCACCGCCACAAACTGCTCATTGTCAGGTGTGAAGTGCGCAGTGCAACTCTCAACTCCTGACAGGTGCGTAACCAGAACCGAAGCGACGTCCAAACTCAAGTAGCTCGTAAAAACACATGAAATACAAACTCACCCACTCCGATCTTCTCATCCTCCGTCGGCGTCCACATTCTGTCCCGCTCTCCAAATCCAAAATCGCTCCAGAAAGTAAGACTGCCCACTCCGGAACACCTCGCTTCATCCACGGAGCACCGAACAGTCAAATAATTCGCCGCGTAAAGTTAACATAAATTGTCGCTATCGCCCGTTCGCTCGTCGAAGTTATCCAAACCCAAAGACCGTGCGTCGGCTCACAACACTCGCGGAGAAATTGTTGCGTATCCTGACATCACTGCGCGTCGCGAATCGCTTCGGAAAACGCCGGTGGCATCCTCTGAGGGGAAAATTCACTCACTCAGTTCATTCATTAGAGCCAAAACCTGCCGAGAGCGCACGCACGGTCCATTTTAACCCGCGATATCCACTGTCCACGTTCATCCCCTCGACGCAAGCGCTTTAGGCACGTCCCCTGCGTCTTTTCGGGCTCCCTCCGTCCTCGCCGTCGCCTACCGGAGCTGTCAAACTTGGAAGGAGTGAAGAGGAAGCAGGAGAGCGTCGGCTACATCGCTCTTTCTCTCTCTCCGCCTCTCGTCTTCGTGGTCGGAGTAGTGCGCAGCGGCGGGGAAGGCTGCGGGCAGGCCACAGCGGATTAACGCGGATCAAATGAGAGAGAGAGAGAGAAAAGGCTCGCAGATGGAGAGGGATGCGCGGCCAAGAGAGAGGGAGGGAGTCGGTGGAGCGGTGGAGCCCTCGTTGGTGCGTCGTTATCACTCGGGGACACGGGCGCAGCGTGAGAGACCGCGCGGCAGCCAAAAAAATACGCGGAGAGTGAATTATAGAGAACCGAGGTGGAGATAATAAACAAAAATGAGTGTAGTATGGCTGTAAAAGGGGAGTATTATAGCCTAGTTTGTTTTAAACGGAGTGACACTTGATAGATTTATGGATATTGACCAAAAAATCCATCATTTCCTCATCACAAACGCACCTGGAGTTGTGTTTTGTTTTATTTACGCATGTTTTACGCACAAAACTCTGCGTATTTAGGCTGAGTTCTTCTCTCAAACCTCCAATTGTGGTAATACAGGAAGTACTCCACTGTGTTTTTAAACTCCACACACCTTCACCAGACTCATTTGGATCATTTCAGTCCTGGAGTTGCGGCTGTTGACTGAACAAAAGGTAAAAAATGTCATGTTTCGGTGTATGACAGGACCTCAAAGCAGAGACAGGAGAGGCTGGTGAGTGTTTAACAGTTTTATTGAAGGGTTTTGTAGGTTGTGGTGGCAGGAGCTGGATGGAGACATGGACCAGAAGGAAGATACTGGCCGGGAATAGACTCACGGGTCGTGGACAGGCCGGACGTCGTGGAATGATGAGGACGCAGACGAGGAATGAACTGATGCAGACAAAGTTATAGTAATAATAAAATGTTCAGCTCCGCTCAAATGAAGCTCCCGATGTTCACAGTTACAGGAGCGAATCTGGAGCCAGGTTCTATGTTATAAGGAGGATTTTTTGGACGGCCAAAATGGCAAAAAAAATAAAAAATTCAGGACCATGTGTCGCGAGTTCATATGAACATTTTAAGACCTAAATGATGAGGCCACAGCAGCAGGTACAGAGAGGAGTGACAAGATCCTAAGCGAGTTAACTCTGCCATTCATATATTTGGTCTATGGGCTGTCAGTGTGAAAAATTTAATATACAAGTCGCACCTGAGTATAAGTCGCAGCACCCAAACGATGAAGAAAAGTGTGACTTATAGTCCGAAAAATATGGTAATTGGAAATGTGAACGACCTCGCCAAAAAAATCCAAATTGAGCATTAAGCCCTGCAGTCTGAACGTAGCCTCAGTAGTGGAGAGGACCGAGTATTGGGGCTGATTGGGAAATGAGCTGCAGGTGAACCACACTGCAGCATTAGCTCCAGCCACGCCCCCGGAGAGGAGCAGCCACAGACACAGAAAAGAGTGGAAAAAGACAGAAAAAACACCAAACCCTAACAGTAAAGGAAAGCTGTTAAAAAGACAGTTCAGAGTTTTGGACATAGGGCCTCATTTCCTCGTGTTTTTTTTTAAATCTTCCATCCAGTCCTTGTATTTGCAGAGGTTGCTGGTGCTAGGCTAGTGCATGTCAATGGCCACAGTCCTCCTGCCACTAAAAACAGTCTGACCCACTCCACAGACCCGAGGAAAAACTATTAGAACTCCAGACTGTCCATGTGAACGTCTGTGTTGATAGAATCATTTTATAAGTTAAATCAGCCTTGCATTTGAAGGATTTATAGTGGAAAAAAAGTATTTAGTCGGCCACCAATTGTGCAAGTTCTCCCATTTATAAAGATGAGAGGCCCATAATTTTCATCATAGGTTCACCTCAACAATGAGAGAGAAAATGAGAAAACAAAATCCAGAAAATCACATTGCAGGAGTTTTAATGAATTAAATGGTAAATTCCTATGTAAAATAAGTATGTGGTCACTTACAAACAAAGGATTGAGATTAACTTTTTTTATTGACCAAATACTTATTTTTAACCATAATTTGCAAATAAATTCTTTAAAAATCAATGTGATTTTCTGGATTTTTTTCTCTCATTTTGTCTCATAGTGGAAGTGAACCTATGATGAAAATTACAGGGCTGTATCATCTTTTTAAGTGGGAGAACTTGCACAATTGGTAGCTGAATACTTTTTTGCGCCATTGTATGTCTGAGCAGCAGCAGCGAGTTGTACTTCCTGACAGAAGCTCGGCAGCGGCGGACTGATATATGAGAAAATAGTCCCTCAACACGCGACGATTCATGCGATGAAAGGTTAGTTTTATTTCAGACATTATTCTATCAACACAGACATTCACATAAACAGTCTGGAGATATAATACAAGGACTGGATGGAATATTTAAGTGTCTCCACACGTCTCCAAGACTCTGGCTCAAGAGGAAATGAGGCCCTGTGTCCAAAACTCCAACCTGTCCCTTTAAGACTACGATAAATATGTGAGAACGTCATGTGAAATATGTATTACGATGTTACCAGCCAATATGGATGTTGCAGCTTCTGTTTCGTGACTCGTGGCGTTCGAGTGTCATTAGGCCTATAGACATTTAAAGGTGCACTCTGAAACTTTTCTGGTGGACTTTTCTACCCTCCATAGGGATTCTTATGTAAAGCATGTTTTTTTTTGTAAATAAATCTCTAATAATAAGTTTAAGGCCATAATGTGGCTCATTCTGGACAGGTAAGGCAATAGCATCCCCATGGAAACGAGCAGATAGCCTCCTCCTACTGAAAGTTACATAGTGCGCCTTTAATTTGTCAGGTCTCCATGCTGTCTTATTGTGATGTAGGTTTATGACATGTACTTTTTTGTTTGTTTTTTATTTGATTTTGTTCTGTAGCACTTTTTTTTATAATAAATAAAGTTGCTTTTGCTTTTGCTTTTGCAGTTTGCTGTCGTCATTTAGGTTTTTGGCTCGAAATATCTCGAAACTGTCACAAAAACACTCTAACTTAACATTCCGGTCCAGTCGAGGCCCATTCAGAGTAAAAGCGAGAGGAAGTCACAAGACGGAACAAACAAATGACTGAGGAGAAAGAAGCGAGATGTTGTGTAAGAGACGTTTACATGTTTACAGGCAGAAAAACAGCATTAAAGTTCACAGTCTAGATCAGAATTAGTGTAAACTCAAAAGAAGATATATCATTTCACTCCAATTATTGTCAATTTATTCTTTCAATCTACAGATTTGAGAAAAAATGTGTTCAAAACCTCATTTCTCATTCGATTCAGATTGTTACTATTGGACTAGATTTGAACGACTTAGCACTGCCCTCTAGTGGATAGTTTCAACATTACAAGTTTAAAACCACTCGTCCTTTTCCTTGTAAAACTTTTAATTAAATCAACTTCACATTTATGGATGCAATATTCTTAAACCTTGAAAATGACTCGTTATGTCAGCTGTTTCTCAAGCTGGCGATTGTCAAGATGTCAAATTTATTATTTCCTAGAAAATCTGAATCTAGGTGAAATATGAGCCTACTTTTCAATTTCAGAGCAACCCCATTCTGCATTCTGGATTAAAAATATATATATTTATGTTACACTTTACACTATAAAGAGCCCACAGAGTGTATAAGGTCAGTCTTTTATTGGCATAGTGTTGGTACAAAAATACAAACGCCACTTTTGAAACGGACATTTCCCTGAAGTCGTTTTTACAGTTCATGAGGTAAAGGACGTTTTTGTCACTTAAGTTTGTATTCAAAACTAAAGCTCTGAACAAAATTACAAACAAAAACCCTACGGAGACGAGGGCGTGGAAGAGGAGCCGTCCCCGAGACACCAGAACGTCCCAGAGCGAGATGAGCCTGTGAAACAGAAACGCTCTCACATGTGGATCTCATGTGCTGGAATTTAAACATCTGGAAACAGGGACCACTGCAGAAAATAAAGTAAAACCAACAGGCTTTTTATCAGTGGAGAATGAGGGTGGACCTGTGCTTTAGGTTTAATTTGTCAGACTTCTGGGACCTACATTTTTGCATAACTTCTGTACCTTTATGTCCCAAACACAAGCCAAAAGCCCCGAGAAGGCGTCTCAAACTGATCCCCAATGATCACCTCTAAAGCACAAACAAAGAGGCCAGAAGAAAACATCATAAATATTATGATCATCTTATTCAAACTGTTCAGGCCACATTAAACACGGCTCTATGTACAGTATGGCTTAGTCCAAACTCAGGGACCATTAGACCCTCGGACAAACACTATCAAACTTACAAAAGAGGGGCCAAGAACTTCAACAGGAAAGTCAAACATCTGAAATCAATATATACACAGTTCCCGTGACTGATTTAAATACAAGTTCAGATTTTATTCATCCTCTCATCTCTTCATATGAACGTACAAAGAGACTCGTGTATTCACAACACGTCTGATTATTGCCACACAAACCAAACGCTTTATTGTGACACAGATACTTTTGTCAGTTTGTTTGTAGAACTTTTTATCCCTGTGGAAAGAACTGGGATCATCTGCAGCAAATATATTTAAACACTTTCTTTTCTCTAAAACCTGTATTTACCCCTTTTAGAAAACGCACAGAGTGCCATCTACGGAGATTTATGAACATGAATATAAAAGTACTTTGAGTCGTGAGTCAATTTTAAGCGCCGAGGAGACTCTTATTCTTATTCCTTTGGCGAACACTACAGCCCTGGAACACACAACAAAATATGTGTATTATTTCTGAAAGACATTGTAAAAAGAGAGCAAAAAACAGGACTCATTTGTAGATAAGAAAAAGAAAAGAGAATAAAAACCAGACCGTATAAACTATGTCAGTCTAGTTCTATGAGACTTCACATGGTCATAGTCCTGCATACAGTCCCCATAAAATGCTGCTAAAATACAGGTAATACAACTGAAATTAATACTACAACTAATACTACAGTGTTTCCCACACATAACCACTATGTGGCGCTGCACCACACACTGATGACCAAGCGCCACAGATTGCTTCAGTCTTTCTTTTTTTTCAATGTGATTCTGACGTTCTCGCACATACATGTCAGAGGAGCGACACTTGTAAAACACCTGCACTATTTGCTCTTCGGCCCCGACTCTGTGCCCGGGCTCCTGGACCGCAGAGCGGCGGTGGGACTGTTCCTTCTGCACCTCCGTGGACGAGACCGCGAGTGGAGCAGGGGTCTGCAAAGTGCTGGGGCCCGTTTGCTCGCGCTCGTCTACGCGGCCGAACCTCTGGACTCGTCCCGACACTCAGAACCACAGGAAGCCCGGCCTGGTCCAGGGGCCTGGGCCCCGCGCAATAAATGGGCCAAAATCCAAGGAGGTTCCTTAAGATCGGGCACTGGAGTTATTTTTCAGAAAGCCTCGTAAAATAAGGTGATCATATGCATGTTGTGTTGCCTATGTCTAATTATAGTGTTTTATTTATTTACTTTGTATTATAGAATTGTTACATGTTACTATTTATTCTGTTATACCAAAAAAAGATTTTGTTTTTGTTGTTGTTTTTTTATTCAGGGGGAGCGCCACACAATGCTACTTGGTCTGTGGGAAACACTGTACTACTATTATTACTACTATTATTACTACTATTATTACTACTATTGCCGCTACTACTGCACTTTACTGTAGATCTGCTTTCCCCTCGGGGTGTGAAGCTAACTGTAGGCACTGCTCTGTCTGAAGCTTTGTTAGACTTTGATTTGAGCTTTTTTGACACAATCTGACCATAAAGAACTGACTGTCAGTTCTAAGTGTGCCATTTGTGCTCTATACTGCTACTACTATCTTACTACTGCTGCTACTACTGCTGCTACTCCTACTACTGCTGCTGCTACTGGCAGTAGCAGTACTACTGCTGCTGCTACTCCTTCTCCTACTCCTACTGCTACTTCTGCTATTACTACTTTAGTTTGGACTCACAGTTGTAAATGTCATCTTCGTCCTCAGACGAGGGGTTGAAGTCGGAGATGTAGTTGACGTCAGAGTCGTCGTCGTCCTCGTTATCGTCGTTATCTTCTTCGTTTTCGTCATTATCCCTGTTGCCCCCGGCGGCCTCCTCCTCGTCCGCGTCGTAATCCAGGAGCCGAGCGATCTGCGAAACGATCACATTTACAAATCGAAACACCCAAAGGTGATACTTCCCGGGCCCTGGTGCTTCGTGTGGGTCAGTTTCCTGTTTGTTCGCTCGTGTTCAGATGAAAACACCTGTAATTTAACCGATTGACTGACAGTTGGTACCCACCTCGTCCTCGGTGGGGGTCCCCGGCAGCTCATCGTTCTCGGGGTTGTCGTCTCCGGCCAGTTCTTCGATCAGGGGGTCAGTGTCTATGTCGTCGTCGTCATCGTCGTCGTCAGAAGAGTCCGAGTCTGCGTCCTGCTCCTCGTCCTCCTAAACAGAACAAATTACACAGATATTACAGAATGTATAGGGAACACACACATATTATGCATTTTTTGTGGCTTTAATTGTCTTTAATATTTAATGTTTAGTGTTATGTTTCAAACTTAACATAATTTACAAACTACAGCTTTGTTTCCAATGAGGTATTTAAGATGAACTGCCTCTAACATTTAATGACCAAACAGTCCATGTGTGAGTGTTACAAACCTCATCGTCGCCCTCTTCAGCCAGTTTCTGTCGCCCAACTTCATACAGTCGACAAACTGTGTCCAGACTCGTGCTGTCCAGGTTCTGCAGATTAGAGCATAAAGATCAGAAATGTGAAAAAATGAGAGGGGAAGAGAGAGTGAAGGAAAGGGTTAGGGAGAAAGAGCTAAAGGAGGAGAAAGAAATTGAAGGCCAATTTATGGTTCCGTGTCAAAACGGATGCGTCGACGTGCACCTCCTTGACGCTGCCGTGCCTTTAAGAGGACGTAATCACTGCCCCTCTTTGACATGTGCACTGTAGCGCAGGTAGCAGCACGCAGAGGGAGAGCCACCGTCTTTCTCCACTCGGTGTGTACACTTATTCGTGCGTAAATGAGTAGTAAGTGTCTCGCGTATCATCGGACCTTATTCAACATCGTTTGCTGTGCTGTTTACCGTTTGTGGTGTGTATTTTTCGTCTCTAACTCGGTCGCCTTCTGGCAAATTAGTCAATTCCCCATCCGATCCGCCGTGAACACGTTGTGCATCTTTATTCATGTGGTAGGGGGTAAGTCCCTGACGTTGGATTTATACCACAACTGTCGCCATATTGTGCAGTTTAATGTGTTTCTCCGAGACATGGCTGCATGAAGATGTGCCTGATGACTACGTTTCTATCGCGGGCTTCTCCACTGTACGGGCCGACAGAGAGCGCGCCAGCTGCGGGAAAAGCAGAGGAGGCGGGCTCTCGGTGCACAAATGAACCAGCGCTGGTGCCATCCATCGCACATCACCGTCAAGAGCGGATCTGCAGCCATGATGTGGAACTATGTACTGTCGGACTCACGGCCTTATTATCTACGGGAGTTCTCGCATGTTGTGTTTGTTGCTGTCTCGTGCCTCCGTCAGCCAACGCCCACAGCGCCTGTGACTCTATCCACGCTGCGGTAGCCGGATTCAAGCAGCTCACCCTACAGCCTTCATCGCCATCTCCGGGGACTTCAATCATGTCAGTTTGGCCAAAACTCTCCCCACTTTCTCCCAGTTTGTGAACTGCCCCACCAGGGAGGGAAAAACATTAGACCATCTCTATGCTAATGTTAAGTGGCGCATACCTGGCGGCCCCCTGCCCCCACTTGGCCGTTCAGACCACATCCTGGTGCTCCTCAGGACATCTTACACACCTCTGGTGAAAGCGCCTTCCCCTCCCCCGGTCTGTGAGGAGGTGGACAGATGAGTCTCTGGAGGTGTTACAGAGCTGCTGAGGTGACAGACTGGGCTGCACTCACTGAGCCCCATGGAGAAGACCTCGACGGGCTGACTGACTGCATCACCAGCTACATAAACTTCTGTGTGGACTCAGTTGTCCCAACAAAGACTGTGAGCTGTTATCCAAACAACAAGCCATGGATAACCAAGGACATTAAAGCCAGACTCATTGGGAAGAGGAAGGCCTGCAGCTCGGGAAACAAGGAGGAGGCCGGGCTGCTCAGAAGAAACTGAAGGTGCAGCTGAGCCAGGCCAGACAGAGACATGGGAGGAAGCTGGGTGGAAACTTCAGCAGAACAACATGAGGAAGTGTGGAGGCGGCATGAGGACCATCACGGGACACAAAGCCGACCGAGGGGAAGCGTTGAGGAAGGCGTGAACACAGCTAATGAGTTCAACATCTTCTTCAATCGCTTTGACACTGCAGGAACTGTCCAGTTCAGCCAGCAGCAGTCAGCACCCTACCCCTCCCTCCCCGTCTCCTGTGAAGACCCAGCTCACACCTCAGACGACACCACCCTCCCCCTCCTGACACCTCCACACTGACTGTCACTGAGGAGCAGGTGAGGTGTCAACTGCTGAGACTGAAGGCCGGGAAAGCACCAGGACCTGATGGAGTGAGCCCCAGAGTCCTGAAGGGCTGTGCTCCCCAGCTCAGTGGTGTTCTGCACCAGATCTTCAGCCTGAGCCTGAGTCTTCAGAGAGTCCCCCTGATGTGGAAGACATCGTGCCTCGTCCCTGTCGAAGGCGCCGCGCCCAGCGACCCTAAGGACTACAGGCCCGTGGCACTGACCTCCCACATCATGAAGACTCTGGAGCGACTCGTCCTGCAGCAGCTGAGGCCTATGGTCCAACATCTGCAAGACCCTCTCAGTTTGCCTACCAGCCCCACCTTGGGAGTAGATGGCGCCATCCTGACCCTACTCACAGAGTCTACTCCCACCTGGACAAGCCGGCCGCCACTGTGAGGATCATGTTTTTGACTTCTCCAGTGCGTTCCAACACCATCAGGCCGGATCTGCTGGCTGAGAAGCTGGCAGTGATGCAGGTGGATGCCTCCTTGGTGTCCTGGATTGTGGATTACCTCACTGGAAGACCACAGTATGTCGTTTGCAGAGCTGTGTGTCGGACAGAGTGGTCAGCACACACGAGGGCTCCACAGGGGACAGTCCTGTCTCCCTTCCTCTTCACCCTCTACACCACAGACTTCAACTACTGCAGCCAGTCTTGCCACCTTCAGAAGTTTTCTGACGACTCTGCAGTGGTGGGATGCATCAGCGGTGGTGACGAGGAGGAGTACAGGACTGTAGTGGACAACTTTGTCACTTGGAGTGAGGAGAACCACCTCCAGCTCAATGTGATGAAGACAAAGGAACTGGTGGTGGACCTTAGGAGGACCAAAGCTGCTGTGACCCCCATCTCCATCCGGGGGGTCAGTGTGGACGTGGTGGAGGAGTACAAGTACCTGGGGGTGTACTTGGACAATAAACTGGACTGGAGCAGGAACGTGGACGCGGTTTACAAGAAGGGCCAGAAGGGCCTCTATTTCCTGAGGAGGCTGAGGTCCTTTGACATCTGCAGGACAATGCTCAGGATGTTCTACGAGTCTATGGTGGCCAGTGCCATGTGCCATGTACGCTGTAGTCTGCTGGGGCAGCAGTCTGCGAGTGAGGGACACTAATAGACTCGAGAAGATCATTAGGAAGGCTGGACATGTTGTGGGGGAGGAGCTGGACTCTCTGGCGGTGGTGTTGGACAGGAGAATGCTGGACAAAATCTGGACTATCCTGGACTCTCCCTCCCACCCCCTCCACAAGGTGCTGGACAATCAGAGGAGCTCTTTCAGCCATAGACTGACTGCGCGCATGCTCCACTGAGAGACACAGGAAATCTTTCCTGCCTGTCGCCATCAAACTGTTGAACGCTGCACTTTAACTCACAAACTACTCAATCCTTTTTATCCTATTCCCTGCTCACACATGTATATTGTCAATAGATGTCAATGATGTAAATAATTTCCCAGAGAGAGCTATTTTATCTTTTATCTTATTGTATTTAGCTTATTTTGTAACTTGTTTGATATGCATGCTCTTGGTCGGTTGCATCTGTAACAAAGAAAATTTCCCCTCGGGGATGAATAAAAGTAATTCTGATTCTGATTCTGATTTAGGCATCTCATTCTACAAACTGTATTTAACCATGTTCATTTACCTTGTTTGTTGTATATTTGGTGTGTTTGTGTGAGTACAGTTCTATTCATTTGTATACATTTATTTTTGATTATTACAGAATAACCGCATCACACACCCTCCCTCATACCCAAACCCAATCGTTATTAAACTTTCTTCTATGAACCTCTGGATCCCGAAGACTTAGGCCAGACTCCCGTAGGGCAGCATTCATTCCACATATAATATTTCACAAGTAATAATGTATTTAATGCAGCTTAGCGCACATTTGTTTGCAGAAAAAGCAACTTAAAACCACATGGCTAATTTGCATACAGTATAAGCGCTGAAAAAACAGTTTGGTGCGCTAATGTGGTCGGATTCTGTCGGACTAAAGGACTCAGTGCAATATGAGTGTTCTTTCTGTGATAAAGGATGTGCTGCTGATTGTGAGTCTGTTCTGCGCTTCTATTGCGTTGGAAATTGTTCATGTTAAACTTTTCAGAGATTAAATGCCTACAGTAGCACAGGCCGGTTTAAATCCTCGCCCCCTAGTGTTGTGGCGGCGAATTCCTTCGCGGTGCACAGACCTTGACCCAGATCCATAAATCAAAAACGACGGCAACAAGGCGACAGTGGCAGTGTGCGTTAAGTCGACGCAAAACTATAATTTGGCCTTGAGGGTAGAGAGAGAGGGGACAGACAGGGAGGAAGAGAAGGAGGGATAGGGAAAGAGCGGTAACGTCCACAATCCACATACCTCAATAATCGCTAAATGACAGTCTTTACTGTCCGTGCACAGGTCAAAAATGTTCCTCTTCACATCCACAGTGGCTGCATGAAAAGTATTTCAATCATTTAGATAAAAACGATCCATTACAAAACAGTTCTTACATGTGAAAACGTTCATTCGTAGTGGATCTTACTAATAGGTTTGTAGTCTGTGGCATCAAACGTCCTGAAGGAGGAGCCAAAGGGACTTTTCATCTGCTGGTCTAAGGACTCGTCGTCATCGTCGGCCTGGAGCATGGCTGGAGACAGAACAGTCCAAAAAGGCAAAACAAAGAGGAAAATGAGAAACGTACAGGTTTAGTACGGCTTTAGTATGGCTGGAGTTAAATCATTGTTCTCATCCATAACTCACCTCCGTATATTATTGTGCCGTTGCTGTTGAACACAAGACGACACTGGTCTAAGGCTGGAACTGTGTGCAACAAGTGGAAAGTCCTGAGGTCCCACTGCAGCTCGGGTTAAGGCTCAAACTTTGTCATTGGAAACTTAACGTTTTCAGAACAAAATTAACAAAAAAAAACCCAGTAGCAGATCCATGACTTTTTACTATTTCCTGCAATATTTTAAATGCTTTCACAATTAAAAAAAAAAAAAAAAAATTATAGCACCTGACCCCCCCATGAACCCCTCTGCAGGTGGTGAGCCCACAGGAGGGTGGACATTATGGTCCTTGATGTTAGTTCATAGGGGTGCTGCATGTTTTTGGGTTGATGGGGGGAAACCCATCCAGACACGGGGAGAACATGCAAACTCCACACAGATAGGCTGTGGATTAAGCGGGAGAAGATGGATGGAAATTATTATTATTATTTTTTATCAATTAAATCATCTGCAAAATGAATAAATGTGAGATATCATATTTTTTGGACTATAAGACATTGAACGGGTCTATTTTCATACATAAGGTGCATTAAGTGAGGCTGATCGACGATCCATCGGCAGATCGTGGCGTAACTCACCCGGCGTCGTCTCTGTCTTGGTGAATGTGAGTTCTCCTTTTGTCGTCCAACGCACCCACAGCTGCAATTTAACTCTGAACAACCTGTTGACACCGAGATCTAGAGGTTGGAGTTCTTTGGTTAATCCATCCGGGATGATGCCAAGAGCCAAATTAGTTTGCTTCACATGTGTGAGTCACATGTCTCTGAACAGGGGCCATTTTGGGCTCTTTGTACACACACCATAATATGATGTTGAAGCACAGTACGTATTAATTACTCCATGGTTATCGTAACACTTCGACAATCCATCCAGCGGTGCAGCTTCATAGCTTAACAAAGTTGTACTAAAACATTCTGACAGATTTTTGAGCACCGTGTACCACATAAAATCAGTTCGAGGTCAGTAAACACAACTAGAATTAATACATAAGGATTTTAAGTGCGCCTTATAGTCCGACAAATACGGTAATATATTCCAAGCAATGTGAAAAGTAGGTACCAAACCCCCCGCCACATGCGTTTTAAAATTAACGGCCTTGTACTTGATTTTTACTGTCTTGAAAAACATAACTAGTTCATTTTAAACGGTTCACAGTGGTACAAATGTATTCCTCATTTACTTCCAAATAGATGCAGACAGTTACACAGCAGGTTTATTTTGATCTTGAGAAATGCTTATCGAATATATCTGTACCGGGGCAAGACAAATT
Source organism: Odontamblyopus lacepedii (assembly GCA_034769755.1). Classification (NCBI taxonomy): domain Eukaryota; kingdom Metazoa; phylum Chordata; class Actinopteri; order Gobiiformes; family Gobiidae; genus Odontamblyopus; species Odontamblyopus lacepedii. The sequence goes on along the minus strand of CM068346.1, from coordinate 38,847,538 downwards.
TAGCTCAAAAACGCGGTAAAATCGGGTACAGGGCCTTAAGGCGTGGTTATACTCCGGTTTAAAAGGATACGATCTCCGTGTTGATGATGACTTCGAGGGCGCTGGGGTGAAACACGCCGCTGATGTTGGTGTTGAACTTGTCGAACTTGTGAATGGCTCTGGAGGCGCGCACGTCCCACAGAACCCCGTCGTTCAGCGCCAGGTCGTCCGACGGGTTAAACGTGGCGCAGTTCCTCTTGTAGTTGTTGGCGAGCGCCGAGTCGTACAGGGTCCTGGTCTTCTGCCCGGTCTGGATGTCGTAGATCTGTGCAGCAAAATGGAGAATTCAAAAAAGGGAAAAAATATATTTATAATGTGAACAGAACGCTTTCTGCTTTTAGTAACCATGAGTCTGTTTAGTATTGTTTTTAAATATTTTTGTCTTATTCTAGCTTATCTTGGTTTAAGAGATTTTGACTAAACTCCTGCCATCAGAGGAAGTCATTTATTTCATAATTCAATTGCAACAAGATATATTTGTTATACTAAATACTCAAGCAATTTTAACTTGTTTTTTGTGTATTAATAGTAAAAAAAAAGTTGCTTGAGAATCATAAATTGATGGAACTACTAGTTGATTATTTAATAGTAAAAAAGCGTGACATTTAAGATTTATTGTTTTAAAATGTCACACAAAAAACTGACATAACAAAATAAACTAATGGCTATAGCAAAAAAAGAAAAAAAAAACAGGGTTTTCCCAGGCTATGACTATCCCAAATTTAAGACTTTTTAAAGACCTTTTTAAGACCACTCAAGTGAAAATTAAGACCAACATCGTACCCATTATGTGGGCGAAAAACACCAGATCCAGTTCTAATAATGTCCATTACTCACTGCTTTAAATGACAAAAATACTTTTATTATAAAATCTCATTCAGAACTCATTTATAGTCGAATGCATTTCTGTAAAATGGCCAAAAAATCACGTATAACATTCTAACAAGACAAACTAAACTTTCACATTGTCTTGTCTCACGTTGCACTGCAGCCCGGTCGAGTATACAAAAAATAGGCTCATGAAATTTAAGACCTTTGTGGAAAAAAAATAAGACTTGGATGACATGATTTAAGACTTTTTAAAGCTTTAATTTAGGAACATGAAATTTAAGACTTTTTTAAGACTTTTAAGACCCCGCGGCTCCCCTGGAAAACATATAATGTCACTTACATTGGCGATGTGGTCGTGAGTGCCGATGACTCTGTCCTGAGAGAGTTTACTGAACTCTACATAGTGATCATCCACAAACGAGCTCCTAAAAAACAGAAAATAGCACAGTTTTCATCAGCTACATCTTCTGAGCAACTGCAAATCTGTGCGTATGTGAGTTTGGTCGTCGTACTTGAGGGTGAAGACTCCATCCAGACTCCAGAGGGCAGACAAAGGAACACTCCAGGATGCAGAGGTCAGCAGCAACTTCCCGTCCTAAAGAATACAGAAGACATCCATGGGTTTTAGAATGGTGAAACGTTAAGAATTATCTTTTGAATGGCCAACATGCTCAAAAATCAGGCTAAAATAATTTCTTTCTGTACTGGCTGTATGACCCAGTACCTTTCTAACTTATTATTTACTGTATTTTTTGGAGTAAGTCACACTTTTTTTTTTCATGGCTTGGTGGTTCCTGCGACTTGTATATGAAATATATGATTTCACATGTTGGTTATTTTCACACTGACAGCCTCTAGAGGGCGCTCTAGGCTTGTGTGCCAGTATCTGCTACGCCTCAGGCTCTTCCTCCTGCACCACTGTCACTTCTCGCTCTCCTGCACGTCTCCTGCAGAAAAAGCCGCTGTCCTGCTGCAGCTGAAAACAGGAATCGAGCAGCAGAAAGAAAGTTTGGAGTGAGCGAGAAACTTGTGTTTGACTGAAGAAAAGCGAAGGAAACTCGAACTGCAACGAAGTAAAACAAAAGCTAACGGGCTTTAAGCTGGATTTAACTAGAGTTGCTCAGAAGTGACACCCAGGATGAAGAATTCAGTGAATTTAGTGATTTGGAGCGAGATGGAGAGTTTGGTAAACTTGTTCTGTTCTGTTGTTTATGCTCTAGAAAAACACATGTTCAGCCTGTGGTTCTCTGTTCTGTTGTTATTTCTATAACTCGCCATTCAAGATGAAATGTCTGTTCCTGGTGTCTGATTTTATAAAATAAATTTCACCCCAAAATTATAGTCCAGTGTGGTTTATATATGTTTTTTTCTTCTTCGTTGTGCATTTTTGGCTGGTGTGACTAATACTCCGAAGCGTCTTATAGTCCGGAATATACGGTATGAATTTTGAATTACAATACATGAACTGTAAAAACGCAGTAAAAAACACTTTTTATTGATCCATTTTTAAAAATCCAATCTACATGTAAGCTATAGAAAACATGACAACACATTAAGTTACACGCGGAAGGATAAACTAAATGAACAAGAGAGGACCGAGCACTGAGCCTTTGGGGATCCTTATGACAGGGGAGAAGTGAAAGAGGAGCTGTTATCAATGCTTTTAAATCATTACCAATTTACTAATTACTAAACTAAAAAGCTACTGTCAACTAATAACTACAAATAATTAAACAGCTTTGTATTAACGAATTCAACCCAAATCACTTGAATACCTAAAGTGGCACATTTTTTCCTATTTCTAGACCAAACTCTGTAGTGTACGCACTCTGGACGGTTCGAGGTTGGTGATGGCGGAGGTGTGGCAGGTGTAGTTGGCCGCCTCTTCTCCCGTGAACACGTTGAAGAATTTGAGGTGCCCCGAACACGTCCCCAGCATCAGGAAACGCTCTCGGGACGAAAACGCACAACACGTGAAGTCGCTCTCGTCTCCGGGACCCTCGTGGAAAACGGACATGGGACGAAATCTGTGCGGAAAGAATGGAAAACGAGAGATTTCTGTGAGCGAGCGCGTACTCCTGTGGTTTTTCTCAAACTAGAATTTCAGATGTAAATGTATGCAGTAGTTTCAAGCAAGGCTTAAAACGCTCCAGATTCAGCGGTAACGTAGATCCCCATTGGTTCAGTGGCCAAATATATTCATCCAGGCCTAAGTTTTGAAAATAAAATCAAACATTACATAAAACTGCCTTATAATTTCGTGGGTAGCCTATTTTTACACAAGCAGTTGTCGGCGTTACTGCTGAAAAAGATCGCGAACCATCATTACACTATATTCATACATTAACAAAAGTTTTTCCCATAGACAAAATGATACTCAGACAGAAGTGGAAGATTGTTCAAACAGCTGAGCCACTGTTGTACCTTCTTACTCAGATCAAATCACATGCGTACTGGAGAAAACGTTCTTTTCAGAGTGGAAATTGTTTAATAATAAAGCAATTGGAACAAGCATGCCTAAGACACATCTGTAAATACACTGCCTGGCCAAAAAAACAGTCGCCACCTGGATTTAACTAAGCAAACAGGTCTGATGTTGCTGCAGTTGGTCAGGTCCAGGTTCAGCAGCAGTGTGTGCTCAGAGAATGAGGTCAGCTGAACCTGAATATACTGAAGGACCAGGTTATTAAATGGATTTTTTCTTCCCTGATGGCACGGGCACATTCCAAGATGACAAAGCCAGGATTCATCGGGCTCAGATTGTGAAACAAGCGGTTCAGGAAGCAGGAGACGTCATTTCCACACATGGATCGGCCTCCACAGAGTCCAGACCTTAACCCCAGTGAGAATCTTTGGGATGTGCTGGAGAAGGCTCAGACTCGACCATCATCAATGCAAGATCTTGGTGAAAAATTCATGCATTCGCCGTGGTATTGTTTCTATAAGCTTCTGCAATGTCAGAAGATTTATTTCCATCCAGTGTCGCATTAATTTATAAGATCTGGACTCTGTGGTGGTCGATCCATGTGTGAAAATGACGTCTCCTGCTCCCTGAACCGCTCTGTCACAATCTGCGCCCGATGAATCCTGGCATTGTCATCTTGGAATATGCCCCGTGCCATCAGGGAAGAAAAAATCCACTGATGGAATAACCTGGTCCTTCAGTATATTCAGGTCCAGCTGACCTCATTCTTTGAGCACACACTGCTGCTGAACTTGGACCTGACCAACTGCAGCAACAGAAAAGTTACACAATGCACCTTTAATCTTTATCTTTCAGTCTTCTGTTTATCCCCGTGTAACCGAAGTTTATTACCTGCTGAATATGAGCTGGCGATCGAGAGAGCCCCTGTCCGCTCCCCCGTACTTGGGGTACAGCACCCGGCTCCCCAGGCGGGCGGTGAAGTTGGGCGAGGCCTGTCTGCGCTGCTTGGGCTCGGGGCAGCGGTGAGGGGCGAAGAGGGAGAAGGGCGGGCAGGTGGTGACCGGGTTGGGGCAGCGGGCGTGTTGTTCCCGCAGATACTCGGTTATGATGCTGTCCAGAGAGGGAGGCGAGGGCAGGTGCCGCTCGAACTGCCTCTTCATGGCCGGGGTCTGAGCAAGAGAAATAAAAACGGCATTTTTTTATTATAATAATAATGCATTTTATTCATTAGGCGTCTCTCTGGACACCCAAGGTCGCCTCACAACAACATAAACAAGTTAAGTGCGATTTAAAACACACAGTTAAAAGCCACAGTTAAAGTGGGACCGTATTTAATTGATTGATTGTATTTAGTGTGTATTTTATTAATATTTAGTATTTAATAATGTATTGGACATTATTTGAATTATTGATTCCTTGTATTTAATTGACTTACAATTACTTATCAGCTCTCCCTCCCTTTTTGTCGTGATCACTTCAAATTACTTTCTAAATAATACTTTTCTTCCTCCAAAATTCAACCCAAGTGTGCACAAATATGTATTCTATAAGTACATGTAGATTCAGAATGAAGAAAAGTTTCATTTCTTTATATTTTAACACTAAACCCTAAAATGTCCAACGATGTGACTATGACACTAGGAAGAGTCTCTTGTGTTGGAGACGGTTTGTGGAAAGGATTTGACCTTGAGAATGCATTTTTTTAAACATTTTCTTTCTATAAAGGGTCTAAAATTTGAAGCAGAAATGCATTAACTCCCGCGAGGTCATATTATTGTATTCCTCATCATGTCAGGAGTCTTTATTCCAAATTTCACGACTATGTGACACTGTATGTGATGAAAGAAACTACTGGTGTAACGATACGATATTGTCACGGTCTGAACCTCACGGTATGAGATTTATTGCGATATCGTGGGAAAGCTCACGATATTACGATATTCTACAGAATAACAAGACTGACATTATAAAATGTTTTGCCCAGTCATTTGGTACAACGTTTATTGTCATTGGGGATGGAACGAAATCCAAATCTCTCTGTACGATATTTTCACCATAAACATCTCACTGTACCAGATTTATTGCAATATTTTGTGGTGAATCTGCTACTTTTTCCTCCTTCACAAGACTTAATCCAAAGAATGAAGCTTTCAAAGTGCTTAGAACAGTTATTTCTTCATGTCGTCTGCACTGAAACAGAGCAAAGGATCATGGTCTATGTAGTTCCCTCTGTTTTTTTTAGCGATTTCTGCATCAGAACTGTTCACTTAAGCAAAGAGACTTGGGATTCGATATATTGTGATGCTCCACGATATTATTGTGAGACCTTTGACGATACGATATCACCAGATTTACGTTATTGTTACATCCCTGATAGAAACACTTGTAACAGACTCAAATCACTGCACGCCAGGTTTTGACGGCCCTGAGACCAAACGGGGCCGAGTTAAAACAAAAGACCCTGAACTTGTAATGTAAATCATAGTATGAACAAGAAAGCAAAAAAATGAAGGAGGGGTCTGGCTCCTGGTTATGTTGGCATAAAGGGAAACATGCATACAGTATAGGGCTGAAACAATTCATCGAGTTAATCGATTAAATCGATTAGAAAAATGCATCGATTATTTTTTTTTGCCTCGATGCTTCGTTTTATTTTCATACGCTCGGCGATGGCCGGAACCTTTTGTGGTAGAGGTAAAGTTTCCGCACGACCACTGCACTTCACTGTACACAAAACAGCGCAGCACCCATGGATGTATAATAAGAGCATAACCTCCGGTACGCCGCACGCTCCTCATCTCCCCTACGCCGCGCACTCTGCGCGTGGATTGTGTCTTGTCGCGTACACTCCGTGGACCGCGCCAGAACTCACACCAGGACTAAACCAGGTCTAAACCAGATCTAAACCAGATCTAAAACCAGAACTAATCCAGGTCCAAAACTAAACAAGAATTTGCAGGAGTTGGCTGCTACATTAATGTAGTTTTAAAAATCATGACAATATCAAGTAATCCAAAATATTCAGATTACGTTACTCACTTAAAGTAATTTAATTGATTATGTCACAAACTACATTTTGGGGAATGTAATCTGTAATCTGTAGGGGATTACATTTTAAAAGTCACCTTCTCAACACTGATGCTACAACATCTAAACAGAAAGCCCCGTACATTACATCAAGTGGAAAAGAAACCGCGACGTAAGTCAACCTTAGCCCAGCGATAATTACGTTTTTCATGTCCAAAACACGTGTATCTGTCAATCCACGTGGTGTGTACTTAACATGTGCAAAGTAGACACGACAATAACAAACGATTACTCGATTATTCGAACAAAATAATCGACAGAATAATCGATTACTGTAATAATCGATAGCTGCAGCCCTAATACAGTATTTAATAATAATACACCTTTATCACTTCTTCATTAAAAAAAAAAGATATAACCAGTTTTTCCTGTGGTGTGACACAAAAAAATCACATATTTACACGAAAACTACAAGGGGCTCATGACTTGTATCCACCAGGAGAAGCTCTGGGGTTAAAATAAAGGTAAAAAAAGTAATAATTATGATATTCCCTATAATACTATGTTATAATAATTACTAATAACTAATAATTACTATAAAAACTTGTGGTTTGGGCAGATTGAAATAGTCCAAGGGATGCAAAATGCCCAAATCTGGCGTGTAAGGATGAACCTCATGCAAAAGTCCAGCTCTGGTTTCATCCTCACCTGTATAAACGCTCCATGATCCGACTTCTGCTTCAGCGGTTTGACCTTCTTCCCTGTCGTGCACGGAGGCGGCGGGCGCTCTCGGGTGAACAGGATGCGTCCGACCCTTTGGTTTGGAAGGTGCTGGTGATGAGACGAGGATGCGTGGGCCCCCGGGGTGGAGCGCGAGGAGCAGGGGGTGGAGGGGCCCGGGAGCGCCGGGGCCACTGTGGGAGAGGAGCCGAGGTGGGAGTCGGAGAACCTGGGAGGACGGAGGAGCGGGTTAATGGATGGTTTTAATTATTTTGGTCACATTCAACAGGGCTAAAAAATAATTATAGTTATTTTCACTCACTCTCTGCTCCAAAATAGTACAATTCGTGTAAAGAGGTTTTTGTCACCTCAACTTTACTTTATCATTCAGAAACACAACAAAAAAGCTTAAGATATAAACATTTCAATCAGAAAATGACTTAAAAGTAATGAAATTATCTTGCTGCATGGACAGATAATTTTACTTAAGTTAACTTAAAATAAACTACCTCTAGACTAGAATGAAGCTGTCTCAGAACTAGTGAGTAGATAATAAGTCTGGAAATAAGATGAATAAAGGCCGCTACACACTACAGGATTTTTCGGTCTTAAACGATTTTTAAACGTGCACCAAAATGCGCAAACCACAGACACAAGGAGAAACTTATGAGATTTCTACAATTTCTATGGATAATGTGGATCAGACGCTGCACTTTAAATGTTCCACTTTACATTAGGTGAGTAATAAAGTCTTTATTTTCGCTCTATCCTGACTTTGTATGTTGCGTCTCTGTGCTCGTCGCTCCTCTGCCCCTGACTCTGTTTTATCGTCTGTTTCCGTCGCGTTGTTGATGTTCGGTGGTTCTGATCTGACACTGACTCCACACATGAGGAGCAGCGGCTTCAGAATCGCACACGGAGACAAAAAGTCGGGTCAGGCCTCCTGAACTCGGGGAGAAGAAATCACAGCCAAAATCTGGCAAATTCTCCTGTAGTGTGTGGCGGCCTTAACCTGATATAAGTTTTAAAATCTTGGCCAGATCAGAGAAATCTGCAGTGAAGGAATAGATTCGATACTCAATACCAATTCCAATACCAATAACAAAAGAGACTCTTTCTTTATGTGAATGTGAACATTAAATTGCAGTAATACGGATATAGCTCAAGATCATTCAAAATCTATTCAGGAAAGGTTCATTTGTGTCCTGTGAATGTGACTTTTTTAGTATTGATACCTGTTCAAATGTGTATCTAGTTTCAAAACTAGTTTTAGTATCGTTTAGTATCCGATCATACCTTTGACAAGCCTACATACTATAACATATAGATAACAGAAATGAACGAAAATTAAGGATTTCACAGTCAATAATTATGAAAAATAGTTAAACTGTGGTGTTTTTTCTCTCAGATTTAGACTCAGACAAGCTTCATTGATCCACAAGGGAAATTATTTGGACACAGTAACTCACGTCACAATATATTATAATAACAAAGCACAAAAATATAAATGTTAATAATAAATCCTAAATAAATAGCAAAAACAGTAAGAGACTGCTGGTAAATAAGGCATAATTATATAAATGTAAGTACGTGTAAGCAAAAATAAAGAATATAATAACACAAATATAGTAAAAATCAGTAATAACACATTAAAATCTGATCTCCTGCCATCCTCACCTGGGGGTCCTGGGCATCACGGGGCACACAGACGTGGGGGTGACCGCGGGGGCGCTGGGGCAGAGCAGTCCCACGTTCAGGTTGGCCTCCTTCACCAGCAGGTTGGCGGTGTCGTGCAGCCCCTTGGTCATGAGGTGGTTCCTGATGAGCACGAGCAGCTCCTTCTCGGAAAAGGCGATTCGCGTCTGTGCCACCACGTTGGCCCTCTGCAGGCGGGACAGGGACACGTCGCTGCCCATGAGGAGGGGCTTTCCCGACACCCTCTCCGTCAGCTCGGCGGCGTAACGGCAGAAACGCACGTGCTCGCTGCGCTTGTCCTGCAGCACCGGCTCCTTCATCAGCTGGAAGGGGAAAGAACAAGCGCAACGTGAACTATTATCTGTAGAACTGCGCCACGTTCTCACGGCTGGAGGAACAAACCTGCGCCCATAATGTGACTGAGGAGTGTCTGGAGAGTGTGACGTTCTGGAGTGAATGAACTGAATGAGGATTTTGATAGAGGTGAGTTTAAGGTGCTGAGAGAACTGGGTATGAATGAGGATACAGAATTGTTATGATGCTCCAGTCATTATAAAGACGTCTTTGTATGTTTGATTTTATGAACTAAAACACCGACCTGCCCGGGGACGACAGGTGGAAATGAGCTCTGGCGCTACAACCTGGTACATGCATCTCTCCTGTTAAGGTTAATGTAGATTCTGCACTGTCTCTGTCTCATTAAATAAATAAACTAAACTAAACTAAACTCTCTACCCGGGCCGAAAACTTAAAATGTTGTTGTTGGGTTCTATCTATACATTAAAACATGGATCAGAAAATAGTGTGATATAAGCCCTATAAGAACTACAAACACATGTATTGGTTTTATTGTTTTAGAATTAGTTAGATCAAATTTGAGCAATTATACCTTTTGAAAAATATTTAATCCTGTAATATTTTTTAGATTATATTAAATGAAATATAAAAACAATAAAAAGTGTGACTATCACCTAAACTAAACCTAAACATGCCGACAATCTGTAAGAGAATTTAAGTAATTTATCCTCCACGTACATCAGTTTAACACTGACTCACAAGAGCTATATTGATTTTAAATAAACTTCTCCTGCTTAAGACGTCCAGTTGGTCTCCAGTCTTTCATTTTGACCCTTTCTTGGACAAGCTGAAAACTTCTACAACACAATTCAAACTAATTAATTACAATAAAAATGGTGTGTGTGGCGTCACAGGCTTCTTGAACAGTTTTGGCCACTGGGGACAGATTTAAATTATTGAGTTGCAAATACATAGTTTGCACTAAAATGACAACCTATTAGGAACACAAAAAACAAACTGATAAATAACAAGCTGAAGAATGTTTGTTTCATTGTTGCTGCTGCTGAACTTTGAATTTCCTTCAGGATCAATGAAGTATTTATCTATGTGTCTACGCACTAAACCCTGTCCTCCCTCACCTGCTGTATCTGTCCGCTGGAGAACAGGGGCAGTTTTCCGATGATCTGCCGGACCGACGAGCTCCGAGAAAGTCCCACCAGAGCTTTACAGGCCAGAGCCCGGATCAGGTCTGCGTCAGTTATCGGCACTTTTACGGAGAGCAGAGAGAGCAGCACCTGGGAAAAGATACAGATCCACATTTCACATCGAGTTCTACCTCAGGAAACATTTGTATTCAATCAGACCAAACCTAATCCAGTCTTAAAGGTCCTATATTATACTAAATTTACTTTTGTGAGGTTTAAGCCATGTTTGAATCCACAAAATCACACACCTTGAGTGTTACTCACACTTGTTTGAGTAACACTTTATTATTATTTTGTCTACATCTCCAAAGCTCAAAATGCTCTGTTCCACATTGTGAGTTTTCAAGTTAACAGCTACATTTTACTTTTAGTTAAATAGTTCTGGTTTAGTCCCGGTTTAATCCCGGTTTAGTCCTGGTTTAGACCTGCTTTTGACTCGGTTTAGACCCGGTTCAGTCCTAGTTCAGTCCTGGTTTAGACCTGGTTCAGTCCTTGTTTAAACCTGGTTTAATCCTGGATTAGTCTTGGTTTAGACCTGGTTTAGTCTTGGTTTAGACCTGGTTCAGTCTTGGTTCTGATTCAGGACAACCAGGACTAAACCAGAACTGAAACAGGAGTGAACCAGGACTACACAAGGTCTAAAACAGGACTAAACCAGGACTGATCCCAGGACTGAACTCGGACTAAACCTGAACTGAACGAGGTCTAAACCATGACTAAACCAGTTCTAAGCCAGGTCAAAACCAGGTCAAAACAAGAATTGAACTGGGACTAAACCAGGTCTAAACCAGGTCTAAACCAGGTCTACACCAGGACTACTAAACTAAAAGTAAAGTGTAGCTGTTAACTTTCTAAAACTCACAGTACAGATATTTATTTCTGGTGGGAACTGTACCTTTATTCCATTGTTGTTCTGCATCACCTGCCACATATGGGCCAGGATCCTGCTGTGGGGGTAGGCGGGGTGCTGGGGGGCGGAGGGTCTGACGGGGCTGATGGGAAATGCCCCAACAGCGTGACTCTGGTCCGGAGCGCACACGCAGTTTATGATCACCTGTGGACCACAACATCAAGGAAATATTACATGCAGAAGTAGTGTAAATACTCTCAAAAGTCTTTTTTTTTCTTAATTTTTAACTACTTTTTACTCCTTGGCTGTCGGTTTTATACAGATTACCTAATAACAACGAGGCAATTAGCACTAAAACTGTGTGGAGAAGGTAATTTAAGCACCGGAGGGACATTAAATGATTGGAACGAAACAACTCCAGATATACTGAAGAAGAAAAATGTTAAAAAAGGTTTAGCGTAATAGATTATAAGTTAATTAGAGCTGTGAAATGGATGAAATTAATTAAATACAGCTTCACTATCAAGGACCACGCCACAATAATAGTCCAATATTGACTCCACTTATAATCTAGGGCTGGCGATATGGAGCAAAAAGTATATCTCAGTATATTTTTCTGTATCTTGGTATACGATACATGTCTCGATATCTGTACAACAAAAATAACCCCCAAAAACTAATATGCCAAATTCCACAAGGTCTTTTTCACTGAAGTTCATGTTGGAACAAAGCATTTCCCTGTATACAAAAGTAATAATTTACCTGTACAATAAAGGAAGAAATAATGCATATTGTTTTATTTTCATTCAAAAATAAAACAACTCGACACAAGCTCGTGTTTGATGAACTCTGTGAACCACACGATCACAGAACCTGAGCTCCTTTAGCCTGAAGCTCTGGAGGTTCTTTATTTTAACAGACCCATGTTCCTCCAGGAGCTCTGAGGTATCCCACAATCCACTGCACAGATCTGAGGTATCCCACAATCCCCTGCACAGATCTGAGGTATCCCACAATCCACTGCACAGATGTGAGGTATCCCACAATCCACTGCACAGATCTGAGGTATCCCACAATCCACTGCACAGATGTGAGGTATCCCACAATCCACTGCACAGATCTGAGGTATCCCACAATCCACTGCACAGATCAAACTGAACGTTTCCAAACACGATTGTACAAGTTCAACTCTACAGCAGATTATTCACTCAAATCTTCTGCACAAATAAACTTTACAACATCTAAACCAGAACTGGGACAGAGCCACATCAGCTCGTTTGTAAGAGTGACGTGTTTAAAACAGCATGGCTCATTTACATAAACTATAAACGCTGAAAAAAAACCCAGCTCTGTCGCCCTGATGCTGTGGGACTAAAGGACATGACTCAGTGAAATATGAGTGTTGTCTCTGTGACAGAGGATGTGCTGCTGATGCTGAGGAGGTAAATGGTGGAAAAGGTCGGTGGTGCTGAAGCTTTGGCACTTTGGGCGTTCACAGGCTGTTGTGACGCCGCCGTGAACGAGACACGAGGAGACAGGGCCGAGCATAATCAGAAGTAAATATAAACATTATATCGATGTATACGATATGTCAAAATCCATATCGAGTTTAAAAAATATCTCGATATATTTTAAATACTGCGATATCGCCAACCCCTATTATAGACTGAAAAGTATTGAAAGGTAAAGTGAAAGTCGAAGTACCTGTAACGCAGACTTCTGAATCTCTGCATCGTTCACAAACACTTCGCCTTCTGCAACTCTCAAAATGATGCTCATGCCTGCGAAACACAAAAACTGCCGTCTAGAAGAGCCGGTGAACCAAACGTACGGTAACAGAAACGTAATAACACTGACCCACAGCGGTCACACTGGACCTGCGCTCGTCCTCCACCTCCACGGTCTCGGCGAGCACCAGCTGCACTTTGGGGACGACTGTCAGAATGGCCAGAACGTCCAGCACGTAACGCACCACATCGCCCCTGGAAACGCAACACAAACACATGTGGGAATCAAGACGGTGATGGATTTTAAGACCACATTTTAAACACTGAAAGCAACACACTCAAACTTTTAGCAGTGTGTTTGACGGCCTGGCGCAAGACTGAGATCAAGCACCCGGAAACCTCACCGTTTCCTCACTCAGTTGGATCTCTGTGAAGTTTCTGTAGTCGCACTGAAAATTTCCATGTGCAGGTGAAATTTATTGTGCCAGTGTCCAAAGTGCAAAACTATTTACAGTGAGCAAAAATGACCAACACGGTTTTATAGAAAAGGGAAAAAATGGAGAGTTCCCCTTTTGAACTCTCTACAGCACACCGACGTTACCTCAACCCCTCACCCCAATATATAAAAATTACTGTAGAAATAAACAATTTCATGTTACCTCAACATTGTATATTCTACACATGGCTCACAATTATAATCTACATTAAAAGAAAAAAATAATGGCTTAATAATGTGTAAAAAGTCACGTTACATAACACCCATGGTCAGCACCACGGCATGAACAGCTCCTATTTCAACTACCAGGAAATAGTGGGTCAGTTTGGCAGAGGCGCGAACGGGTAGGAGCTGCATGTATGAAATAAAGTATTCTGATGCACTCAAGTTGGTGAATTAGTAGCGGAGGAGAGAGGGGGAAAAAGCGTTAATGGCGCATATAGAGTGGATGGATGAAACAGCGGGGAAAATAAGGAGTGTGGGATGAATCAGCATATGTGCTTTAGGGGGAAAACGGCGACTAGAATCATAGACGGACTGGCTCCGTCTCACACACACTCAAATGAATACACTATATACTCCTCACGCGCATTTTGGCAACGGGAGTGTCACTGTTCCCCGTTCATTCCGATTCATTCAGACTGAACACGGACAGAAGAAAAAGACGGAGATAAAAACATTTCCAGCAACAAAATGTCTGGTTGTTGTTGTGTGTGGTCGTCAGAATCGATATTCTACCGGCGGACTAAAGTTTTAACGTTTTACTCACTGATCGCACAAGGATCTGGCAGTCGGACATTTGTCAAAGTTCAGCTTGTTGAGGAAATATTCTCGATCTTTTGACGATAATCCTTCTGCAGAGCTCGACAAGCTGCTGAGTTCTGCCGTACTTCTGTTGCCAAAATGCGCAAATGAGCCCACGTCACCACTGTTTACTGACACTAAAAGGGTTTATATACTCAAAGAAAACGCAATGGATAGTGAGCTGCAGGTGGATATCACTGACAACTCACTAAGAAGATATTAAAGACTTTACTTCATCATTTTGAGCCTCAACATATATTTAAAAGAACTACAAACAAAGAGTTATATTTTATTTTATATTTTAAGCTTTGAATACAAATTTGCATTAGTTCTGAGACGCAGTGAGGTTGCCAGTGTGCAGAGTTTATTCCAATAATTAGCTGAATGTCTCCCTCACTCTTAACCCCATTTCACAGTACACTAGGGTCCAATAATGCCTGTGATCCAAAACAAAGTGAAGGGCAGGACACAGGGTCAGCGGGCTCTTCGCATAAATAACACCTCACGGAAATTATATTGTTTGTAGAAGCTAATATATTACTCACTTATACTGAAGTCACATCCACGGCTCGTTTGTGATGCGTTTAACTTTTACTACTTCATTTGTTTGCGAGTTGAGAAACATTATATTTCACGTTTGCTATATAAATACTTGGCTGTACTCGGGTAAATATAAATTTCTTTCTGACAAAGTGAAAAACATGATCAACTTTGGTTTCAAAAACAAGTCACAGCTGGGATGCCGAGTGGGGAGAGAACTGCTTCGAGGCTGCAAATGTAAAAACTAAAATGAACTGTGGAAAAGTAAATGTGAAATAAATCAGCCTAAACGTACCTGCCGCTGTAGTTCCTCCACTCGCACGCGGCGGAGATGAGCTGCAACATGAGGGGAACGCAGGACAGTTTGTAGAAGACCTCCACGGGCTCCCAGTGAAGATGAGGAGGTCCGCTCTCCATGAGGAAGTCCATCAGCTCCACCACCTGCTCCCTGGTGTACGTGTACGCCTGAAACACGGGGAGGGGGCACAACATGTTCAAATTGCTAATAAACAATATAAATACCGTATTTTTCGGACTATAAGTCGCTCCAGTGTATAAGTCACCAGCCAAAAATACACAATGAAGAAGAATAAAACATGTATAAGTCACACTTTTTGGGGGGAAATTTATTTTATAAAATCAGAGCCCAAGAACCGACATGTCACCTTGAAAGGCGAGTTATAGAAGTTATAAAAACAACAGATAGAGAACAATCCGTGTATCATTCGTTCATTTGTTTTTCAATATAGAACCAAAAATAAGAAAACGAAAAAACAACTTAATCTTTATTATTTCTCTTTAAAGCCAAAATGAAAAAATGAACGATTTGTCTTTTTCATTTTTGATTCATATATACGATTCATATATTTGGTCTATGGACTGTCAGTGTGAAAAATGTAATAAATAAATCGCACCTGAGTATAAGTCGCAGGAACCACCCAAACCCTGAAAAAACTTATAGTCCGAAAGATACAGTCATTTCAAACACGTCATAGAGGAAAAAATGGGTAAAAAAAAGCACATATATATATATATATATATATATATATATATGTAGCAGCTGAGGAGGGTGTGCAAGGTGTGAGGAGGTGTTGCAAACTAGGCACACCGGGGCATCTGTTTTAGACAACCAATACGACCAGGTGCCATCTAAATGAAGGGCGATTCACCAGTATATGCACTAGTGTAGTCAAGACCGCACTAAGCCAGACCAAGACTTTTAAAGGTCGAGACAGAGGCCGAGGCCGAGGCGAGACCAAATCAAGACAGCAGCTTCGTACCCCCGGCCTGGAGGGTGGGTCTGTTCTGGATACTGTTACTGGACTATTTCCACCTCCCCGACTCCTGCTACCGCTGCAGTGCTGTGTCATAATGTATGTATGTGTTCTTTTTGTTGTTCTTCCTCCATTTTCTTTTTTTCTCTGTAGTAGTTAGTTGTAGTTATGAAAGATAGTACAGAGATAGATAGAAAGAGCTATGAAAGATAGTGTGTCACAGTAGTAATCTCATCGTTTCCTGTTTCAGTTAGTAGTAAATAAAGATCATCAGCACACGAGCTGTTTTTTTTCCCCAGCTCTTATACTGTATGCAAATGAGCCGTGTGGTTTTGTTTTGTTTCTGTAAAACGTAAACAAATGTGCTAAAGCTGCATTAAACACATCATAATCAAGATTCAGAAAGTTTATTTTATATTCACATATGAAAAAATTTAATTGCGTTTTTCACTCTCAATCAAAGCTAAATTAAATAGAAAAAAAAGTTCTCAGTTCTTCTTAGGGACAGACTGGTGTGTAGAGGGAATATCATGGTTATTTGTATTTTTCCAGGTTTATTAAATATATATTTTTTGCACATTTGTAAGATTGGTAAAGTATCGGTATCGGCAAGTACAGAAATGATTGTACTCGCACCAGTTTTCAAAAAAGAGGTGTTGGTGCATCCCTAGAGAAAACTGCTTCAAAGTGAAGAAAGTGGGAAGCATTTTTAAACCTACTTTTTCAAAAATCCTAACTGGAGTTACGTTATTTTACTTTGCAGTGGTATTTAGCCTCTGCACATTCACCAAGTCAAACGCAGATCGTGACAAACACAAAACATGAGAGATTTTCACTCCTGATATACAGTAGTACTTTAATGAGTGACACAAAAGGACTCACTTTATAAAACGGCTGCTGAGGAACGATGTCAGAGGTTTGCTGTTTCACTTGTTCAGCCTTCACTGCCAGATGTGCCTCAAAGTATCTAAACACAACAAGAACAACTGTAAGATCAGGGTTTTAAGCACATTCACAACAAAATAATTCTATATATGGATGGGACAGGAAGACAAGCAGGGTTCCCACAGTGTCTTAAACAGTCTTAAAAGCATTGAATTTTTTTTTTTTTTCAATTTTTTCAATTTCCTTTATTGTCACATGTGCATATACATACAAAATATATATAGCACAGATGAAATTGCTGTCCTCTCCCACCTCAGTGCAAACATTAAAAACATTCCAATAAAAAAATTCAAGTATAAAACAAATGTGCAAACAACAAAATGTGCAAACAGACAGAAGTGCGCAAACAAGCCAAAAATGTGCAAACACTCAAAGTAAACAGACACAATAGACAAAACAATATTTACAGGTAAAAAAGTGAAGTAGTGCAAAAATGTATGAATAACAGTCACTGATTGTCCATATAATGTAAAAAAGTGAGGTAGTGCATCAGTTTGCAGTGTTCTTAGTAGGTGACAGGGGGCCGAGGGGGGGCAGAGGGGAAAAGTGGGGGTAGGGCAGGGAGAGAGTTAAGTCCTCTGACAGCCTGGTGGAAGAAACTGTCCCGGAGTCTGCTGGTTCTAGCCTGAAGGCTCCGCAGTCTTCTCCCTGATGGCAGCGGGCTGAAGAGGCTGTGAGATGGGTGGGTGGGGTCACCTGCAATCCTGATGGCTTTGCGGGTGAGGCGGGAGTGATAAATGTCCTGTAGAGGGGGGAGAGGGACACCGATGATCCTCTCAGCTGCTCTGACGATGCGCTGCAGAGTCTTTTTGCAGGACGCGGTGCAAGAGCCGTACCACACCGTGATGCAGCTGGATAAGATGCTCATTGATTCATTTGGAAATAAGAGTCTTGAATTTTTATATCTGGGTCTTAAAAACCGTGCAGTACGTAACTTCTCCATATCACATCCCTCCTGAAAAGTTTAATTTGTCAACAAACATTATTCAGTAAAATAAAGAACCAATAATTGAGAACGCAACGCAGCTCCGGGTTCAAATATTCCAAACACGTCACTGAAGAGCCTGCACTACAGCACCACAAGCAACAAGGTACGAAGAAGTGCGTAAAATCAAAGAAAATCTCAGCAGAACACAGTTTGACTAAAGCTGTTCTGTTGTTTTTAACGTTGGTTTTACGTTTCCGAGCGACACATTTCATGCGCTGGTTATGAGGAAGAATCTCTACTCCCCAGATTCATTTGTTTGAGAAATAAATGAACACAAATTAAAGGATTTTGTTTGTCTTTGCCGGTAGCTCTACGAAATAGGCCGTGAAATACATGTAGGTATTAATTTTTTATATAAATGGTCTTAAAAAGGTCTTAAAAATACTGGATTTTAGCTTGAAAAAGTCTGTAGGAACCCTGGACAAGTATTTGACAGACTCTCCACCAGAAAAGTTACAAAATGCACCTTTAAATGATAAAACTGTCCATAATCTGAGTCATACCTGCGCAGAGCCATAGACGTGTGTTTGGCCTTTTGGCGACCTGAATACACCTCGTCGTCGATCATTACTGACAAACTGCTGTCAGAGTTGAGGATCGCCAACGTGCTGATCTACAAGAGGGAGAAAAGTCATCAGAACTATCATTATCCGGTCACTGGTTTGGTTTAAAGGTCCTATATTACACAAAATTGACTCTCGTGAGCTTCAAGTCGTGTTATAATGTTGTATAATCTCTGGTGTTGTGCACAGACCAGGTTGACGAGGCGGCGGAGTCCATCCTTCTGGTCAAACAGGTGGAGCACGGCCCTGAAGGAGAAGGAGACGGAGAAGAACATGGTGGCGTGGCAAACTCCCGACGAATGGGACGACTCCAGCAGCCACAAAGCGTAGGACACCACGTCGGAAAGGACGCCGCCGGGAAGCACGCACACCTTGAGTCAGACATAACACAATAAAATCAGATCATGTCCTTTAAATCATTATATCTTTGCACTAGGGTTGGGCGGTAATACAGTAATACGGTGTCCCGCAGTATCAGAAAGTAGCAGTGGTATCAGTTTCATCACCGTCATTTAAAAAATCTGCACAAGGACCTAAAACCACAGCAGGACTTTCTCCCCTCCACTCTCTCTCCTCTTCAGACGTCGTTACGCTCGGAGATTTCCATCCACACGCAGCGAGGAAGAAGAAAAAAACCTGACTGACGCTTCGTGTGCGACGTTGAGCCGAAAAGTTTGCGATGGAGACGTTTTATTGAAGCCGAGAGTCGAGAGGGGACGAGGCGCTGAAGAGGAGAAAGTTCCCGCTCGAGGCCGAAGTCAGACTTTCACGGAGGAGACGGTAAAGCCCAATTTATGGTTCTGCGTCAAAATTTGTTTGCATCAACGCAGACCTCCCACGCACAGTTGACCACCGAAACTTTCTTTCTACGCATGAAAATGACCCAGACAGTGAGGGGGAAGTGACACAGACAATCAGGGCTGTGATTGGTCCTCTCCACCGCTTTACATTTCCGCTGCTCCGCTCATTCTAGACTTTGAGTAATAATGTGTTTAATTCAGCTTTGTGCACATTTGTTTACATTTTACAGAAAAGAAACTTAAAACCACACGGCTCATTTGCATACAGTATAAGCGCTGATAAAAACAGCTCGTGCGCTGATGCTGATGCTGATCGAACGTGCTGCAAAGTTTGGTTTGATCAGAACTTGTGCCTCATCTTCAAATATAAAGCTGTGACTCTGTTTCTGAATGGTTTAGGTGCAGCTACAAAATAATTCTTAATCAGTCACAGTAAAATGAGACGGTTTAATGGTATCAAAATTTGGATACCACCCACTGTTTTCTTTTACGACCTCTTGTATATAACTGTGATATACTGTATTTATATTACTATAGTTCTATTTTTTTACTTGTACACCAGTCTCCTGCCATTTCTGCCACTTATTTAGAATTTATTATTACCATTTATATATTTTTTTTGCTTTTTGTTATTATTTTATATTGTAATGTATGAGCTACTGGGTCCAAATAATTCTCCTTGTGCATCAATAAAGTTTGTCCAAGTCTAATATCCATCCATCCATCCATCTTCTCCCGCTTAATCCTGCTGGGTCGCGGGGGCAGCTTGCTGCCCAATCCTCATAGCACCTGACCCCCCCTATGAACCCCTCTGCAGGTGGTGAGCCCACAGGAGGGTGGACAACATGGTCCTTGATGTTAGTTCATAGGGGTGCGGGCATGTTTTGGGTTGATGGGGGAAACCGGAGCACCCGGAGGAAACCCATCCAGACACGGGGAGAACATGCAAACTCCACACAGAAAGGCCCGGGCGACCCGGGGATCGAACCCGCAACCTTCTTGCTGTGAGGCCTGAGTGTTGCCACTCAGCCACCGTGCCGCCAAGTCTAATATTAACACAAATATTTACTGCACACATTTTAGTAGTAAATTAGGTGTTAAATTGCACGTGTCTAAACAAAGTGCTGCTGTGTCCTTGGGCAAGGCACTAACCACCTTCTCAATATGGATGTGCTCATTGAGTGCGAGCATCTGCGATGGAGCTGTGATTTAATTGCAGGGCTGAGTGATCACAAGAGAAAGTAATATGTTTTATACATTTTGGTATCGTCCCAAAAACGAAACTAAAATATTGGTCATGTGGTCAAATTTATATAAAGCACTTTTCCACCTTCAAGACACAAAGCACTTTACACCAAGGAACCGCTCACTCACACTCCCTAATACCTTTTTAGGAAATAAAAATAAAACATCAAATGCACCTGAATAACAAACATATATTCCCTTACCCTCTCCATAGAATCCTGGTTGTAGGCCAGGTAGTAGAGACACAGGGAGACTCCGGTCGCCGCCATGGACGGCCGTGGGATCTCCAGCAGCTTTTGGACGCCTCCGTGAAGAATGAACTCACCAGCAAACTTCTTATGAAGCAGAAGAGAGGCGAGGAACTGGAGAGACAGAGGAGAGACGGGGGTTAAAACATATTAGTACTGTTAGAGTTGACCATTTTAGCAACTAATAACTGGAGAAAGTCAACAGTCCCAGAGAGAAATTATTGTGCAGCAGTGTCAGACATACAGTGGACAAACAATACATTTCAATAATACAGTTTCAATAATTCAATAATACAATAATCACAGTTTAAGCTTAGCTCAACAATGCAGACAAACATTTCCTTAAAAATAGGCAAAAGAGATCAAGTATGTAACGCCATTTCCCCATGACTGGTCCAAGCTATAAGAGCATTTATCCTGGTTATGGCTTCAGTAAATGAGGACGTCCGAGCTCTGAGTTCTGATCCACTGCGTTCTCAGACGCCGCCCAGAAGGAAGGAGGTTAAACCCCTCACAGAGCGGGTGGTGATCAGGGCTTTCCATTATTTGTTGGGGCTTGTAAAACGACTTCTCTTATAGACGTCCTGCAGCTGTAAGCCTACAATTTTACCTGTCCCTTTGACCAACCGAGCCAGACGATTTGTACTAGACACAGAGAGGGCACCGAACCAACAGACTATACAAAATGAAAGAATAGATTCAATAAAACTCTGATAAAAAACAGTCATAAGAACATTACTGATGTTAAAAGGATTCATTTTCCTTAAAAAGAACAGTCTTTGCTGCACTTTCTTGCATCAGTGTTCATTCAAAGCGTAGGGCACTGTCAATAATTGTCCCGAGGTATTAAACAAACTCAACTTCTTTTGCCTGAATTACAGAATGAGGGAGCGACTTTTGAAGTTGAGAATGAACAAATGTAAAACAGGTCTAATGTAAAATAAATATTAAATCAAAATGTTCTGTATTTCTCTGCTTGTGTAAAAGCGTCAGCGTAAAGAAAACCTTTATCCTCCCCTCGCAGACAGGCAGCGTGTGGGGAGTGGCCAAGTGAAACCCCTGATAAAGTGACTAAACTTAGCATAGAGGATAAAAATAAACAAACAAGCTTAACATGAGTATCTAAAACAAACCTTCGAGTCTTTAAATACAACAAAAGCTACAAATGCAACTATGGTTCTGTGATTCCAGAGGACACTGGGGTCATTCCACCTCAATTCACCCTAAAAAATTGCAAATTGAACCCTCACGTTGTCCAAATTGCAAAGAAAATTAGTGTATGGGTAAGTCATAGCCAGAAAAATCTCAAATTTTACCATGATCGGAGTAACGGTTGCTGATATATCACTATTTCATTTTTTCACTTTTTTGCGTGGTCGCTGAACTTCAAATTGCATTTACTCAGCAAATACTGGTCCAAAATCAAAACCCAAGGTATCTCTGGAAAGGGGAAATCATAAGAAATCCAAATCTGGCATTATATATTTACTGCATTTGAGTACTTTTGAGATGAATGAACTTTTTCCTATATTTTGACCTTGAAACTGACAATAAGGGACATGTCCAACCTCAATGGCACCAGTAGAAAAAATGTAGCCCTATATGTCTATTACAACATATAAAAAGAGATTTCTATTCCTTATGATTTCCCCTTTCCAGAGATACCTTGGTTTTTGATATCGGACCGGTAGCTGCTGAGCAAACGCAATTAGAAGTTCAGCGACGGCGGCACGGTGGCTGAGTGGCAACACTCAGGCCTCACAGCAAGAAGGTTGCGGGTTCGATCCCCGGGTCGCCCGGGCCTTTCTGTGTGGAGTTTGCATGTTCCTCCCCGTGTCTGGATGGGTTTCCTCCGGGTACTCCGGTTTCCCCCATCAACCCAAAACATGCCCGCACCCCTATGAACTAACATCAAGGACCATGTTGTCCACCCTCCTGTGGGCTCACCACCTGCAGAGGGGTTCATAGGGGGGGTCAGGTGCTATGAGTATTGGGCAGCAAGCTGCCCCCGCGACCCAGCCGGATTAAGCGGGAGAAGATGGATGGATGGATGGAAGTTCAGCGACGACGCAAAAAGTGAAAAAATTCAATTGCGATATCTCGCCAAACGTTACTCCGATCTGATCATGGTAAACTTTTAACTTTTGACTTTTCTGGCTATGATTTATTTGATAAAGTGTGGCTTAACTCATTGGGTGAACACAGGTGGTTTCAGTACTTTCATGTGGGTCATATCCTCACCAGCAGAGCATCGAAGGTGAGCTGGACGTTCTTGGTCTGTCTGAGGTCGATGTAGTTCATGAGTAAAGTCCGTGTTTCCATCTTCATGAAGATGGCCAGTAACTACGGAGAAAACAGAAAAAGCCGCCAGTGAATTCAGAAACAGGTGGGTAACGGCTGTAACATGTGATCACACTAGAGGAAAAACACAATCCCAACATCCAATTAAATGCGCTCCATTGCAACAGTCAGGAAAATATGAAAGCTCGAGAAAGTTTAATGTTTATTTTGTTATCTTATGTAATTAACATCACTAAAACTACCTCCTGCTAATATATACAGTGGCAAGAAAAAGTATGTGAACCCTTTGGAATTTCTCTGATTTGTGCATAAATTTGGGATAATATGTTTCCTGATCTTCATGTAAGTCACCACAATATACAAACACCTTCTGGTTTAACTAATACTATACAAAATTATGTGTTTTCACCTTTTCACTGAACACATCATGTAAAAAATTCACAGTGCAGGGTGGAAAAAGTATGTGAACCCCTACGCTAATGACTTCTACAATAGCTAATTTTAGTCAGATCTCACCCATTATGGAGTCCAATTACTGTGATGAGATTGCAGGTGTTGATTGAAGCTGCCCCACCCTTTAAAAACCCACACTAATCTTGAGATAGCTGTTGTGAAGAAGCACTGTCACATGGGAACCATGCCACGCACCAAAGAGCTCAGTGAAGACCTGCGAGCAAGAATTGTTGGGCTGCATAAAGCTGGGAAGGGATACAGAAGTATCTCTAAAAGCCTTAATGTCCATGTCTCAACAGTGAGACAGATTATGTACAAATGGAGGGAGTTCAAGACAGTTGCCACTCTCCCCAGGCGTGGTCATCCTACAAAGATGACAGCAAGAGCACAGCGCAGAATTGTCAGTGAGGTGAGAAAGAGTCCTAGAGCATCAGCTAAAGACTTACAAACATCTCTGGCACATGCAAACATTTCTGTTCACACCTCCACAATACGTAAAACTTTGAACAAGAATGGTGTTCATGGGCGGACACCACGGAGGTAACCTCTGCTGACAAAAAAGAACATTGCTGCACGTCAAAAGTTTGCAAAAGATCACCTCGATGTTCCACAGCAGTTCTGGCAAAACATTCTTTGGACAGATGAAACAAAAATTGAGCTATTTGGAAGGAACACACAACGCTATGTATGGAGGAAAAATGGCACAGCACACCAGCATCAAAACATCATCCCAACTGTGAAATATGGTGGAGAAGCATCATGGTTTGGGGCTGTTTTGCAGCCTCAGGTCCTGGACGGATTGCTGTCATCAATGGAAAAATGAATTCCAAAATGTACCAAGACAGGAAAACTTAACACCATCACTCCGCCAGCTGAAGCTCAAACAAGGATGGGTGATGGAACAAGACAACGACACCAAACATACAAGTAAATCAACAAAAGAATGGTTCAAAAAAAAGAAATTGCGCCTTCTGGAGTGGCCAAGTCAGAGTCCGGACCTCAACCCCATTGAAATGCTGTGGCATGACCTCAAGAGAGCAATACACACCAGACAACCCAAAAATATTGTTGAACTGAAACAATTCTGTGAAGAAGAATGGTCCAAAATTCCTCCTGCCCGTTGTGCAGGTCTGATCTGCAACTATAGAAAACATTTGGTTGAGGTTATTGCTGCAAAAGGAGGGTCAACTAGCTACTAAATGTTGAGTTTCACATACTTTATCCTCCCTGAATGTGAATGTTGACTGCTTGTGTTTAATAAACAAAAATCAAAACACATTTTTTTTCCTGCAGTATTACTTTAGAAGAATGTATGATTGTATTGTTGTGACTTAAATTAAAAACAGAACACATTTTATGACTAATTTATGCAGAAAACAAAGAAAGCCCAAGGGGTTCACATACTTTTTCTTGCCACTGTAGTCTGTTAAGTCCACCACACACTACAGGAGAATTTGCCCGATTTTGGCTGTGATTTCTTCTTCCCGAGTTCAGGAGACGTGACCCGACTTTTTGTCTCCGTGTGCGATTTTGAAGCCGCTGCTCCTCATGTGTGGAGTCAGTGTCAGATCAGAACCACCGAACATCAACAACGCGATGGAAACAGACGATAAAACAGAGTCAGGGGCAGAGGAGCGACGAGCACAGAGACGCAACAAACAAAATCAGGATAGAGCGAAAATAAAGACTTTATTATCGCTCACCTCCCATAAAGCGTTAAATTTAAAGTGCAGAATCTGATCCACATTATCCAAAGAAATTGACATCCGCAAATAATGACAAAGTCCACAAAACCGCGCTATTAATCCATTTTGAAGCGTTCTTTGAAAGTAAAAAGGCAAAGTTGTTCCTCGCATGCGTCCACAGAGCGAAAAGCTGCAGATCAGCGACAGTGACTCTACTTCCTGTGGACTTTATCTCCTCTTTTATGCTTTAAAAATCCTGTATCTGAAGTATCGCTCCACATTTCATGAATAATAATGACACAGTTTTGACTTGTGTCTAAACTGGAAGTGCAGAGCTCTGATCTTTGAACACTTCAGAGTCTCAGAGCGAACAGAACGCAGCATAAATCTGGGATGTTATCAGCTGTTTTACACAGAGAATGCACAATATCACTTTTCTGAGAGACTTTTTGGGTTTAAAATCTTTTGTCACAAATCTGGCCTAAAGTGATTCAATTTTCTTTTTTTATGCAGTTTACAATAAGTTCATATTAATTGTAAACTACATAAGAAATAAAATTAGTTAAAAAGACAAGTCAGTGATTTAAACATTAAATTTGACCATGTTTATGGGGTGTATTAATGAAATAATAATGAAATGCATGATACATTCAATATAAAACACCACCTTTGGAACTTCCAGACTAGTTTGTGTAGAAATTGCACTAAAACGCATTTAAATGACTAATAAATAATGTCTTGTGTACCTCTTGGTAGTCCCCCAGTGGCGTCAGGTACTGCAGGATGAGCCTCTGCTCCATCGCGGGGGTCAAAGGCGAGAGGCTGTACTCCGAGCCGATCACCACGGAGCTCATTTCAGACCAGGAAGCGCCGTTTGTGGACTGCTCCGCCTCCTCCCTCCTCGGCATATTTTCTTCCGACTCCAAGGAGCTATTATTTAATTTCCGTTTAAGCTTCCCTTTTTCTTTTCCGTCTTCGTTTTTCCGTTTTCTCCCCGTTGACGGAACGTCCGAAGAGTCTGGACGCGTTTCATTCACAGAGTTTGGGATTAGCTGGTCTGAGATTGCGCCGTTATTTACTCCACTGCTGCTGCTGCTGCTGTTTTTCTGTGGGGAACTGAAGGTAGTTTTGGATTTTTCGTTGTTTTCCTCTTTCACAGCTTCCGTCTGGCCTGAAGTCTGCGGGTCTTCGGTCGGAGAGTCTTGAGGTAGATCCCTGGACTGGGCCATTTGGCTGTTGGCCTCTTCTCTCTGTAGATCTCGCAGGCGGCTGATCATGAGCGGGACCTGTAAAGTTGACCAAAATGTAAAAATAAATGCATAATTCTACATAAATGACATTGATTTTTATAATTCTCCTTTCAACATTTCCATTAAAACAACAGTGACAGTTGGAGGACGTGTGATTTAGTCCAAATTGGCTGGAGTATATGTAATACTGTGACTAATATTTTTTCCAATATATTCTATAGCCCTTAGTATGACTGCTGAAAAATCATTCCTCCCCTGGGTTTATTTCCTGACCAGCCAGTTCTTTCTACATTCTGCAGAATCTAGAAGGACCTGGACTCAGACCATAGAGCGAGAAAATCCTTTATCTGAACTTTAGACGGTCCAACCACAGACGCTGATGTGTCGCACGTGTCTCTCAGAGGTGGAAGAATTCTCTTGTAAATTCTCATTCAGAACAAAATAAATAATAAATAATCATTTTATTTATTTGGCGCCTTTCTGTACACCCAAGGTCGCCTTACAACAACAGCTATAGCACTTTTTCACAGACACATGTCCTCAAAGACGCTTTACATAGCATTATTAACAAAGCATTGTTCATTCACTCCAGACCTGATGGTAATAAGCTCCCACCAACACTCACACACACTCCACTTTCACAGCTACAGTGCATGTTTTGGGTTTAAAACAAAATATACATTTTTTTTTATCTGAGATGAGAAATAGTTTGGTGCTTCGACTGTTGATTCTGTAAAAATCTGCGCCGTTTCTCAGTCCTTCATGTTGTTTTTTCTCCTTTTTTACATGTAAGGCGCCATGTTTGTTTTTGATGCTTGTCTGTGATTTGTTCATCTGTCTTTTAAAGGGATAGTTCGGGATTTTTCACTTGAATCTGTACGTCCCCGTCAGCAGTGTCGTGCATCAACACTGACTTACCTCCCGACAGCGTCTGAGCCGAGTTCTTCCCCGGTTTTGGTGCTGACGAAAGTGTCCGGCAAGTTGGCTGGAGTCATGAAAATAAAGCGTTTTTCTTCTCAAAACAACATGTGTTCAAAAGAGTGACACATTTGCATCACAAAACGGTGAACCACGAAAAAGTCAGACCTCATAATCGCGCCTGTTTCACTGTGTTTACTGCTCGGAAAGTTCACGACAACATGTGTGACTACTGATGCCATAAAGATTCATGTCAAAAAACCTGAACTATCCCTTTAATCACACCCTCTGGAATCAGGGAGACAGGATCCAGCTGAATCCTGTCAGTGAAGCCGGCTTCACTCGTCTTTGTAAAGCTTTGTCACAGTTCTTGCTGGTCAGGAAAATAGGTTTATATATTGCCAAGTACACAGACTATTAATAGCGAACCTAAATCATTATTGCACTCTTCTTTTGCATAAACTGCGGCTTTAAATCAGAATGGTTTTCAAAGATGTTAAGTAATGTCAGGACACCCCATTTGAGTTTCCTGACTTTTTATTCTTCCACATTTCCTCTTACGCCCCTAGTTCTTCCCTGTTCTTACCAGCTGAGAGTTCTCGTCTTTGTAGCTCGGTGCCACGTCCTGGCTGCTCATGGCTCGTGCCAGCAGCCCTGTGGCGTAGACGCAGAGGGGCCGCTCTGCTTCACGGGCCCATGTGAACAGCTTGTCTATCAGACCCTCCTGTTAAACAAATGAGAGACATGTTAGAATTAAAACACTACTGCATGATAAACAAATCTACATGTATTCATTTACTAGGGGCGAGATGAGACGGATCACGAGACGAGACACATGAGACAGAGTCCACGAGAACGAGATGAGATTTTGAAATAATTTACAATTGATCCACTTATAAAAATGACAAAATTAAGTCTTTTTCTACCGGTAGCTCTTCACCCTCTTCTAAGTAGCTCACCAAGGGATTTCTGAATCACACATATTGTGCTGATCAAGTAAAATTTGATGGATTAAATGCCTTATAACTTTGTGCCCTACTATGGATAATGGTTTATGTTTTATAGGCATCTAACTGCGCCTCATCTAAGGCTGTGGCTCTTATGTTTACTCAGTTTCTTGTGACGGCTAAAACAAGTATCTCTCTGGCATTTTTGTTTTGTAAAGGCAGCTCACGGGAGTAAAAAGGTTGGAGACGCCTGTGTAAATCCCCACATGCATCACTACTGATTATTACAATATACCGTATTTTTCGGACTATAAGTCACACTTTTTTTCATGGTTTGGGTGGTTCCTTATATATCAAATATATAATTTCACATGCTGGTTATTTTCACACAGAGGCCTCGAGAGGGCGCTCTAGGCTTGTGCGCCAGTATCTGCTCCGCCTTATGTGATTACTCCTGCACCACTGTCACTTCTCGCTCTACTGCGCATGTCTCCTGCAGAAAGAGCCGCTGTCCTGCTGCAAGAAGTGAAATCTGCAGATGAAAATGGGAATCGAGCAGCAGAAAGAAAGTTTGGAGTGAGCGAGAAACTTGTGTTTGACTGGAGAAAAGTGGAGAAAACTCGAACTGTAGTGAAGAAAACAAAAAAGATTTAGCTGGAGTTGGCAAAGTTGCTCAGAAGTGACACCGAGGATGAAGAATTCAGTGGATTTAGTGATTTGGAGCAAGATGGAGAGTTTGGTTAAACTTGTTCTGTTGTTTCTGCTCTAGTTTTGCGAATAACTGTTCATATGTGATGTGAACAAACCAGACACATGTTCAGCCTGTTGTTCTCTGTTCTGTTATTACTATAATTCGCATTTAAGATGAAATGTCTGTTCCTGGTCTCTGATTTGATCAAATAAATTTCCCCCCATATATGTGACTTATAGTCCAGTGCGACTTATACATGTTTTTTTCTTCTTTATTGGGCTTTTTTTTTTGGCGACTTTTTGGTGGAGCGATTTATAGTCTGGAAAAATGGTACTCGATATACAATATGTCTAATACACTTCATTTTTATTATTTAAATTATTCGACCCAAACCTGCTCCTCTGTTCTGTGCTGCTTCAAGTTATGGATGAAGACGGCCTAAATGTGCCTTAATGGATCTTTTCTAAATAATGCAGAAGCGGCTGAATTAGATCCGTGTATATTTGATTACATTATTTCCCGATATTTTTCTACCAATTTTAGCACGGATTATCTGTGTCAATATTAGTCCTTTCACTAGGAAATAAAAACTGGGACTAGGGCTGAAACGATTACTCGAGTAACTCGGATAATTCGATTACAAAAAATATTCGGGGCAAATTCTTTGCCTCGAGGCTTCGTTTAATTCATGTCACCAAAGTCAATTTATTTAAAATGTCTCTGCTATCGTATCACTCCTCCTTTGTAGACTGCTGCGCCAGTCTGGGATCACTGTTTCACACGGACAGTTATCAATGACGTACATTTCAAAGATTTGAAGCGGCGCGATTTATTCCACGGTGTGGAAATGGCAGATAATGATGTGGCCGGTGCCAGTGTGCACTGGCAAAGCCAACCTGATGTACCACAACAGTACGTCTTCAATGCTGCAGCACTTAAAGCGAAACTTAAAGCGTGAACTGTACTTCTCTAAGCGGAGTCGGAGAATCTACGAGGTAATATACTTTTACGATTGCTAACTGAAATGAAAAGTAACGCCTATTAGAATGTACAGTATTTGTAATTATTTGTAACCTGTGTTATGAGTCGATAGTAACGAGGCATAATGAGCAGCAAGAGAGCAAATGATCTCACTCAAATCGCTCCCTTCCTCACGTATACACAGACACACGCGCACACTCGGTGTTTCCCACATCAGAAACGTCTAGTTCGTTGTTCTACTTTTACCAAAAATCTGATTTAATCTAGAACCGCTGGCATCAATTCCAATATCAGAGAAAGGAAATATTTTACCGACGTTTACGAACACTTATGTGTTCGCTAGTTCTATATTTAGCTTATTAATTAGGCTAGTTAAAGGATTAACGTTGTCACTTAGAAAACTCCTGTCTTATAAGCCAATAAGCCAAAGGTTTTACACTTGTTTAAAAAAAAGTTGACTTTAAATAAAAACCTTTTTGTGAGGAATAACAGCAATTGCTTGCTCATTTTAAGAGGCCTTTCATGTTGCGTTACACACTATTGATATAGTTGTATAAAAACAAAAAAGTGTGATTTATCCGATTACTCGATTAATCGATGATATAATCGACAGAATACTCGATTCCAAAAATATTCGATAGTTGCAGCTCTAACTGGGACGGAGTTTTAAATGTTCTGTCTGAATATGTGAGCTACAAGTCTTTGTGTGCTGGGCAGAGTCCTGTACGGGTTCGATGGATGAACCGCAAATTTTAATGAAACTGGTGAAAAATGTTGTACTGTGTCGGACGCAGGAGAGCGCGGGTCTAATCTGCGGTTTACCAAACATCATGTGCGAACAAAAAACAGGGCTGTGTTTTAGTCAAATGCAAAAATGCCAGTGTTTTTACAAGATGATTAAAAGTAAAATCCAAATGTTTTTGCTGCACACATTCCCACAAATCTCTGCCACTTTCATTTTCAAAACGTGCATGCGATGTCCTGCAGTTCAACATGACTCTTGAGGAGCTAAAAAGAAAATTAGCGAGTGGAGAGTATAAAGTTGTAGCTCCTAAGGAGACACAGACATGGCGGCTGTGTAGTGTATCAGCTCCCCGACTAAAAGGCTAAAAACCCCTCAAAGACCTAACTATTTTCGAACCTTATGAAATTCAAGATTAAACTTTACCAAGGGGGGCGGTAATATGAACAGGAGAAGAGTAAGAAAGATTGAAAATAACACTATAAACGACGTCGAAGGGAAAAGGCAGCTTGAGCTAACCGCTACAAAGCACCTAGCAGAGAGCGAACCGTCTAAGCTAACAAACAAGGGACACGGGAGTGAAAACATGTCAGACTTGGAAACTGTGCTTCGCGAAATAAGAGAGTTCCGTCAAGAGCACACAGAGTCATTTAAGGAGTTGAAAGAGGATATTAAGAAAACAAACATCAGAATTGAACAGGCCGAACAACGCATAGTAGAGGCCGAGGAGCGCATTCAAACCATTGAGGACGCAACTTTTGAGCTTTTGGAGCTGCAGAAGCAGTTCAAATCCAGACTAATCGACCAGGAGAGTCGCGCCAGAAGAGACAATATCAGGATCCATGGGGTGAAAGAAGGAGCTGAAGATGGGGCGAGATCAATGATTGATTACATTGAGTCCCTCCTAAAAGTAAAGCTAGACCTTGAACCGACACTTGAACTCAACATCGAAAGAGCCCACCGCTCGGCAGGTCCGCGCCCACCAGCGGAGCTCCGCTACGGTCGATTGTGGTAAAGTTGCTAAGTTATAGAAACAAAGAAGCTATCATCGCGGCGGCGTGGCGGAAAAAAGGATTTGAGATGGAGGGGAGGAAGGTAATCATTGATCACGATTATGCTCCGGAACTTCTGAGACAGCGCAAGCAATACTCAGAGGCAAAGAAAGTGTTAAAAGAAAAGAAAATACGCTTTCAGACGCCATTCCCAGCCAAACTCCGAGTGTTTTATTAAGACGGCACACAGACTTACAACACGGCGGCAGAAGCAACCAGAGATATGACCGAGAGGGGCTACGGACTTACCATGGTCACGCCAGCGGAGGATTGTTTTGAGAAGATGAAGAGACTCACCTGGCGCGCGGCTCGAGCGGACGGAGGAGGACGTCACGCGGATACAAGACCCGGGTTCAAACAGAAGCTGGACGCGTACAGAAGAAATGAGAAGGTAATTATCTGCAAAAGGTTTCTTATTTCTCCATTTAGAACAGATAAAAGTCGGAACTGTCTCACAGAACTGCCAATAGAGGTATGTTTTGTATTTTACTTTCAAAGGGGGCCCTCTGGTCGCTTAGATCCAGAGGCTACTCCCCCGAGCACCTGTTGGGCTCACTTAGGGTCTTTACCATGACCTCAGACTTGGAAGTAGCTTTGATTTATTTCTTTGAGATATGTTATGTTGAAATTGAAGTGTTGTTTTTTGTCACTCGTTCTTTAGGTAGCAAGGGGGAAAAGTGATGTCGTAAAATTTTTGAATACGACTTTCCAAAGCAATTTAATTAAATTATCAACTTATAATGTGAATGGTATTCTTACCCCAATTAAAAGAAGTAAAATTTTGTGTAAAATGAGGAAAGAAGGGGTGGGGGTGGTTTTCTTGCAGGAAACGAGCATGCGAAATTAAAAAGAAAGGGATATTCTCAGGTTTATGCTGCATCATATAAGTCAGGTCGCAGGAGAGGGGTTGCCATATTAATATCTAGTAAAATACCATTTCAAAAATTGTCAGTAATAACTGATAAAGAAAGAAGGTATGTCCTGGTTAAGGGAAGGCTTGAGGGAATTTTAATTAGTTTCCTAAATATACATGCTCCTCCTGGTTCAGACTGGACCTTCTACAGACAGCTTTTTGACTTGATAACTTCTGAAGGAGAGGGGGTATTGGTGGCTGCAGGCGACTTAAATCAAAGGCTAAATTATCAGCTTGACACATCAACAGGAACACCCTCAAAAATGGGAACTGCCAAAAAAATTAAGGACATGATGGTGGAAATAGGAATGATGGATGTTTGGAGAGAACTGCATCCAACAACCAAAGACTTTACATTTTACTCCTGTCCACATAATAACTACTCAAGAATAGATTACATTTTGATGTATAAAAATGATAGATACAGAGTGGAAAATTGTGAAATAGGGGTGATGGATTTATCTGATCATTGTCCTGTATATGTGACTCTACATTTGACTCCAGAGAAAAAGAAAACACTGTGGAGACTCAACTCAAGTCTACTGAAAGGACATACAAAAGAGGAGATTAAAGCGGATATTCAGAATTATCTTAATGAGAATGATAATGGGGAAGTGACACCGCTGGTTCTCTGGGATGCATGCAAAGCTGTGCTAAGGGGTCAAATTATTGCCAAATCAGCATTCCTAAAAAAACAAAGGCAAAGAAGACTGGAGGAGTTGAAGTTAGAATTAAAAAAACTAGAAGAAGAACATAAACAAAATCCAGTAAGTGACTTATACCAAAATATGCAGAAGAAAAAAGCAGAGATAGATGAACTGTACTCCATAGAAATTCAACAAAAAATTCTGTACACAAAACAAAATTATTATGAAGTAGGAGGTAAACCAACAAAATTATTGTCTTACAAATTAAAGAAGGAACAATCAAGACATAGCATTTATAAGATAAGGAATCCTCATACGAAAGAAGTAAAACATAAAACTGAAGATATTCAAAAATGTTTTGAGTTGTACTATACAAATCTCTATACAAAACCAACATTTGAAAATTCAACAGAAAGCGAATCGTTCTTGGAAAAGCTGATTTTACCAAAAGTCACAGATGAGCAGAATCAATATCTTATGGCAGAGATTACAATGCAGGAAATTAACTCTGCAATTTCAAAATTAAAGACCAATAAATCCCCCGGAGCAGACGGATACACCTCAGAGTGGTACAAGACATTTAGAGAGTTACTAATTCCAGTTTTACAGAAAACATTTAATTGGGTACTGCAAAAGGGGGAAATGCCACATTCATGGAGTGAGGCTATATCAGTGATCCCAAAAGAAGGAAAGGATGAGATGGAATGCTCCAATTACAGACCTATTAGTGTACTTAACCAGGACTATAGATTGTTTACGGCAATTTTAGCTCGGCGTATAGAAAAGATTTTACCAGATATAATTCAGTTAGATCAGACAGGGTTTATAAAAGAAAGGCAGACTCAAGATAACATTAGACGGACTTTACATGTGATGCAGCATATTCATGACAAAAACATGGAAGCGATTATTATGGGGATGGACGCTGAGAAGGCATTTGATTCTGTTAGGTGGGATTTTTTATATAGAGTGTTGAAGAAATTCAACTTCCATGAAAAAATAATTAGAACTATACAAGCACTATACACGGAGCCAACAGCTAGGGTGAGGGTTAATGGGAGTCTATCTAATGAGATTGTACTAAACCGTGGATGTAGGCAGGGCTGTTCAGCTAGTCCTCTCCTGTTCGCAATATTTCTTGAACCCCTTAGCCAATCAATAAAACAAAATGAGAAAATACAGGGTATAAATATGATGGGCAAGGTACAAAAGCTTGAATTGTTTGCAGATGATGTTTTGATATATTTATCTAATCCTAATACATCATTACCAGCAATTATGTCAGAATTTGAGAAATTTGGACAATTATCGAGCTACAAAATAAATGTACAAAAAACACAGGTTCTTACTTTTAATTACAACCTAGAGGATGATATAAAAACTACGTATGAAATTGATTGGAATTTAAAATCAATAAAATATCTATGGGTAAATCTGACAAAAGATTTGAATCAATTGAAAGAAGCCAATTATGAACCATTACTATCCAAAATAAAACAAGATGTAGAGAGGTGGAATTTAATACCATTTACGACAGTCGCTTCAAGAGTTGAAGTGATAAAAATAAATATTCTTCCCAGATTATTGTACCTTTTTCAGACCTTGCCAGTGGAGATTACACACAAAGAATGTATTGAATGGGATAAATTTATCTCAAGGTATATCTGGCAAGGGAAAATACCAAGAATAAAATACAGAACACTTCAGTTGTCTAAAGGGAAAGGTGGGTTAGCTTTACCCTGTTTAAAAAGTTATTACCAGGCGGCTCAAATAAAAATTCTGCTAAATTTGTGTAACCCATCATATTATGCAAGATGGAAAGAAATTGAAAGCAAGAACATACAGGGTTCAAGAACTAATAGGGGATAACAAGCTATACAGTCAAATTAGTGGCAAAATGAATCAATTTGTTCAAATGTCATTGAAAGTTTGGTTTGAGATAGCTACAAAGAATAACTGGATCCAGTCAAGTAAGTTGTTAAGATGGGTGGGATATGATTCAGATTTTATCCCAAATAGGAATGATCTGCGATTTAAAACATGGGAACAGGGTCCATGTATGTGGTGGGAATTATTGAAGAATAACAAATGCAAAAGTTTTCAAGAGATCAAAGAACAATTTGTGCTAACAAATCAAGATTTCTACAGATTCTTACAATTAAGGCATTATTTGGAGCACGACATAATACGGGAGAAATTTGAAGGTGAATCAGAAATTATTAATTTGATTATATTGGCTCACAAATCTAAACTAAACAAAAAATTGATTTCAAAGATATATATTGGATTGGAAAATTTAAAAATGGATGATACACAATACATAAGAAGGAAATGGAATGTGGAAGCTAATATAAGCTTAACAGAAGAGGATTGGGAAGAGATTACTCAAAACAACTGGAAAACAACATCTTTAAAGTGGAGGGAATATGGATGGAAAAATTTGGTGAGATTTTTTAGAGCACCAGCGCAGACAAAATATCGAGACACAAGATGTTGGAGACAGTCTGGGGAAATGTTGGCAAGTCATGTACATATTTTTTGGACCTGCCCCTTAGTGCAATGTTATTGGAATGAATTGAAGAAGGTTATGGACGGGGTCCTGCATGCTGACCTCCCTTTTACCTGTGAAGTCTTCTATTCCGGCAAATTAGATGCAAATTGTAAAAACAAAATTAATTTTAAGATATTTAAAATCATGTTGGTAGCAGCAAAAAAAGGAATTACAAGGAAATGGCTTAAAGCAGAAGCACCAACAAAAGACGATTGGGTTGACGTGATTCACAATATTTACATTATGGAAAAATTAACTTATACTCTAAGATTAGAAACAGAAAAATTTGAAAAGTTATGGAAGGGTTGGCTGAACTTTGTCAAAACGACACGTTTGGATTTTATTTGAGTACTTATTCCCCAAGGTTTTGTTCGCTACCATATTTAGTTTTTTCCTTTTTTTTTGTTTTTTTGTTTTTGTTCTTTGTTTTTTCTAAATGTTTCTTTCAAACATAAAAGTAAAAATGTGTACTTCATTTTGAAGTTTAAATATTAGAAAATGAAGGCGTCTTGTACAATATTTGCATTTATGTAAGTGTAATTATTGTCTTGAAAAACCAATAAACAAATAATTGAAAAAAAAAAAAAGTTGTAGCTCTTTTTTGGCTCTCGGACTGATTTTCATTCAGGTGCGGTTCGGGTGTCTGTGTGTATTTACAGCGGGTCGGATCGGGTGCGGAATTTCATTTCAATTTTGTCGGAAAACGGGGCGGGTGCGGATTGAGGTGTGACGGGTACGGGCGGGTGCGGTTTGTCCAAATCAGACGCGTGCAGTCAGACTCTGGTGTACGGTTCTTTTAGCTGCAGCTGCTCAAAGATACGCAATTCTCCAACTTTCTTTCATACCGGAGCCAAACAAAGTCGAAGAACACAGTCTTAGGAGATCATTTTACCCGCGTGCTCCCCGGATCGAGATCTCGCCCCATCCCTAAAAGTTACTGTACCTTCTCTTGAAAGACGGCGCTCGTTTCTAACCCCGGGACAATGTTTTGAAGAAGACGACATGCTGCTGTGTTGAGGCTGATCTCTGTGCTGTTTAGGATGTACGTGTCCAACAGCTGAAGGAGACAGAAGAGCACTTAGAGATGACCGGAACTTACATTTTTAGTAAGAGAATAGATATTAAAAGTTGCTCACTGCATTGGTCAGATCTTCACTTTCAATGATTGTTTTTAGCATTCGTCCCAACATGCAGTCTGGATCTGCCCGCCCTGTGATGACAAATATAGCAAAATCATAGTTAACTTTCTTTTTTTTCATTCATTCATAAAAACATTGAAATTCGGTCAGAACCTGGGTGTCTGTCATCAAACGGGTCGGGGTCTCCCTTGTGATATTCTCTTGTCTCTCGTTCAATCACCTCAGACATTCTGCGGCAAATAAAGTGAATTAATAAAGTGACATAATAATAATAATAATATCAAACTGCCAAATGTAAACACATGGGGAAAAACAGTCAGAGATAGTGTAACAGATAACCCTATGTCGTGTCAATCACTATTTCATCTTTGCAGTGTTTCTCCTCTTGTATAAAGCAAATATATATTTTTATTACTATACTTACAATATCTTTTTTATTTTGTACATATACATTTATATAAATACGCCTTATTTGTTATTTTGCTATTTATTTTCAATTTATTATTACCATTTATATTTTTACTCATTGTTATTATAATATACTGCATATACTGTGATGTGTGAGCTATAGCGTCGATATAATTTCCCTTCTGGATCAATAAAGTCTGTCTAAGTCTAAATTTAAGATAATTTTCCTCGTGTGTAAGAATCATGTGTCAGTTTGGTCTCTGAAGACCTGGTCCCAGCCCTCGTGCACTGACTTGGTGAGTTTGGAGACCAGCTCCTCCGTAGATCCGTTCTGGATGTCCTCCCAATGGTAGATGAGGTCGGCGATCTCTCCCCTGGCGTCGTCGGCCAGAGCGGCCATGGCGGCCGACACGGCGGCCGACACGGCATTGGCCAAAGCCAATGCCTCGTCTGAGGCCGCCATGGCTGCCTGAGGGGAGGAGAGAGCGGGAATCAGGATTAATATTCATATGTTCCACTGATTCATTCAGGGGATGGTCTACATGTATCGCTAATGGTGGAATGTTTAATAAATAAAATTAAAATAAACACTCAGGTTTGGTCACACACAGTAAAAAATAAATAAAACAAGAGCAAGAACCATACGCTCAGGAGATACAATGCACACACTGGCAAATACTGTCCAAAAAAAGGAGCCTGTGATCAATACGAGTGTTTATGATCCTGTTGTTGTGTTTGATTTTCAACAAAAAACAGAAAAAAACTGTTGGCAAGCTCGTGACAGTAACATTTTATATGTCAGAGACTTTTTAACATTACAAATGACAAAGTGACATCATGCACGACCCTGGAAAACGCCACCGGGCACCAGTCGATGACACGAGAGTCAAGATGTTTGGAAAGGGCCGAGTGCAGTGCTGAACAATCACAACAGGCCCTACGCCGCCCTGGGAGCTCCAGACTAATTATCATAGGAAGAATAAAATAGCCAAGTCACAAAAATAATAAATAATAATATGTCCAGTCATGGTCAAACCCATCCTACTTCAGCTGTTAAAACTCAATAAAAACTTTTAGTGAAATTATAAGTAGTGCCACAGAAATACAAACTACACCTAAACTTAAAGATTCTATATTACACAAAACTGATTCTGGATTATTGAGTTTTAAGCCACGGCAAAAGGAAAAATTAAATTTGTAAACTGGGCAAAAGTTTAGTTTGGCTGAATATGTTTCTCAGAGCATCCAAGATGCTTCTTCAGTTCCGGTCAGATGCTGGAGGACACTGCCTTATATCTGCCTGAACACAAAGGACACTCCTTTAAGGACAGAGAGGTACAGATCTTAGCCACAGGGAAGAATTGGTTTGAGAGGAGAGTTAATGAGCCTATTTTAGTTTTTTTTTTTAAAAAGAGAATCCTTCTTTAAACAGAAATGAAGGACTCAGATACCATCTGTCTCCCATTTATAACTTCATCCTCAAAATTTAATCAAAACAAATTAAGAAAACAGTAGTGTTAGCCGGATCAGGCCCAGGGGTGTGAAAGCTCCACTATGGCCCTGAATGATTCAGCTAATGTGACCCCACACTCAAGGAAATTTCAATGGGCCTAGCTAACAACAGAAACTGTAAACAAGTTAGTTTCAGAGTAATTTCATAGTAGTTAACTCCTTCCTTCACGCAGATTTAAGGCAGTGTCCTCCAGTACTTTTGTCCAGTTGACAAACTGAATTTCTCCTTTTGCCATGAGTTTTACCTGGACGAGTAAAAGATTTTACACACAAGTTTTAAGTCATATTAAAATGTTGTTTCCTCGTCATAAACATATCTGACCAAACATAACAAAATGTTCCATTCCTTGTGGCGTCAGGAAGCCATAGTTTTCAAGTAAACATCTACCGTTTACCTTTAATTCAGTAGAGATTGATCATTCGAGGTGTGAACTCATCCAAATGATTCTAGTGAAGGTGTGTGGAGTTTAAAAACACAGTGAAGCACTTTTTCTATTACTACATGACATCACAAGGTGGAACAGAGAGTTTTCACTTTAAGAATAAGCAGGTTTGTGTGTTACATAAGATGTGTGAATGAAACAAAACAAAACTCCATGTATTTGGTGAAGAAAACATACAACATTATAACATAAAGAGCATCAAGATAGTATAAGTTATAGCACTGCACACCTTATTTCAGCATAAATTTAAGTTACAACTAAAATCTTATGGTGCAAAGTAATATTCAAAGAGCCAAGACCCAAGTTGAGACTCACTCACCGCCAGTCGTTCACTGACTCTACACCTCATGCTCTCTGTGGATTTCTTTATTTCTTTATTATTAATAAGTCAGTTTTGTTCATGACACATAAGTGAATCACTGTTGGAATAATTGCATATATAAAGTTTCGTGTTTTTTCTTGTACTGCAGACGCTATAGAAGAATGAGTTTTGTTTCATTTACAAAATATATGTCTGCAGTAGTTTAATCCCTTAATGAAATGTCGAATGTCACAAATATGCGACAAACCATTTGGATCCAGATACAAGTGAAGATATCGGCTTCATTCCCCCAGTGCTGTTAGTGCAGATGCAAAACCTTCCTAGGAACCTTTGTCGCAAATTTGCAACATAAATTAATAATCTCAACTTAATTTACCATCTACTTAAAGGCAAAAACACACACACTCAAAACATTTTTTTAATTTAATATAAATGTAATAATATAATATAAATTCCGGCACTAAGGGGTTTAATCAATTGCTCTGATATTTTCAGTTAATGTTTTGTTTTTTTCCACCAAATTAACCTGGGGCTATTTCATATACAGTTGTGCTCATAAGTTTCCAGACTCTGGCAGAATTGATGATCTCTTGGTCCAGAAGCTGCACATGGGACGTACTTGGATATTCAACATGATAATGATCCAAAACACAAAGGCAAGTGGAGCTGTCACTGGCTCCAGCAGAATAAAGTGAAGGTTCTGGAGTGTTCGTCTCTTCTGACCTCAGTATCACTGAGCCTCTGGGCAGATTCAAGCTGCAGTTCAGACAAGAGCCCAAGAATTTACAGAAACTGGAGCCTTTTGCCCAGAAGAATGAGCAGCTTTACCATCAGAGAAAATAAAGAGCCTCATCCACAACTATTACAAAGGTCTCCAAGCTGTCACTGGGTCATTTGTGTAGTTTCTGTGGTCATTATGATTTAAAAAGAGGAAACACAGTTGTTTGATAATAAACGGCTTCACCCACTAAGCACTCAAGCACTAACCATGAGTGAAAGAAAAGTTTTTGTGTTATTATTCATATTCTCTGAAAGATGGACAAGAAATCAATCAAATTCTGTCAGGGTTTGTAAACTTATGAGCACAACTGTAGCTAACCTAATAATCCCCATAATATATGTGCTTGTTATTGGGGGCTGTGGGACTCTTGAGATGCAACAACTGCATGTTTACTACATATAGGGTAAGTTATAGCACTGCATCACTTATTTCAGCATAATTTTATGTTATAAGCAAAAATCTTTCGGTGCAACGTAATATTCAAAGAGCCAAGACCCAAACTGAGACTCACTCACCGCCAGACGTTCACTGACTCTACGCCGGGACCTCATGTTCTCTGGATTTATAAGAGAAAGGACATTTGTGTGGAGGCAGACAGGTGTCCTCTGTGACAGCTGGACGGCACACTGCAGCTCTGTGTCTGACCCGGGCTAGCGCGGGTAAACACCGACACTACACTACGTACAGCTCAGCAGACTTACCCAAACTCGTCCTGCGGGGGGTTTATCAGCTCTGTCCGTGATAAAAACCAGCCCTAATCCCGGAGCGTGTCGTTGCTGTGTCACAGATAGCGGCGCAGGAGCGTGTTGACAGCTCTGCCTCATGTCACCGAGCACAAAGTTGAGCTAACTGTGTCTAAAAGTGCCCTGTACTCACCCGATTACGACTTTTCTTTCTCTTCGACGGTTGTCTGGTAGTGTCGTATGTGGAAAATAAACTTGTGGCGCGAAAATATTCTCAAAAACACAAGAGGACGGGAAACGTTCCAGGTGGAAAAGTTTCACGTTTATTTTCAAACTTCTCCCGGCGCTCGAGATCTACGTCACTGCGGGAGAGTCGCAAGTCGATGACGGAAGACAAAAAAATAAAAAATACGGGATTTGTAGTTTTTTTGTAAGTTTGTTATTTTAGTTCAGTGTAAATAGTTCAATTCGTGTTCAGAATTAACAAAGATTATAAATATAGTTCAATGTAAACACAGACTATGATTTCATATTTTCTCCGTGTATCCAGCGCTGTGGCTAACGTTTGGTTTACAAATGACTTTTCCGTTAATATAACTGCAAAAGTTAAAAGACCAAATCTCAATTAGGCTATAATTTAGGGTGACCAGGCGTCCCTATTTACCCGGGACAGTCCCAGTTTTGAGCCCTGTGTCCCCTTTCCCAGCAGATTTATCCAAAACCACGGATTTGTCCCAGTTTTATCAAGAAATGTCCCAGATGTCCCTATTTTTGACCAATTTGATCCATGCCAACAGTTAAGGGGGGCATAAATTATCTTTATTTTTTAGGTAAAATATAGAAAAGCATGCTTAAAATGACCAAAACACTTAATTACATGTTCATTTCACAATTTACCTCCCACCCTGGTTGTCCCTGTTTTTGATATTGAAAATCTGGTCACCCTGCTATAATTAGTTCTTTTTTAACTTTATATTCTATCATTTTCACCCTGGACAGTGGACACACATTCTCAGCATTCATCCTGTTCTAATCTAGAGGATTTAACTTTGAGCATAAAGTATATGGGGAGAGTGAAATGAAGCCAAATTCATTATAACAGGAGTCTCCATCCAAGTAGCTCACCAAGGGATTGCTGAATTACACATATTGTGCTGAATAAGTAAAATTTGACTGATTAAATGCCTTTTACCATTGTACATGCATCATTTTGATGCCTAACTTTGCACACTAATAAATGGATACTGGCTTATGTTCTATAGGCATCTAACTGTAGCTCATCTAAGGATTTCTGTGGCTCTTATATATGTTCAAAAACTAGCAGCTTTCTGGCATTTTCGTTTTGTAAAGTAGTTCAGCAGAGGAAAAAGGTTGGATTCACAAAACTTACTTATTCTGGTAATTATTCTTTCCTAGAAGAAACTTGTATGTTTTAAACTACTAAACTTTGTAAGAATCCCCATTATCTGTGCAAGGGCGAGCCAATATCCCCGAGCCTATTCAAACATACTTCAGTATCATTTCAAAAGGACAGATCAGCTTTTAAATAAATTCTTAAACCCCATTTTTATCGGCTGGCCTTCCTTTACCGGTCTTAGTCCTTTTTATTCCCTACGTCTTTTAATTCTATCTCTTTAATTTATTTATTAGAATTAATCTGATTTGTTGCATCACTGACTGTTTTCTTTGTTTTATTTTCTTTGTTTTGTGTGTTTTGTATTGTTCATTGCTGCTTGTACAGCACTTTGTAAAGATTTATTATTATTTATGATTATTGATGTGAAATCTACAGGCCTTTTCTAATTCTGCTTTAAGTGACGGTGAATTAGTATCAATATTGGGTCATGAATGACAAAAGTTATAAACAAGTGCAAATTGTTTATTTGGCTTTTTGAACAAAATGCACTTTGTCAAGTTTGGTCTGCATGAAAAATCTGTTACTTTATAAGACCAAGCGATAAAGACAAAGAAACAAAAGCAAAATCTGCCAGCAGGAAGTTAGATTTTACAATATCACCGATTTATGCATCAATACTGAAGCGTCCTTTTACAAATATAGTATGTTCAAAGCTGTGCCAGAGCCTAAAATATCTGTATAAAGTAAAGATATAAACATAGAACTAGTAAAAATATTCTCATAGGGTGCTCATTTTTTCCCTTTCTACAGTATAAAAAAATTGTATTTCCATTTGTCATCAGCAATCAACACTTACGCAATATACCAGTTTGAATAAAAAAGTCCAAATAACACTATGAGCCATGTTTTAATGAGGAAACACACCTGGCAAAATCCTTCTCAAACTGTTATACTGTGCAGTCCTTATTTGTGCTAGTGAGTCTTTAATTTGTCCCCAAACAGCGTCATGAAGAGTCCATAGAGAAAAGCCCCGCTGATGATGAGCAGCGTGCTGGACACTGGTCCGAACGAAAGCAGCGCCCCGAACATGTAGAGCAGCATCAGCGTGAGCAGCGTCCGGTAGCTGGCCAGAGGTCTGAGGCTGAGTCTGGGATG
This sequence comes from Odontamblyopus lacepedii, assembly GCA_034769755.1. Taxonomy (NCBI): domain Eukaryota; kingdom Metazoa; phylum Chordata; class Actinopteri; order Gobiiformes; family Gobiidae; genus Odontamblyopus; species Odontamblyopus lacepedii. Next base: position 38,803,888 of record CM068346.1, on the reverse strand, counting down.
GCGCGGCCGGTCCAGAGTCCTCTGCGTGACCGGACTGTGCCGTATTCTCCTGAAGGTCTGGGGGTCGGTCAGATAGTGGCGTCCCAAGCGACCGAGGAAGTCCGGCCGCGAGCAGAGGGCGTTCATGTGGGCTCCAAACTGTAGGAAAATAGAGATGAAATATTTGAGTTAAATAATCTTTTGTTAATTTATTTAGAGAGCAACTTTAAGTTCATATTCAACTCTTAAACAGCTGAAGATGGGACACGATGATTCACATTACACACGATTATGTATTTTAATAACATTTTATCATTGTTGGACTTTTCGTGTGTACACAAGGGTCACCAAAATTATAGGGAAAATCCTTCAAAAATAGATTATTTATTTAATAACGTTAAAGGGATAGTTTTTTTTTTTTTGACATGAATCTGTACGTCTCCGTCAGCAGAGTCGCATCAACACTGACTTACCTCCCGACAGCGTCTGAGCCGAGTTCTTCCCCGGTTTTGGTGCTGATGAAAGTGTCCGGCAAGTTGGCTGGAGTCATGAAAATAAAGTGTTTTTCTTCTCAAAACAATATGTGTTCAAAAGAGTGACACATTTGCGTCACAAAACATAAAACCATGAAAAAATCAGATCTCATAATCGCTTTGTACTATTTTCTCTCCGGTCGTATCACTGCGCTGCCTCCAGGTGGCGCCGCGCCTGTTTCACTGTGTTTCCTGCTCGGAAAGTTCACGACAACATGTGTGACGACGACAGCGACGGTGAAGACGTGGCCTTTAGCACAGAGCCAAGGGGAGATCTTTATGAACCCGAATATACTGATGCCCAAATTCAGCAGATGGAGTCAGAACAGCAGAGAGAGAAACAGGAGGGACAGAGGGACAAGAACCTGGAGAACCTGGAGTTTTGTTGTTCCTGGAGAATCACAAGTCTGCACCATTTTTATATATATTCTTCACTGTAGCTCTCACGTTAGCTCTATCATGTGGAAGTGTTCATTGGTCATTGGTCGTAAACACTGCCGAACTACTGATAAAATTGGATTTGTGTGCGGCTTCACCTGGAGGCAGCGCACTGATACGACAAGAGAGAAAATAGTGCCAAATGTTTCACTCTTTTGAACACATGTTGTTTTGAGAAGAAAAACACTTTATTTTCGTGACTCCAGCCAACTTGCCGGACACTTTCATCAGCACCGAAACCGGGGAAGAACTCGGCTCAGACGCTGTCGGGAGTGTTGATGCGACTCTGCTGACGGAGACGTACAGATTCATGTCAAAAACCCCAAACTATCCCTTTAATATAAGAATTCCTGAAGTACAAAATCTCACCCTTTCATTGATGGCGGTGGAGAGTCGGTAGAAAAGTCGGACCAGAGCTGCGTTCTCGTAACTCCTGATGGGCTGCAGCTCCGGATCGCCCTGATACTGGATGTCGAATCTCCGCAGGCCGTTCATAATCTACAAACCAGACAGAAATGTAAACTTCACACACAAACAATAATATTCATGCAACACCAACATAAAAAAAGATACAAAAGAATAAAAGACTGACCTGCACTCGTCCTACGTCAGTCAGGATGAGTCCGTTCTCTCCCTGGATGCAGTCTGGGAGCTGTTTGGCGTTGGCGTTTTCCTCAAAAGAGCCGAGGTTTGACATTAACTGAGTCAGCTGCCCTTGATTCAACTGTACAGAATAAAGACAGAAACACAGCACAAAGTTATGGCAATATTGTAGAAAAAAACATTATGTGATAGTGAATTTTCAGCTCCGTTCAGCTGAGGATACGACAAAGGTTTTTATTCTACGTTCTTCTCTCTCCTCGTTTAATGTTAATTTTATGATGATTATTTATGTTTTGATTTGTTTGTGTTGTGATTTCAATTTCTTTTTTTATTCTGTAAACCACTGAATTACTTTGTGTTCGAATCGAGCTGCACAAATAAACTTGCTTTGCCTTATAAATAACCCAATCTGAAAAAATAGACTTTACATAGATACAAAATTGTAAAAATGTTAAATTGCCGTAGTTTTGTGATACAGAGCTTAACATATTACAGCATCTGTCATCAAAACAAAACATAAATAACTTCATAGTAGATCATAAAATGTTTCAAATTAACTATTTTATAGTTATTGATTAAGAAAATGACCAAATGGAATCACAAAATGGTCCTTGTCGACAAATAAAAAACAGAAATGTGAATATTTTGTGTGTCAGAAAACAGCTGGATTCTTGCTGCTTTGTTTTTATGTCGTTTTTCATCCAGGGAGAGAACGGACTCATCCTGACTGACGTAGGACGAGTGCAGGTCAGTCTTTTATTCTTTTGTATTTTTTTTATGTTGGTGTTGCATGAATATTATTGTTTATGTGTGAAGTTTTGTTTCTTCTGTTTTTGAGTCCAAATAGTTTCAGCTGTTCCCAGAGACTTGTTTTGGATGAAACTGGCGTCATTTTTGGAAAACATTAAGCTTGAAAATGTACAGATAGCCACAATAGTTAAATTTTAGCGTTAAAGGTGTTGTTTTGGTAAAAAGATCTTGCATTTACTGGTGGATTAACCATTATAGAAACATAAAAAGATATTTTGGTAAACAGAAATACTGTTAAATTACATATGGCAGCAGCAAACACCTTATCCTGGGCGATGGTCTAATACATTTCTTAAGCTCTGAACATGTTTAAAAAGCAGGATTCTGTTGCAACTTGCACTTTGTTCACAACCCCAGGAGCTTTTGAGAGGCTGAAAAATGAACAAACACAAGAATCTTACACATTTCAGAACATGTTTGTACAGGCAGAAAAGGACAGGAGGTTTTATTCTTTGCAGAGAGCGTCTATTATCTAAAAAAACGTCTATGCAATTTAAAGGTGCACTGCGTCACCTTTCCAGAGGATCTGCAAACCGCTCGTCTTCACGGAGATGTTACCGCTTTGCCTAGAATGTTCCACGGTAAAGATGAAACCAATTTATCTCAAGGGACACAACTACAGCCCACATTACAGGTCAGATCTGTGGAGAGTCGCCCCTTTTCAGAGAGAATGACTGTATTTTGAGCAACAGAAACACCCGTGATGAATAAATATGTTGCACCGTGGAACATTCCAGGACAGAGACCTTTTTTTTAATCTCACCATAAAGATCTGACAGAGGAACTCCAGCGCCTTGTCCAGGAGGTCGTGGGTTTTCTTCAGACACTCTCCGCTCTCCTCCGGCTCCGTCCCGTTAAACGCCGCGTTCTGATCGGGAGCTCCCAGACCAAACCAGGACAGGAAGGAGTTGTTGGCGGCCATTTCACTGGAGTGGTCCGATATTCTCTTGGCCGTCTGTCTGGCCTGGGCGATCTGCTGGATCAACTTCATGATCTGGAACACGACGTTTTATTATTTTAGGCACAATGTCAAGACCACAGACATGTTAAGGGAACAATATGTGGTGTTTTCGGTGAGGACGTCTTGCTAATTGTGCTTTGTTTGGTACGTTTCACCACATGGCATCAACTGAATAGATCTTGCGTTTATTCAATTATAGGCATTTTTTTTCTATAGCTAAATAACATTCGATTCGATTCAACTTCATTGTCATTACACATGTATAAATATAAGACGACAAATGTGGTTTAGCATCGAATCAGAAGTACAAGGAGCAGCAAGTGCCATATTTGGGTCAATGACGCATAAGGATTTTCAACAGGCAAATCTTAAAATATAAAAAATATGAGTTTCTATTGAACCGTTTCAAATATTTACGGTGTCAGGTGCATAAATCTGTGTTTCTATTTTAACACTATGAGTACAAAAAACATGCATAATAACTAATGATTTCTGAAAAAGATGATTTGGCTCCATGTTGTTCTACATAACATTCTTCAAATATACAAATACAGACGTTCAGCTCGTTTTTGGACGCTGCGGTGTGAACGTACAAAAAAAAAATAAAAAAAAAACTCTCCTGTTCTATACAATTCACATGAACGACCCAATGGACTAAGAAAAAGGCGATTGTAGCCGAAAAGCGCCTGGTCTGTAGGTCTGAATATGGCAGCAGGAAAAACAGGAGAGAATTCGGTATAATCTACATAACGTTCTTGATGAAAGAACTCGCCACTTGCCTCTTCACAGATCTGATCTGTAACACTGTGTCATCACCTAATTGTCTCTGGAGATAGTTAAGTTTATTACCATACGTAGTGGTTATATGAGACATCATAAAACATGCTCATGGATTTGAGGGCAGATAGAATGGTGCTTTTTTCTTGAAATTAGAAGAGAAAACGTGTAATAATTTGGTTAATTAAAATTCTTAGACCAGAGTTAAGGAGCGGAGATGATGACTTACAGGAGTGTTGCAGTGATTAACATCTATAAAACCTTGTGCCCAGAAGGAGCATGGGGGGAATAAAGGCTCGTCACCGGATACAGGTAATTAAATTTAACAGATAAGGTCCTGGCGACTGTACATTATTGATGGATTAGCTGGAAATAGGCCAGAATAAAACACCAGCACCACAGTCATTACCGTACTCGTCAGGCAGCCCTTTAGTTGAATCAGTGATGTGTTTTTTTGCACGTTTGAGTTCACGCGACAGAGACTTACGGCTCCTCTGAGTTCGGCCCCAAACATCTGCTTGTACTGACAGTCCTGGCCCTCGATGGCGTAGACGTGGCTCTTCACCTTGAACACGGTGTCGGTCACCACCCGCTGCCGTGAGGACAGGAAACTCCCTCCCTGACCCGGAGTGAGGTATCCACCGCGAGGCTGCCGGTGGTGGAGGACGTGCTCGGGCTCCAGGAATAACTGCTCTCCTAAAGACAAATCAGGTTTTACGTACCTGAATGAATGTAAGTGAACGCAGCTCAGAAATACGGCAAGAATCATCCATACTTCGACTGAAAAGCGAGGAAATTTTGACAGACGTGCGCCAAATTTGGTGGTACATCGTCAGTACTGTGAGTAGTTTGATATATTTTACCAAATTTTGTGACATTTTGCATCTTGTTTTTCATATCAAATTGCGCCAGCGCTTTCTTTTAAATCACGCTCACCGTTGTTCAAACACTTAAATTGTGTGTGAGACCAATATCCTCCTGCTCATTTTGAATTTATTATTACTATTCATATTTTTGCTCTTTTTTATGATATACTGTGTCCAAATAATTTCCCATTTAGATCAGTAAAGTTTCTCCATGTCCAAATTTTAAAAAGTTACAATTTAATGCATGTAATTTAATGTAACTTACCTATAAACACGTCAAAGAATCTCAATAATAAACAGAAGCTTGGGAACCTTTTTCTGCTCTCCACATCTTGCTTCTCCACATGTTTCGGTATTTTTTCATTACGGGTTTAGCAGTAGCTCCTGGGAGTGTAGCTTTACCTTTCTGGATCATCTCTGGAAGATTGGTCTGACAGAAGACTTTGGCCACTCGAAAAACCATCAGAGCGTTTTTGGCGTTGACCAGATCAGTCCTCAGGGCCCGGTTCAGAAACACCTGGAAGAGTTTAGTGTAAACCAGCAGATTCTCCTGGACAAACGGCTCCCTGGAAGAAAAACAGTCGACGGCGTCAGTCATCATCATCTTTTTTTAAGCTAGAGACGCAATAGAGGTCTTGGTTTATTTTGATATATTTAAATTGTTTCTTAAAGTCTCGCCTGAAACAATGATATGATAAAAATCTCCTCACCATTTCTCTGGCACCGTCCTGTTCTGGTCCAGTGGAGATGCAGCCTTCTCCCCTGTGTATCTCCAGGGCTGGATATAACTCAGCCACGTCTCCAAAATCTAGGACAGAAATGCAAAGATCCACAAATAAAAACAGGCAAATCTGAACCATTTAGAATGATCTCGTATCTCTTATAATCTCTGATGTATTAAAAGAGCTAAATTTAATTGAAGAGGCATTTAATCAGTTAAAATTGGACACGGTTTAATATAAATTTTACATTCACGTTAAACTGCGGTGTGTTTGAGCACTTGACCTAAGAGATAACAAGAAGCTGGTCTTAAAAAAAACTTTCAAATGTATTACAATCGACTATTATCACAACGACATCACAAAATCGATTTTTAATTTTAATTATAGAATCAGTCTGAGTGAACAAGTTATTTCTGTTTTATTCATGATCATAACGTTAGTGTTGCTCAGTCGTTTCACTGATTCTCGTCGTTGTTTCCTTTAAGTTTTCGTCTTTCTTCCCTTGATCGTTGTGGATAAATTCTTCATGGACAGAATCTGTTCTTTGTTCCTTGTTGGATGAAGATTTGGTGTTGGGGCAGATTTATGAAGCTGCTCAAAAATATGCGACACTTTTCCACAGGGATTTTGCCGTAGAAAAGCATCGACCGGAAGTTGCGCGACTCAACATCGCGGCACTTCCTGCTGTTGTGGCTCAACTGCTTACTGCTCAATAACAACACTTTTGTTCATCTTAAATCTATCTCCCCTTAGTGCCCCCTTGTGGTCGTCACTGTGGAGACCAGATTTATTAACTAAAAAATTCAGGATGATAAAGCAAAGTGAATGTGACGAATGAGAAGCACTTTTTAGAGAACAGATTCAAAATTTTGCTTCTACAATAATAAATTAATTTTAGTTTATGATTATACTGAGACCTAAAGAATTAGAATGATCCATTTACCATATTTTTCGGACTATAAGTGGCACTTTTTATCAGGGTTTGGGTGGTTCCTGTGACTTATACTCAGGTGCGACTTATATATTACATTTTTCACACTGACGGACCATAGACCAAATATATGAATCGTGTGTGAATCAAAAATGAAAAAAAAAATCGTTATTTGTTTTTTCATTTTGGTTTTAGAGACAAATAATAAAGAAAAGTTTTTTCATTTTCTTATTTTTGGTTCTATATCGAAAAACGAATCAACGAATGATCCAAGGATTGTTCTCTATTGGGTTGTTTTTATTACTATAACTTTGGTTTCAAGATGAAATGTTAGCTCCTGGACTCTTTTATAAAATAAAGTTCCCCCAAAAAGGGTGACTTATACATGTATTTTTCTTCTTCATTACGCATATTTTGCCTGGTGTGACTTATACTCTGGAACGACTTGTAGTCCAAAAAATACGGTAACTGAATGACCCTGACAGTTCCACTTACGGCTCTGAAGGAAGCATCCAGAGGCCAGTGCCCGAAGCAGTGCTGGAGAAACAGATAGAGCTTCTGCTGAACAAACCGCTGCATCACCACCCTGTAATAATCCACAAAGTCAAACAAAACATTTATTTGTCGTGAAAAAAGCGGCCGATTCTGACCTTTTGAACTCCTCCAGGGGGCTGGCGTGGGTGTGGGAGTGGGCGGGAGCAGAGGACGACTTCAGGCTGTTGGAGAAGGCGTGGAGGTGTTTGACCAGGAGCCGGACGACCAGCACGTGCTCCTCTGTGGGACTGAAGGGCTCCTGTGGAAGAGACCAGCCACACAGCGCCCCCCGGAGAACAGTTCAGACAGTGCGGCTAAAGATTCATTTGTAAAGCAGCTTCCCATTCCAACAAGCAGCCAGAGAACCACCAGAAGCTCAGAAAACTTAACAGAGCAACAATGTCCGTGATTATGGGAACTAAAGATGAGAAGTTTACAATAAGAACAATACATGTACTGTGTTTTAAAATACAATACCGCAGCGTTCATTAGAAACTAGGCCTACATCATTAACATTCAAATTTTGTTAAATAAATACATAGAAAATACTGAAACATTGTTGCTCTATCATATGTATAACGGTAACAATTACAGCGGGGAAATGGCAGCCTCTTCTGTTCATTTGTGCATATTGCCTATTTTAATGCTCAAAGTGAGCAAAGTCAGTATTAAGCGAAGCAGTAAGTTTTGGTTAGCTTCATGCAATGGTCAAGAAATGTAATCACACAATTTGTTACAGCAACAAAGCTCATGAAAGCTGGTTAAGCACATGCATTAAAATCCATTTTGAAATGACCACAGCAAAGCAGTGAATCTCAAAGCTTCATTCCGGCATTCACCATTCACACAAGAATACTTCTCATTCAATACGGCTCAGAACAAGATTAGTACAACTTCAGGGTAAAATTTTCTGAAAGGAGATTTATCTTTTTACTTTATAAGATAATATAAGACAAATCATCAGTTCGTTGTACATCTTGAGAAGCCTGTAGGTCATTTACAGCTCAGCTGTGTAACCTCATTTACACTAAATGTGCTGTGTCGTCTGCCACCAAAGACAAAACCCTGTTTTGTTTTGAGGCGGTGACTTGGACCACAGAGAAGTATCCTTGAGTGTGAACTCATAGACTTGGTTTACCTCCAGGAGGCCCCAGAGGGCCGGGGGTGAATGAAAAGGTAAAAGTACTTGGTAGGTGTGTAGGGTCCCAGAGCCTGGTGGGGCGTGGGTTTGGTACGGCATGCTGGACATACTGAGGCGGTACTGCAGCAGGGCCAGCTGTTCACGCAAAACCACCAGGAGGGAGAGAGGAAGAGAGGAAGAGGGGCAGGGAGGGACCAGTGAGGAAGAAGGGGAGGAAGAGTGGAGGAAGAGAGGGAGGAAAAGTGGAAAAAGAAGAGTGACGAGGAGGGTCAGTGCAGAACAGGAGAAACAGGAGAAAGAGGAGTGCACGGGCGAGAAGTTTCCACATGTTCAAGAGGACAGACACAGGGAGGAGACAAAAGAACACATGACTGTGGGAACCAGACACTTCACTGACAGACAGGCCCCTGCTCTAGGGATGGGAATCATCTCAAATGATCTAATGTTACACTAAAGAGAGAAGACTACAGACACCGAATACAACTGGACTGATTCACCTTTTTCTGAGGAAGAATCCAATTTAGATGGTGGTCAGGAAATGTAAAACAGAAAGGTTTACAATAACTAAACCCTTTAGATTAGACACAAATGTATAATTCCCATCTCTATTTCTCTTTATATTACATTTCTATTTTCTAGTGAACTTAAAATTGCCCATTTTCTGGAGCACAGGTGTGATATTTCTTTAGCAAAGCTGTATAAATCCAATGCCGCCGTGCTCGTGTAAAAATGGTTCGACATCAACTTTTAGAATCACTAAAAAGTAATTTAAGTTCACATTAAACACAAAAACAGTCAGTAACATAAAACATTTTGACAAAATCACTTGTTGACATGCAGGACAAAGAAAAGGGCAGTTCAATAAAGAAAAAAAAACATGCAATATATTAGGCAAAGGAAAGTTCAACCATTGTACAACATAAAGTCAAACTAAATGTGTGTTTGACTTTATGCTGGAGTCTTACATGCAACCAAAACATCATCACACTTCAACATGCAACAAACCAGAGGAAATGAAGCAAAAGCACAATTTATACAAAAAAAATCTAAATTAAAATATTGTCTTTAGAACAGATACAAATAAACAGAAAACTCCATTTACACTGCAGCAGCAATAGAACTACACGCTGTAACATACACAGACTTATTTCACTTAAATAAAGTAAGTTTAACGTTTAAAACTATTGACTGTTGAGACAGCGCCTCGTGTGGGTCACAAGATTTGTAATTTTTGACATTTGTATTTGTGCCCCGTTTGTTTTGTTTGTGATGAGACTAAAGTGAAAAAACAGTCGAATAATATTTTAAGAAATTGCTTACAGTATGAAGTTAGTCACAGAAAATAGGAATAATGTTCATACTATACGTAAAAGTAATAAAATGGTGCCACTGCTGGGAGTCTCTGGACAACCACAAAGAACATCGGAGCTAAATAAAGAAGCTATAGTTGAGGCATGTCCAAAGGGAGGCCTGTGGTGCAAATACGGCCTTACAAAGGGTTCATTTTCATTTCATTTTGCCCACAAGGGGGTGCTGTGATTTGCTGATTTGAATCCAAAGCTTTGTTATTACAACAAACTTGAAATAATCCTAAATCCTTCACTCGCCTTGGTCTGTTTATGCATTTATTTGGACACAACACAGAGAGGGGAGAGCGTCTCTGCTACAGTTACCCGTACTTACAGTTACTAGGAACACAAATGAACTGAAAATAACAGTATGTAAAACTCTAAAAGTGAAGAACACATATCTGGAAAAGAAGGTGCTGCTCATTGTAGGATTTGAATGCGTGTAGGCGTATGGGGGGAGTCCAGCCACAGCCAGATGTGTGCGGCTACGATAGTGCAGGTGAAGGGGGAGGGGGGATGTGCTACGGGGCAAAATAATGAAGTTACCTTAACCTGAGGAGACTGGAGCTTCTGGTACATTTCCAAAGAGTAGTGATGCAGCCACACCTCCACAAACATCTGGGAGAAAAACAAACCAACAATGTAAATGGCCACAAAGTAAAAGCCGTCACACACTACAGGAAAATCTGCCCGATTTTGGCTGCGATTTCTTCTTCCCGAGTTCAGGAGCTGTGACCCGACTTTTTGTCTCCGTGTGCGATTTTGAAGCCGCTGCTCCTCATGTGTGGAGTCAGTGTCAGATCAGAACCACCGAACATCAACAACGCGACGGAAACAGACGATAAAACAGAGTCAGGAGCAGAGGAGCGATGGACACAGAGACGCAACAAACAAACTCAGGACAGAGAGAGAATAAAGACTTTATTACCGTATTTTCCGGACTATAAGCCGCTACTTTTTTCCCAGGCTTTGAACCATGCGGCTTCTACAAAGGAGCGGCTAAACTTTGGATTTTTCTTCCACCGCTAGGGGGCGCTCTAACCAGAATATCAAAAACAAGATAGAGAAAAGCACATGAAGGAGTTTCTATGATGCAAGTTTTAAGTTGAAGGCATCGATCTTGCTCCAGGGAGGAAACCGCTGTAGAGCCCTGCACCCGCGGGACCAACACAAAACAGTGCGGCGCGGGACCATGGATGTAATAAGAGCATCTGAAAGAACATTCTGAAAGCTTATTGTGGGCGCGGGCGGGAGCGCGACCACACGACGCGGGAGCAGGCGGTAGCGGTACTGAAGACTGCAGGAGCGGGACTGAAAATTGTGTCCCGCAGACCTCTACTGTGCTGCTGCTGTAAGCTCGGGTCAACGGAGATGATTAAAGTGACTTGTGGTTTCACTGCACAGGAGAAATGAAGGTCAATTACCGGTTCTTTTCTGTTTTTGACCCGTTTTAATCAGCACAGTTGCTGCCATGTTAAAAGACACTGTTCAGAAAGAATCTGTTCAGGTACATAAATGTACATTTACAGTAGGGCTGGGCGGTATACCGTTTGAACCGGTATACCGGTAATTTTTATTTTTATGATATGAATTTTTTATTTACCGCCATACCGTGTGTGCGCGCATATGTCGGCAACACAGAGCGGCGGAGCGACAGCGTGTAGATTGAGCGGGGCTGTTTTTCAGTGTTACACCAAACAAGCCAACAAGCCAGGTAAGGATAGCGAGTTGAGTAGAAAGTAAAATCTGCATCTTCTCCCCAATCTCTGCGTAACGTTGGCACTGCAGCACAAAACACTACACAGACGTCCCTGGTAGGCGCGTTTGCTAAAAGGGACCGTCTGTGTAGTGTTAAAGCGTTGCTAAAGGGACCGTCTGTGTAGTGTTAGGCGCGTTTGGTAAAGGGACCGTCTGTGTAGTGTTAGGCGCGTTTGGTAAAGGGACCGTCTGTGTAGTGTTAGGCGCGTTTGCTAAAAGGGACCGTCTGTGTAGTGTTAGGCGCGTTTGCTAAAGGGACCGTCTGTGTAGTGTTAGGCGCGTTTGGTAAAGGGACCGTCTGTGTAGTGTTAGGCGCGTTTGCTAAAGGGACCGTCTGTGTAGTGTTTTGTGACACGGGCGAGAGCTGGAGCGTGAGCCGCACTCCGTCTAAAGGGACCGTCTATGACAAGAAAAGCAAACGTTGGAATGATATTACCAACTCTATCACACTCCACTTAGCCAAAGACAAAAATACCGTTAAATACCGTGATACCGTGATAATTTAAAAAAATACCGTGATAACAATTTTTGGTCATACCGCCCAGCTCTAATTTACAGTACAAAATCGTTCTGTATATGCAGTAAATATCTCATTTTTCAACATGGATATCAGCGGCTTATAGCCCGCTAACTTTTTTCTTAATTTTTTAAAAAATAGAGTGGATGCGGCTTATATACCAGTGCCTCTATAGTCCAGAAAATACAGTACTCACCTAATGTAAAGTGGTACATTTAAAGTTCAGCATCTGATCCACATTATCCATAGAAATGGTCCTCCGCAAATAATGACCCCAGTCCACAAAACCGCACTGTGAATCCAGTTTGAAGTGTTCTTTGAAAGTCAAAAGACAGTGTTTCCTCACGTGTTTGTTTACACCCACACAGCACAAGGTGAAGCTGCCAATTAGCGATCGAGACTCTACTTCCTGTGGACTTTATCGCTCATCTTTAATGCTTTTAAAAATCCTGCATCTGAAGTATTGCACCACATTTCACAAATAATAACAGTTTTGACTTGTGTCTAAACTGGAAGTGCAGAGCTCTGATCTTTGAACACTTCAGAGTCTCAGAGCGACTGGTTTTACTGTAGACAGGAAACAGTTTATATCCTGTGGACAGATCCTGCTGACGTCTGTGAGATCAGAGATTTTTAGTCTCATAAGTTTCTCCTCGTGTCTGTGGTGTTTGCGCTTTTTGTTGCACGTTTAAAAATCGTTTAAGACCGAAAAATCCTGTAGTGTGTAGCGGCCTTTATACATGAAAAAGCCTAAATAGCAAATGTTATTATAATAGATACAAATTAAAGTGAGATTTAAGTATTTCCAAAAACATCCCAATTACAATTAGCCTAAAAAAATATGTATCATAATTGAGTTTTAACCCATTCTAAAGCTTATATTTGCTCAGGCAGTGCTCTGACCTGTAGCAGAGCCTCGGTCCTCCAGATCTCCTGAGCGGCAGGATCTGCGTTCACTGTGGGCTGGTGGAAAATGTGGTGCTTGAGGAGACTGGGGCTGTGGACGCCATAACCGGACAGAGACACGGCAGAGGAGCGGCTGGAAGCAAGAAAGAAGAATTAAGTATGTACGGTGTTCACAAACTTTGCACCAATAATCATTACTTATGTTATAATTGCTACCAAAGACTGTACAAAAAAGTGAACAAAGGGAGTGTGGCGTCACCCATGGCGCTTGGCTCCAGTCAAATGAAGCTCACAGCGGCCAGCAGTTATAGGAGCAAATTTGGAGTCAAGTTCCATAATAGGAATAGGAACTGATTTAGGATTAAATAGAGAAATAAAAACAAAAGGATCATGATCATCACGGTTAATACGAACATTTTATGAACCTGAGACATTTTTTTCAATCAATCAATTCAAATAGTCTTATACATTACTAAATAAATTAATAAAATACAACACTACATACAACACTAAACACAATCAATCAATTAAATACTGTCCCACTTTAACTGTAGGTTTTTAACTGTACGTTTTAATCGTATTTAATTTGTTTATGTTGTTGTAAGGTGACCTTGAGTGTCCAGAAAGGCGCCTCATAAATAAAATGTATTTTATTTATTTTTTTCCAATAGTTTCAATAGAGTTGATGGAGCCGGAAGCCATTTATATATAGCGCATGATTGCTTATGCTGTATGACCGGAGCAGGAGCTGTGTTCGCATTGCCGGCAGTAAGTCAGACCTGTTCCCGGTGCATGTTGGACTCCGCCAGGGCTGCCCTTTGTCACCGGTTCTGTTCATTGTATTTATGGACAGAATTTCTAGGCGCAGCCAGGGGCCGGAGGGGGTCCAGTTCGGGGACCACAGGATTTCATCGCTGCTTTTTGCGGATGATGTTGTCCTGTTGGCTCCATCGAACCAGGACCTGCAGCGTGCACTGGGGCGGTTTGCAGCCGAGTGTGAAGCGGCTGGGATGAGAATCAGCTGTTCCAAATCCGAGGCCATGGTTCTCGACCGGAAAAAGGTGGATTGCCCTCTCCGGGTGGGTGGGGAGTCTCTGCCTCAAGTGGAGGAGTTCAAGTATCTCGGGGTCTTGTTCACAGTGAGGGGAGGATGGAGCGCGAGATTGACAGGCGGATCGGTGCAGCGTCGGCAGTGATGCAGTCGCTGTATCGGACCGTTGTGGTGAAGAGGAGCTGAGCCGAAAGGCGAAGCTCTCGATTTACCGGTCAATCTACGTTCCTCCCCTCACCTATGGTCATGAGCTCTGGGTAATGACCGAAAGAACGAGATCGCGGATACAAGCGGCCGAAATGAGTTTCCTCCGCAGAGTGGCCGGGCGCTCCCTTAGAGATAGGGTGAGGAGCTCGGTCACACGGGAGGAGCTCGGAGTAGAGTCGCTGCTCCTCCACGTCGAGAGGAGCCAGCTGAGGTGGTTCGGGCATCTGGTCCGGATGCCTCCTGGACGCCTCCCTCGGGAGGTGTTCCAGGCATGTCCCACCGGTAGGAGGCCCCGGGGAAGACCCAGGACACGCTGGAGGGACTATGTCTCTCGGCTGGCCTGGGAACGCCTTGGGGTCCATCCGGAGGAGCTGGAGGAAGTGGCTGGGGAGAAGGAAGCTTGGGAGCCCCTGCTTAGACTGCTGCCCCCGCGACCCGGCCCCGGATAAGCGGAAGAAGATGGATGGATGGATGGATGGATGATTGCTTAAAAAATGCAATTACTAATTACAATTAATGATTTATGTTTTCAAAGCCACAGAAGATTAGACGAGTAACTTTACCACAGGTTTAAGCGACGTGTAATAATGTGAAAAATCTAAGTCTTTTGCAAATAATTACTCTTTTTTCACACCCATTTACATATTTACTATAGAAATACCTCGGAGACGGGGTGGTGACAGAGCCCCTGGAGTCCGAAAAGGGAGACGGAGGCACATTTCCTTCACTGGGCAGGAAATATTTGAGGTAAATGTCGACCAGCACAAAGTAGGCCGTGTCTGCAGAGTTGGCATGGAGGCCTGGAGGAATTATCTAAGAAAAGAGAACAATATGGTTTAATTTTTAATGATCTTAACTCATTTACACCTAAAACGCCTGCTAAAAATGAATAAAAAAGACCCAAAAAACATTCTAGGGTAAATGTCCTTTTCTCCTGAGGGTTTTTGAAGAATTTAGATTTTGTTTATGAAAATCTCAGCCTCTGAAGCACATTAAAACATGAAATAATTTGCATTTAAAAGGTAAGACTCTCAGCTTTTACTAAATTACGTCATGAAATTTGATGAAATGAAAAATTAAATGAAATCTGCAACATGAAAATGAGGACAATCAACAAGATGCATCCGGCATAAATGGACTCGATTGTCGACTCCAGTAGCGGTGAGAGGCTCGAGCCGCCAGAAGCAACAAGTGAGAATCGACTACTGACGGTGAAGAGGAGAAACTGAAAGTTGTTGAAAGAAAATGGTTTGGGAATGTATTTTTTTAGCGTTTTCAAAAACTATAATTCACTCGTAAATAAATGGGATTAGAAACGACATCAGCGATCGAGTCTTGTGCAGTGGGAAATCAACAGAGGGAAGTGTAAAGGTGCTTATAAAGTTGTTTCCAGACACTAATGAGTGAACCAGGCAGAGCGTTTTGTTTGTTAGACTCGTGGCTGTTGTCAGATGGGTTAAAGTGGTGTTAAGCTTCTTCAGTGTGAAGCAAATTGGCGTTTTTCGTGGAAGTTCAGAACTTGCCCCCATCACTACAGAATTCCAGACAGAATTCCACCACCTCTAGGCATGGACTTTAGCTTCAAACGCGCCGGAGTTCAACTTTAATGTTTAAAATACTGCATGAACCTACTCACCTTTGGCAGGAGGAGACAGTACGCAAAATTGAACATGTAGTATTCAAATGGATCTGACAAACATTAAGGATAATCACGTCACTTTAAAATCTATTAACTGTAACCTTGGCAACACATAAGGCTGTTTTTATTCCTTTGAAAGAAACTTCTGAATAGTGAAGGATACTCAAGTTGAGCGTGAGGAGGCCGGACAGAGGAAACTGCAGCTTGTTGTGAAAAAGGGGGCAGTCTGGGAGCACCCCCTGCTGGATGGAGGCTTTGACAGGACCCTAAAGAAGAAAATAAATCAAAGTTGGATCACATTATAAACTATAAATCCTAAATACGTGCAGTTTTGCAGTCTCCACATTGCTTGGAATATTCAAAACATGTCCACCTTGCTTTTTACTCAGTTACAGATGCTTCATTGATCAAAAATCCTCTCCACAGATCAACTTGTTTCCATGGGCATAAATAACTCATCATTATATATGATACTTTACACGTTTACATGTACTTGTAGACTTGATAATATAATTTCCTTTACATTGTAAACATAGGGTCATGGGAAGAAGTGTTCACTTTTTGAATCCCACCCCATATATTTATTCTAAGCATTATTATTAACGTCCGGTTTCCTCTGAACCATTTTCGTCACATTTATCTGGTTTCTAACTTGTGACTAATAATATCTCCATAAACACAAACAGGTGGCGGCCCTCAAAAACATCCATAGTGAACCTTTAAATTTTATTATAGGGAAATATCCTTGGGTTTAAATGACTTACCGGGAGATAGTTTACTGGTATTTCATATTTGTACTCCTCTGCTTGAAGTTTATAAACCAGCTTCATCATTGGGCCACTAAAAATGAAGAACAAACATCTTATTAAAGACGGACTCTAGACAACATAAAATCAGTACATAAATGATGAATAATAAAGAGACCTGGGGTTTAAAAACTCCATGACGATGTTGTACTCGGGGCTCCGGGAGTGCAGCAGCCTCAGGTTCCAGCCCATGATGATCCCGTCCAGACTCCCAAACACCGTCTCCACCAGCCACGGGAAGATCAGGTGTAACTCCTAAAAGAAAATGTAAAGAGAGAAATTTTAATAAGTGAAAATGTACAAATTATAGTTTACAGATAAGTGCAATTGTGATGAGATTATAAAAATAGACATTATGCTTCTGTCTGGTATATAGAAAGATCCAATAAATTAGGGCTGTAGTTAACTGAAGAAATGATTGGTCAACTAAAAACATGTCCAATTATTTGACTAAAAAAGGCGTGGGAAATGTTCTCAAAACTATTACACATCTCTATGCATTTCCCAAACTGAATTTATATGTAAAAAGCTGGTTTTAGTGAGGGACTTCATTCATATATTTCCTATCTGCTGTTATCCCATATAACTTTAAACAGAAACATTTGTTTGACGAATTTACATTTTGTTGGGAAAACCAGACAATTTCAGAGCAATGGCGCCTTGAATGCTGGAGAATAAAGATTAAGTACATGCATGCATCACTTATACAACGTTTAGGGGGAAAATGAGAAGGAAAATAATTATACTATGGCCAAAAGCTACCAAAACTAGATTTTTACATAAGTCTTGTGTAAAAAATCATTAAGTCACTGAACTGTGCACCTTTTCATTTTACTTATAATAAATATCTTTTCTGAACAAGATAGATCCTCTTTGTGTTGCGTTTGTTAAATGTAAAACAACAGATGGGACATATTTACACTGTCTGTGGACCTGAAAATCCAAAATGTCCAATTTCTGGTTATGTATAACTAAAGAAAAAAGCAATATATAGTGAAATTTAAAGTGGTGAAGGACCCGGGCTGGTTTCTGTTGGGGCTTCCACCTCTAAACACAGTGGCAGATAAAAGTAAATTACAACTGGTGGCTAAATTATTATTTATGGCACGGAAAAAGGGCTGAAACGATTCATCGAGTAAATCGATTAGAAAAATGCATCGATTATTTTTTTTTGCCTCGATGCTTCGTTTTATTTTCATATGTTCGGCGATGGCTGTGGTAGAGGTAAAGTTTCCGCACGACCGCTGCACTTCACTGTACACAAAACAGCGCGGCGCCCATGGATGTATAATAAGAGCGCACACCGCATTTTCTCCCGTACACCGCGCACCCCGCATGTCCTCCCGTACACCATGCACCCCGCATGTCCTCCTTTACGCTGCGCACCCCTCATCTCCTCCCGTACACCATGCACCCCGCATGTCCTCCTTTACGCTGCGCACCCCTCATCTCCTCCCGTACACCACGCACCCCGCATGTCCTCCTTTACACCGCGCACCCCGCATCTCTTCCCGTACACCGCGCACCCCGCATGTCCTCCTTTACGCCGCGCACCCCGCATGTCCTCCCGTACACCATGCACACCGCATGTCCTCCTTTCCGCTGCGCACCCCTCATCTCCTCCCGTACACCACGCACCCCGCATGTCCTCCTTTACACCGCGCACCCCGCATCTCTTCCTGTACACCACGCACCCCTCATGTCCTCCTTTACACCGCGCACCCCGCATCTCTTCCCGTACACCACGCACCCCTCATGTCCTCCTTTACACCACGCACCCCGCATGTCCTCCCATACACCACGCACCCCTCATGTCCTCCTTTACACCGCGCACCCCGCATCTCTTCCCGTACACCACGCACCCCTCATGTCCTCCTTTACACCACGCACCCCGCATGTCCTCCCATACACCACGCACCCCTCATGTCCTCCTTTACATCGCGCACCCCGCATGTCCTCCTTTACGCCGCGCACCCCTCATCTGCTCCCGTACACCACGCACCCCACATCTCTTCCCGTACACCGCGCACCCCGCATCTCCTCCTGTACACCGCATGTCCTCCTTTACATCGCGCACCCCGCATCTCTTCCCGTACACCACGCACCCCGCATGTCCTCCTTTACGCCGCACACACCTCATCTCCTCCCGTACACCGCGCATCCCGCATGTCCTCCTTTACACCGCGCACCCCACATCTCTTCCCGTACACCGCGCACCCCGCATCTCCTCCTGTACACTGCATGTCCTCCTTTACGCCGCACACACCTCATCTCCTCCCGTACATCGCGCATCCCGCATGTCCTCCTTTACACCGCGCACCCCACATCTCTTCCCGTACACCACGCACCCCACATCTCTTCCCGTACACCGCGCACCCCGCATCTCCTCCTGTACACTGCATGTCCTCCTTTACGCCGCACACACCTCATCTCCTCCCGTACATCGCGCATCCCGCATGTCCTCCTTTACACCGCGCACCCCACATCTCTTCCCGTACACCACGCACCCACATCTCTTCCCGTACACCGCGCACCCCGCATCTCCTCCTGTACACTGCATGTCCTCCTTTACGCCGCACACACCTCATCTCCTCCCGTACATCGCGCATCCCGCATGTCCTCCTTTACACCGCGCACCCCACATCTCTTCCCGTACACCACGCACCCCACATCTCTTCCCGTACACCGCGCACCCCGCATCTCCTCCTGTACACTGCATGTCCTCCTTTACGCCGCACACACCTCATCTCCTCCCGTACATCGCGCATCCCGCATGTCCTCCTTTACATCGCGCATCCCGCATCTCTTCCCGTACACCACGCACCCCGCATCTCATCCTGTACACCGCGCACCCCGCATCTCATCCTGTACGCCGCGCGTACGGACACCTATGTAATCTGTAATCTGCAGGGGATTACATTTTAAAAGTCACCTTCTCAACACTGATGCTACAACATCTAAACAGAAAGCCCCGTACATTACATCAAGTGGAAAAGAAACCGCGAGGTAAGTCAACCTTAGCCTAGCGATAATTACGTTTTTCATGACCAAAACACGTGCATCTGTCAATGCACGTGGTGTGTACTTAACATGTGCAAAGTAGACTCGACATTAACAAACGATTACTCAATTATTCGAACAAAATAATTGTCAGAATAATCGATTACTGTAATAATCGATAGCTGCAGCCCTACACGGAAATGTGAGCTATTTAACTGGATACAGGAGAAACCACCGACTGTCACCCGGTGGTATAAGGAAATGTTCAAAGTTTTACCCATGGAAAGTGCAAAACTGAAAGGTATTGACAATTTTTTTAATCGAGTTGCAGCAGCCTCTCCTTGACTATTCACCCGGTGATGTTGTTATCACTATACAGAG
Organism: Odontamblyopus lacepedii; assembly: GCA_034769755.1. NCBI lineage: Eukaryota > Metazoa > Chordata > Actinopteri > Gobiiformes > Gobiidae > Odontamblyopus > Odontamblyopus lacepedii. The sequence goes on along the minus strand of CM068346.1, from coordinate 38,783,979 downwards.
AGATAAAGTTTCAGTGCTGTTGGTTTGCCTGTGATGATTGATTTGTTGTTGATTTATGTTTATTGTTTCTTTATGTAATGAGGAAAACTCAAATATGTTCTCAGACTGATCTATGTTTTGTGAGTTGTGTTTAAGTGTTGAAAAATCAATAAAATGTGTTTAAATAAGTAAATAAATAAATGTCTTGAGAACTGTGGCTAGATAAGGCATTTACTACACATTATTTTAAGTTCCAATACAGGAAATATCAAGGATTACATCATTTAAAAAGCTGTAGTAAAACTAGTATTAAAAGTGTTTTTTAAAATGATGCATAATAGAACCTACCTCAAGTGACCAGACTGTGTTTTTTATCAGTATCTCAGTGTGGTTTTTATCATTATTTTTATCAGTATATGTATTTTTATCCATCCAGTATCTCACGTTTTGAAAATGCGCCTCTTGTTTATGGTTTGAAAACAGCAGCTACATTTAGGGGCATTCACATTTGCATAGACGCTATATCAACGTTGGGTCTAGCCAGGAACTAAACCAGGACTAGACCAGGACTAAACCAGTGCGGGTACAAACCAGTTTCACTTCTGCCCCCTCGTCCCTTGAGTCACTAGAGATTACACCACAACAGCTGGAACTAAACTTAATCTAATTTAGTTAAACGCACTTTCAATGTCACATACAAACCCCATGTCTCTGTGGGTTTAGTCCCCAGACAGTTTAGGTCCAATTACCTCAACTTAACACATGTTACAAGCTCAAAATACCCCAGGGAAAATCTGAAATATGCCATCTCAACGCATCCAACAGCTGAAGTCCAGTTTACAGGCTGCACAATGAACAATTCAATGCCGGAACATCAATGGACAAAAGTGTAATCCAAAAAAAATCTTGTTCATGGTACAATTTTACAAAGAAGTGATTAATTACCGTGTTACGTATACAATATTCTACAAATTTAACATTACCTATACAGACTAATGCATTTTATCTTAATGATAGTTCTGTTTTCATAGTATTTGAGATGCAGTGAGTAACAATATTTACACTACTACAATGACTAAAGATCGACTGATACAGGTTTTTTCATGGCCAATGCGCTACCTAAACTTTAGAATATGGAGAAAATGAGGGCCGATAAAGTCTACAGGTATTTTTTGGACAATATTTAGCGCAGATTTTGATATTTATTGCCCAAATATACAATTTTAATGTATCATCTTCCCCTTTGTTTTACTACAAATTGTATAAGGGAGCGATGCAGTCACCTTCTGCGCAATAAAATGTTGAAATGAAGTTTTATGCAGCTGGTTGACCCAAACAAAATATCTGTATCTGCTGGAGATTTAAGGCCGATATAGTAGATATAGAGCTGGGCGGTATGACCAAAAATTGTTATCACGGTATTTTTTAAAATTATCACGGTATCACGGTATTTAACGGTATTTTTGTCTTTGGCTAAGTGGAGTGTGATAGAGTTGGTAATATCATTCCAACGTTTGCTTTTCTTGTCATAGACGGTCCCTTTAGACGGAGTGCGCGGCTCCGCCGCGCTCAAGCTCGCCCGTGTCACAAAACACTACACAGACGGTCCCTTTAGCAAACGCGCCTAACACTACACAGACGGTCCCTTTTAGCAAACGCGCCTAACACTACACAGACGGTCCCTTTAGCAAACGCGCCTAACACTACACAGACGGTCCCTTTTAGCAAACGCGCCTAACACTACACAGACTGTCCCTTTTGCAAACTCGCCTAACACTACACAGACGGTCCCTTTTAGCAAACGCGCCTAACACTACACAGACGGTCCCTTTAGCAAACGCGCCTAACACTACACAGACGGTCCCTTTTAGCAAACGCGCCTAACACTACACAGACGGTCCCTTTTAGCAAACGCGCCTAACACTACACAGACGGTCCCTTTTAGCAAACGCGCCTACCAGGGACGTCTGTGTAGTGTTTTGTGCTGCAGTGCCAACGTTACGCAGAGATTGGGGAGAAGATGCAGATTTTACTTTCTACTCAACTCGCTATCCTTACCTGGCTTGTTGGCTTGTTTGGTGTAACACTGAAAAACAGCCCCCGCTCAATCTACCGCTGTGCGACGTTCCGCCGCTCTGTGTTGCCGACATATGCGCGCACACACGGTATGAAAAAATTCATATCATAAAAATAAAAATTACCGGTATACCGGTTCAAACGGTATACCGCCCAGCCCTAAGTAGATACCCTAAAAAGTGCAACTATCAGCCTTATCTATCGGCCAGCTGGTATATTGTCCTATCTCTGACGCCAACACTATACCACATAGATCTTCTGTGTAAACTATACAGACGGTGTTACCTTTGCAGGATACTCATCAATTATTTTCACCAGATCTTGGCAGCGATGCAGAAGAGGTTTAGTTGTGGAGTCTGCTTTTAGATTGGCCTAAAAGAGAAGTGAGATGTTAGTCAGTTTAATGTTCACTGTCTCATCATACCTGCCAGTAAATAGGCAAATGACAAAATGATGAAATTCCCCAACACTAAAAAGGTTTTCTAGCTGAGAGTTATTGCTTTGTCTGGAATGTTTCACAGTATTGTTTTTGTTTACATCCAGCTTTTCCACAAGTGTGGCTGGTAGGCAAAAAGTCAGTGGGGCAACTCGTTTGTATTGACAGTTGCGTATGTCTTTCATGAGATAACGCTATTATATTATTAATTATATTATTCTATATTATCTATTATATTTTTAGTAATATTTTGAAGTAGGTTTTGCATTTAATTGTTTTGACAAAACTTCATTACCCTACTCTAAGTCAGTGAATGTTGAGGATCAAATACGTTAAGTTGAAAAGTTAAAACTCGCCAATAAAGGCATCAATCTCCCCAACCCGTTTTCTCTGGAAGATGGCTGTCTGACAGACTGATGCACCACAGCTAGTTGGCATGTTGACTGCCTACCAATATACCCCAGAGGTGACCTCATCTCATTTTCTCGTATTAAACCTTTCTATCTTCATGGAGACCAAACCAGACCAATTTACAGGTCAGATCTGTGGAGAGGCGACACCGCTCACAGTCAGAATGTCTGTTTTTTCTAGGTATTTTTGAGGTATAAAACCACCTGTAACTTAATGCATGTAAGGTAGAGATGTTTAATGCCATACTGAGGAACATTACAGTCAGACAGAGCAATGACATATCCATAGAAACAAACTGGTGACAGACCCCCAACCAAAAAGTTACACAATGCACGTTTAATATAGATACAGTGACATTAAACTATACAAAAAGAACTGACACTTACCAGTAAAAAGCTGGGCTGTTGTAGCACTGGAGCAGCCATGGAGAAATCTGTGTAGTCCACCTCTCAATGTCCACTTTAGGTTTACCTAAGTTAGATAAAAGCTGAAGTTTATTTCTCAGTCAGCTAACCTACATTTTGGCTGAACCCGTTGTACTGTAGCCCACTGCCCACACTGAACTCCATGTCAAGTAATATTAGCACACAAGCGGCTAGCCACAGAATGCTAACTGACTAAGCAATAAATCAAGCAGTCTATGAAAAAGCATAACGGGTTGTGGTTGGAAAATGGCGGGGATGGTGTGTGTAGCATGTGAAAAACGCGCTTACCTTGAGTGATAAGTCAGATGCGATCCCGGTGCGCCATGGATCGGGTTTACATGTGAGCTTAGTGTGAGATGCGAGCGGTTCAAAAGTGCAGAGCCAGGGCGGTCAGGCGCATGCGCAGACTGGGCAGCGAGCGGAAACTCTGGGGCTCACGAGCGCCATCATGTGGAGCTTTGGAAAACTGTTGCCTGGTAACGGGTATGCATAGGTTTAGAACGGTAGATCTCGCCTCGACGACTGCTGTCTATTGGAACGAATCATATCTATGGGCTATGGAACGAATGCGTCAACAGAGCCGCCATCTTGGTACAGGGCTAACGCTGTTCAAGATTAGTTTTGGTTCAGTCCTGGTTTAGTCCTGTTTTAGTCCTGGTTTAGTCCTGGTTTAGACCTGGTTCAGCTCTGGTTCAGTCCTGGTTGAATCCTGTTTAGTCCTGGTTTAGTCCTGGTTTAGTCCTGGTTTAGATCTGGTTTAGTCCTGGTTTAGCTCTGGTTCAGTCCTGGTTCAGTCTTGGTTTAGTTTTGTTTAGTTCTGGTTCTAGTCCTGGTTCAATCCTGTTTAGTCATGTTTAAGTCCTGGTTTAGTCCTGTTTTAGTCATGGTTTAGTCCTCTTTTAGTCCTGGTTCAGTCCTGGTTTAGTCCTGTTTTAGTTCTGGTTTAGACCTGGTTTAGTCCTGATTCAGCTCTGGTTCAAACCTGGTTCAGCTCTGGTTTAGTCCTGGTTTAGACCTGGTTTATTCCTGCTTCAGTCCTGGTTTAGTCCTGGTTTAGACCTGGTTTATTCCTGCTTCAGTCCTGGTTTAGTCCTGGTTTAGACCTGGTTTATTCCTGCTTCAGTCCTGGTTTAGTCCTGGTTTAGACCTGGTTTATTCCTGCTTCAGTCCTGGTTTAGACCTGGTTTATTCCTGCTTCAGTCCTGGTTTAGTCCACAAAAAAGGCCATTTACCTTTTTAAATGCTCCTGTGAACTGGATTATGTAGGAAACACATCTAGAGCACGAAAGACTCTGAACATATCTGAACATAGGAGCAGCATTAGAAACGGAGACCTAAGAAACCCTGGGACAGAGCAGCTGAAGCTCCCAAGAAGATTAACATTAACAGACCGCTCCTACAAAGAGAAAGTTTTTATATCTATTCCTTAAAAATGCTGGACCCTAGTGGCCGGAATCAGGAATATGAAATTAAACACTTTATATAATGTTTTCTATTGTAATTTACTTACCCGGTGATGACATATGATTAATGTGATTGTGTTTTATGTTGTGTTGTGTGGACATTTTCTGTGGCTCAATTTTGAACGGGCCAACCAATCAGTGGGCAGAGGTTTTATATGTGAGTGGCACAGGGAGAACCATGACCTGACGAAGGGTCCACTGATCAAAACATTTATTATTTATTAAAACCAGTTTGGGAGTAAGTAAGTGTGCAGCTTTGTCTCACTTTCTGTGTCCACTGTAGTCGCCTTGCACCAGTGATGTGCTTCTACCTTCACCTTTTATGATATTATTCCCAAAAACGACCACATAATAAGTTAAAAGACTATTTATTTGTAGTTTTTTTCATATAAAAATATTACAGACTCTTATTTCAAAGTTTATCAAAGGGTAAATACAACATAAAAGCATAAAACATACACAGCTAGCTTGGTAATTTAAGAAAAAAAAGAAAAATAACGTAAAACTTTAATAACCAATAACAGTAAATATAATGAAGAATTGTATTAGCGTAATTTAAACAGCCATTTAAACAAGGTCCATTTGTATATGTGTGCGTTTCTATGAGCTTACCTGAAGGTGCATTATGTAACATTTCTGGTAAGGAGGAGTATGCCCATCTGCTTGTCTCCATGGAAACTGCATCGCTTTGTCAGGAATGTTCCAAAATCTGGCATTAAACCTGTGTATCTTGCATTTATTCAACTGCAGGTGTTTTGCAATTCAACTCAAGCTTATTTTTGTAGTTTTTCATCCTAAAACCTTCAAAACGTCGGACAGATCTGGACTGGTTTGGTAGCGGCGCCTGCTCGTCTCCATGGAGATCGATGCCATGCTGCGGCACATTCCCGGCAAAACGATAACAGACCCACGCCCAGAAAAATGACATAGTGCGACCTTAATCTTAAACCGAATTTCTTTTATCGTCACAAATCCCAACATAAATACACAATAATATTACAGTATTTTAAATAGAGTTAAACAGGTCAGTAAATAGGCAACACTGTCTTTGTAAGTATTTTGTCTTCCGTAAAGTTAGTGAGCTAAACTCCTACACTTCTTTGGTTGTATTCAGTGTTTCGAACAAACAAACACGTGTCCATTTCCTATCAATATTTACATCATCATGTTATCTATGGTTTTATATTGGATTCAGTTAGTAAATGCTGCTAATATAAGAACATAAAATAATAGAGCCTAGTAGCTAAACTGCAATTTGGTGTCACTAGCCTTCAAAGTTTAAAAAAAGCAATAAGATAATATTCAACAAAAACATATCTAAAAATCATACACTTTTTTTTGTTCGGATGTTCCAGTTAAAGGTACACTGCGTAACTTTTATGGTAGAGAAGTTATTGCTTTCCCTGTAATGTCCCCGCAAATAGACCTACCATGTCCAGTTACCATCAATAACGAAATAATTGAAGAAAACACGCAAAGATTAACTACTTCTGATTACTGTCATTAAAAAAATCTGCATCAGGACCTAAAACCACAGCAGGACTTTCTCCCCTCCGCTCTCTCTCCTCTTCAAACGTCGTTACGCTCGGAGATTTCCATCCACACGCAGCGAGGAAGAAGAAAAAAACCTGACTGACGCTTCGTGTGCGATGTTGAGCCCAAAAGTTTGCGATGGAGACGTTTTATTGAAGCCGAGAGTCGAGAGGGGACGAGGCTGAAGAGGAGAAAGTTCCCGCTCGAGGGCGAAGTCAGACTTTAAATTTATGGTTCTGCATCAAAACGTGTTTGCGCTGATGCCGTGCACCTCTGAAACTTTCTAACTATGCCTCAAAATGACAGACAGTGAGGGGGAAGCGACGCAGACGATCAGGGCTGTGATTGGTCCTCTCCACCGCTCTACATTTCCGCTGCTCCGCTCATTCTAGACTTTGAGTAATAATGTGTTTAATGCAGCTTTGCGCACATTTATTTACGTTTTACAGAAACAAAACTTAAAACCGCACGGCTCATTTGCATACAGTATAAGCGCTGATAAAAACAGCTCGTGCTCTCACGCTGATGTGATCAAATGCGCTGGTGAAGTTTGGTTTGATCAGAACTTGTGCCTCATCTTCAAATATAAAGCGGCGACTCTGTTTCTGAATGGTTTAGGTGCAGCTACAAAATAATTCTGAATTAGTCACTGTAATACCGTAAACCCCGGGAAAATGCTGAGAAGGTTTAACGGTATCAAAATTTGGATACCGCCCCAACCCTACTCCACACATCTCCAACACTCCGGCTCACGAGGAAATGAGGCCCTATGTCCAAAATTCCGAACTGTCCCTTTAACCTTTTCCCATCCAACTTTCTCCTTTCTCCTTACATTTTCTGCTCGTCATCTTTGACATGTGTTGAAACCGTTATTTGAAATGATCCGTGGTTGAAACCAACGAGTAACCGACTCTTCTTTGTTGCCTTTTATGTCTATGCAATTTAAGCTTGACAAATGAGCAAATTATGGTATCAGCGCCCTCTGCTGTTAGTACGTTCTGGACTTTTCCAGAACGCACAGATTTCCTGTCCGCCCTGCACAGTGGACTTGCATTTATTACAATTTGAAAAACTGTGAGCGTGATCACCGAATCTCCACAGATCTAACCTGTAACTAGGTCTGATGAGTTTAATGCCATATCGTGACACATTCAAGGCAAACAGCAATAACATCTCCATGGAGACAACCACATGGCAGACCCTCGCCAGAAAAGTTACTCAGTATATCCTTAAGTGTGACTGTGAAATTACTTTTTACAATTGTGTTTTGCTTCCCCGTTGTGTACATGTGAGACATTTGCTATTTTACAAACATTTTTATTGCTTTTAAACAAAATGGTTGATTCATATGGGTCTCACGGGAGGAGCTCGGAGTAGAGTCTCTGCTCCTCCACGTCGAGAGGAGCAGCTGAGGGGAGGAGCATCTGTTCCTCGGGAGGTGTTCATGTCCCACCGGGAGGAGGCCCCGGGGAAGACCCAGGACACACTGGAGGGACTATGTCTCTGGGCCTGGGAACACCTCGAGATTCAGCCTGGAGGAGCTGGAGGAAGTGTCTGGGGTGAAGGAAGTGTGGGAGTCCCTGCTTAGCCTGCTGCCCCCGCGACCGGGCCCCGGATAAGCGGAAGAAAATGGATGAATGGATGGATTTCAGTCACTTTTAAGGGGAATTTTAAGGACTTCAGACCATTTCTAAACACACAATAATCTGTTTTGAAGCGTTCGCTCGCCGTGGCTGCAACATTTCATCACTCTAAACACACAGATAAGGGAAAATATGAACAAAACTCATCTACATACTCTTCCATAAACTACATATCAACACTACCAACTCTACTGACTCCGCTGTATTAAATTATCCCTCTACCTCACTACATAGTCCTTGTACGGTCCGTCTTTAGGACATGGGCGGGGCTCCGGGCGGGTTGTGCCTTCTCACCCGGGCTTTCCTACTCTCTTGCTTCATTTTGAGCGTGCGTAGTTTCTGCTGACGCTTCTTCTCCCTGTGCCAGAGCTGTTCGCAGTCCTCCATGCTCAAAGCGTTGCCGACGTGATTGTAGTTCCTTATGGGCGGCTGGGGTTGGAGCCAGGAGTTCCTCGGGTTGGCCTGACCCAGAAAGCCTTGTACCCCAGGTGGGATGACCCTTCCTTGGATCGCAGGGGCTTGGTGGGGGTGGTGCTGGTGAAGGTGGAGGTGCTGGTTGGGGATGACGTTAAGGCGGTATTTGGCCATGACCTGTTTGTAGGAGCGGTCCAGGCTGGTGCAGATGTACAGAGCAGCGTCGGAAGGTTGGAGGTGTTGGAGGAGGAGGCCGCGCTTCATACGGAGGGAGCGTTCACTGTCCGTCTGGGGGGAAAAAACAAATATATAAAGTCTAGCTAAGGTCTAACTATCTCAGAGGTCGTTGGTTCAAGTGCTGTTATAATATAGTTGCATATAGTGTCATTAAAGTGACCGTGGTTACATGTATGCTCAAAATCAGATTATTATCATTATTATTATTATTTCTGGAGTTAAAAGAGGTTATTAAAATGATACGTAAAAGCAAAATTATCCCATTTCTTTCTGATCGTGTCCCTCTGATTGCTCACAGCTGTGTGGTTTGCATTTGAGTTTTTATGGTCCAGAAATAACATAATAATTCGATTTTGTGGCGCATGTGACTGCAGCTAGTGACAGACATTACCTACGGTACAAATCTGATTCAGGTTTCCATTTTTTACATTTATTTATAATAAAAAAAAAAAAAGTCATTTTGAGGGAATGAATACCCAGCACATTAATAACAAAATATAAAACATAAAATATAAAATTAACACACATACAAAAAAACAAACAACAAAAGAACAATAAATAAATAAAAAGAAGGGATAAACGCAATACAGTGCATATTTGTATTTACATTTACGGCTCTCAAATCAAATTTGCATTTACATATTTTCTGTTTATTAATCATTTTTAAAAAAAAAATCACATTTCCAGTTAAGTAGAAATGCTATTAATTTCAATGGAGAACTAGAGAAAGCTCAGGCTGGTAAAATATCACCATTATATAAAGTAAGTTAGTTTATATAGCCTAATATTTATAATAAAATAATATAATAGTGGCTTGAAAACAGCTTTATAGTCTATGTATGACTTATTTGCCACCAGGATCGGCAGTGCTGTGCAAATCATACAAAGGGAATGCAACATTATGAATGAAATAAAGTTGGTCATGAGTAATCATAATCCAAAAACAATAATTCTATAGCTAAAGACAAAACATAATAATGTGAGTGTAGTGAGTGAACGCACCTGGGGCAGTGGTGATTGTCCCTCTGTGATCTGAACGCTCCATTTGATCTCAGCGTGGAGCGAGCGAGGAGCACACTCCAGGAAGGTGGAGTTTCCCTCGACAGCGTAAACCTGCTTCACCTCCACCGAGTCCACCTCTGAACAAAAGGACAAGGGCATTAGAACCAACTACAGCTGAATAAGAGCACCAGCTGTTTAGGAAAGCAGTGAAAAGGTCAGTGTTCTGTTCTAACCTGTATTAAATCAGGTGTAATATCATTTCACGGGTTTCAGCTCCCTCTTTATAGACCATTTTGACGACTTTTGAATTGTTAATTGCTGTGGTAATAATTCTAAACCCATGTCAGGCTTTAATGTTTAGGTTTATTAAAAACATAATAGATAATTTGGGAATATGCAAGTGCGAAGACAAAATATTACATCTACGCTACCACAGACAGCACTGTGCAAAAGTTCTAGGCAGGTGTGGAAAAAATGCTGTAAACTAGAAATGTCTTCAAAAATGGAAGTGTTCATCATTTCTTTTCATCAATCAACAAAACGCAGTGAATGAACAAAAGAGAAATCTAAATCAGATCAATGTTCGGTGTGAGCTTTGCCTTCAGAAGAGCATCAGTTCTTCTAGGTTTTACTCGCAGACAGTTTGTGGTCGCTGTCCCAAACATGTTGAAGAACTAATGCTGCGTTTTACTGAATGTCGGAAGTCGGTAAATCCGGGTCAGTTCTCCCAACATCCGATGTAAATGCGTTCCATTGCAACAGCGGGAAAATATGTATGCCCGAGAAAGTTTAATGTTTATTTTGTGCTAGCTCCTGGTAATACAGTCCTATATAGGGTCTGTTAGCTAACGTTAGCTGTTGGCGACTCATGGCAGTTTGACGATTACATGTTCAGACATCCCACCGACTCGGTCAGCTCCGAATTCACCCGAGTTTGTGTTTCGGAGCTGTAAGTTGACTGGCCGTTCCTTTCCCAAAGTGGAGGTCGAAAGCAGCTTAAGCTCAGATCTCGTGTGGATGGAGCTTCCTCACATCCTTCTGTCTCTTCATGTTAATCCCAGACACACTCCATGATGCTGAGGTCAGGGCTCTGTGGGGCCCGACCATCACCAACACAACACAACTGACTCTTTACGCTCAAGAGAGTTCTGAATGACTTTTTCTTTTGTTCGTGCATTTTGTAAGTTGATAAAAACAAACAATCAGTATTGATATTTTTGGCCAGCAGAGGGTTCACTTGATGCAGAAGCTCAATTCTTTTAATGTGTCATCTAACATTTTAAATAATTTTGATCATTCCTTTACTGAAAGTTTGCTGACCTTTTCTTTCATTTGTAGGTTTCATGTGCTCTCTGTGAAGGATAAGAACAGTCTGAACCAGAGAGTAAAAGTGTGCGGCAAAATCACTGGTGTCCAGATGGAGGATCAGGCCTCTGTGTGGAGACAGAGTGCGCTCCAAAAGACTAAGGCCAAACTGAGGCGGCCTAACCCTGTACTAAGACCAAACTGAGCCTAACCCTGTACTAAGACCAAACTGAGCCTAACCCTGTACTAAGGCCAAACTGAGCCTAACCCTGTACTAAGGCCAAACTGAGCCTAACCCTGTACTAAGGCCAAACTGAGCCTAACCCTGTACTAAGGCCAAACTGAGCCTAACCCTGTACTAAGACCAAACTGAGCCTAACCCTGTACTAAGGCCAAACTGAGCCTAACCCTGTACTAAGGCCAAACTGAGCCTAACCCTGTACTAAGGCCAAACTGAGCCTAACCCTGTACTAAGGCCAGGCCAAACTGAGCCTAACCCTGTACTAAGGCCAAACTGAGCCTAACCCTGTACTAAGGCCAAACTGAGCCTAACCCTGTACTAAGGCCAAACTGAGCCTAACCCTGTACTAAGGCCAAACTGAGCCTAACCCTGTACTAAGGCCAAACTGAGCCTAACCCTGTACTAAGGCCAAACTGAGCCTAACCCTGTACTAAGGCCAAACTGAGCCTAACCCTGTACTAAGGCCAAACTGAGCCTAACCCTGTACTAAGGCCAGGCCAAACTGAGCCTAACCCTGTACTAAGGCCAAACTGAGCCTAACCCTGTACTAAGGCCAAACTGAGCCTAACCCTGTACTAAGACCAAACTGAGCCTAACCCTGTACTAAGACCAAACTGAGCCTAACCCTGTACTAAGGCCAAACTGAGCCTAACCCTGTACTAAGACCAAACTGAGCCTAACCCTGTACTAAGACCAAACTGAGCCTAACCCTGTACTAAGGCCAAACTGAGCCTAACCCTGTACTAAGGCCAAACTGAGCCTAACCCTGTACTAAGACCAAACTGAGCCTAACCCTGTACTAAGGCCAAACTGAGCCTAACCCTGTACTAAGACCAAACTGAGCCTAACCCTGTACTAAGACCAAACTGAGCCTAACCCTGTACTAAGGCCAAACTGAGCCTAACCCTGTACTAAGGCCAAACTGAGCCTAACCCTGTACTAAGACCAAACTCAGGCTAACCCTGTACTAAGACCAAACTCAGGCTAACCCTGTACTAAGACCAAACTGAGCCTAACCCTGTACTAAGGCCAAACTGAGCCTAACCCTGTACTAAGGCCAAACTGAGCCTAACCCTGTACTAAGACCAAACTCAGGCTAACCCTGTACTAAGACCAAACTGAGCCTAACCCTGTACTAAGACCAAACTGAGCCTAACCCTGTACTAAGGCCAAACTGAGCCTAACCCTGTACTAAGGCCAAACTGAGCCTAACCCTGTACTAAGACCAAACTGAGCCTAACCCTGTACTAAGGCCAAACTGAGCCTAACCCTGTACTAAGACCAAACTGAGCCTAACCCTGTACTAAGACCAAACTGAGCCTAACCCTGTACTAAGACCAAACTGAGCCTAACCCTGTACTAAGACCAAACTGAGCCTAACCCTGTACTAAGACCAAACTCAGGCTAACCCTGTACTAAGACCAAACTGAGCCTAACCCTGTACTAAGGCCAAACTGAGCCTAACCCTGTACTAAGGCCAAACTGAGCCTAACCCTGTACTAAGGCCAAACTGAGCCTAACCCTGTACTAAGACCAAACTGAGCCTAACCCTGTACTAAGGCCAAACTGAGGCAGCCTGATGCACTATAGTGTGTGTTGTATGTATTTGTTTTTATATTTATATTGTTTGTGGACTGTGCACGACCAGAAATGTGCAAACTGAATCGCCCTTTGGGATTAATAAAGTTGCTGATTGATTGATTGATTGAAAGCGTTCTGTGTTTACAGCATTTTTTCACACCTGCTTAAAACTTTTGCACAGTTCTGTACGTAAGAAAAACACAACAACCACCACTAGCACCTGTAAGAATAAGTGCAGTTACACAAATCGGCCACTAGAGGTCACTGTCCACACACCTAAAACATTCACTTTAGACTTAGACAAACTTTATTGATTGATTTATATTGATTTCATGATTAGGAAAATTATTTTTTAGAGATTCAAAGATGCTTTTTTAAGTACTAGAGAAATAGAGCTGTTCAATTAATCTTTTTTTTTTCTATAAGATTCATTTCTAATCTTCAGCCATCCTCTGTCAGTAAAAGTGTTTTGGAGAGTTCATACTCTGGAGGAAGAACTAACTACTGACAATATTTTACGTGCTAAATTGCAATAATTCAAACTCTATTGCTTATGTTTATGAAATGTATGTTTTTAGTACGTAAAATTCAATCAAGACTGAACGTGAAAACAATCTGATCCATATTTTGTTCGTTTTTCTCGTCATATTTCCCAGACTCCGCTGTAAACATGTTGACCTTTTTTTTTTTTTTTTTTGTATACCTTTAAAGCACCACTACATAAACACATTGTAAACGTGTCTGACTTGACTCGGCCTGATTTATGCAGCTAATTCAAACAACAGTGAGCGAAGTTTACACAGTAGACTTTATAATAGGTAATCCATCACTCGTGCATATATGTAAGAAGACATGTGTTGCATTGTTTACCCGTGCGATTGCTCCTTACGTAAGACACATGAAAAGAGTTCGGCTTTAAAATAGTGACAGGGGAAATCCGTACCTTCGTCTATGCTGGGGCACTGACTCCAGGGGTCTCCATACTTCACATCCTGTCTGCGGGCCCTCCTGGAACACACAACATTTACTACATGAGCTGACATCAAGTACAGTTGTGGGCACATAATGGCATGAGTATAATTCATATGTGCTGATTAATGGGCACAGGAGGCGGTCAGTCACTTAAAAAGAAAAGCTGATGGATTGATTCCCGGATATGCCAAAGGAAGTACAGATGTTTTGTTCTTGAGCAAGACACAGAATAGCTCGGTGCTGGTCTACGGCCAGTTTGACAATGAGGAGTAACCGGACATTTATTAAAGGAGCGCTGTGTAATATTTCAAGTAAAGCAGCGGTTTTCAATAGGTGAAGCCCGCCCACATCTGAAGCAGTATTGATATTGGTCATTGTGCGTGCATGTATTAGCTGTAAAATGCAAAAAACGAAGGAGATATGATTCTGATTATTTAAAGTTCAGTTTCAGGTTCTGAGCACAGACGTATAAAGTGAGTGTGACGTCACCCACAGCGTCAGCGTCGCTCAAATGAGGCTCCGATGCCACAGTTACAGGAGCGAATCGGCGGACAATTAATTAATTAATTAGCCCAAAGCGCTTTCCAGTTCATTATTCATTCACTCCAGACCCAGTGGTGGTGAACTACTATTGTAGCCACAGCTGCTCCAATCTGCGCCATCAGCCCCTCCGACCACCACCATCACTCACACACACACGCCACTTTCACACTAGGCAATGTGTGTGAAGTGTCTTGCCTAAGGACACAGCGACAGTTTTAGTGACTGGTGCCCCCCTGTGGCACCCGGTGTTCCCAGTGGTCTTCCATCCCAGTACTGACCAGGCCCTGCTGAGCTTCTGAGACAAGATCAGGCTCTGACAAGGAGGTATGGCCACCAATTTTGTATGGACAAAATAGAGACAAAAAAAAAAGTCAGGATCATGTAGACCGGGTTAACACGAACATTTAAGACCAAAATGAAGCCGTTACAGAGAGAGGGCCATCAATATCCCAATGTAAGTCAATGGAGCCAGGGTCAGAAGAAGCCGGAAGAGCCTCCTGGAGCACTTCCTGTTTGGCACGCGGCGGCTACCGCTTTAGCTACAGTATGTCCACTCATGTGTACGGCCTATGGTCCTGAGACTGCACCTCTGCCCGTGTGCGGTCTGCAAAGAGGTGCTTGCGGATCACAGCACGAGACCACGCAAACACACCGAGACAAAGCATGTGAATTTACTGAACAAGCCAGCTGAGTATTTTGAGAGGATCGGCAGTGTGATGATTTGCAGTCACCGAAAAGCATCATTCAGTCGTTTGGCACTAGAAACATCAAGGCAACTGAAGCATCTTCTCGTGCAGCGCTACAAACAGCAGCAGCCGCCATAACATGTTCTGTTGATTTGGATCGGCCGACT
>CM068346.1:38746365-38763865 GCA_034769755.1 Odontamblyopus lacepedii | reverse complement strand
TGAAGAAATATCTGTTCTAAGCACTTTTACATCTTCACTCTTTGGGTTAAGTCTGTGAAGCATTTTTAGAGGAAAAAGCTGCAGATTCACAGTTTTTTATTACAGTAAATCTGGTACGGTGAGATGTTTATGGTGAAAATATCGCGAGATCGAGAGATTTGGATTTCGTTCCATCCCTAATGACAATAAATGTTGCACCAAATGACTGGGCAAAGCATTTTATAATGTCAGTCTTGTTATTATGTAGAATATCGTAATATCGTGAGCTTTCCCACAATATCGCAATAAATATCGTAGTGTGAGGTTCATACTGTGACAATATCGTATCCTGAGACTTGGATATCGTTACACCCCTAGTGGATGTAGTTGACCCCAATAATCTCATAATACTAAATAATACTTTTATTTATCCAAAGCTGTTCTTTAGTAGGGATGTAACAATAACTGAATATCGTGAAATTGTATCGTCAAAAGTCTCTTGATAAAATCACTTCTCAAATCTCTTTGCTTAAATTCATAGTTTTAGTGCTGAAATAGCTAAAAGAAACAGAGGGAACTACATAAACAATTCTTTGCTCTGTTTTAGTCCAATTTACACAGTGAAATAACTTGTTAGGCTCTTTTAAATCTTAACTCTTTGGTTTATGACATTTTTAAAGGACAAAGTAATATATTCACGATTTTGTTAACCTCTACAAAATAAAGCAATAATTATCATACTGTGAGATGCATATTATGAAAACATCATACGAAGAAATTAGAATATCGTTACATCCATATTCTGTAGTTACTTGAAGGATAAAAAACACATAACACATTTGGATCCGTTCTGTCTGAAATAAATTCTGTTTTGAGTCTCTGTGCTGCTGTTAACCCTCGAAGAGCTACGTTATCGTATACGATAACGAGGAATATGTTTTCTATAACTGTGCATAACTTTCTAACCGTAAAAGACAGAAACTTCCTTTTCCCCTCTGAAAGTGCAGACATAGAGGTTTCCGTACATTTCTGCGGCTTTATCCTACGTCACACTCACGCTGTGTGATGATGTGAGCAAAACGAGTGTCCAATAGGAACTTTGTTTTCCCCAAACTCATGCGCTCCGTCCATTTTGATCGAGCCAAACTTTGCCAAAGAGTGAAGTGAGTCAAGATGGTCGACTCCTCTGACTGTGTGTGTTTATAACGAGGGAAAAAGTCGCTCTAAGTGGAGTTAATTCTCACACACATGGAAAATTACGCATCTTGGTGTACGGAATTGTGCACCCCTTTCTATTTCTATTTGAAAGGTTTATTTCACTCAAAATGAACAAATACAAATGTAATTTCCACCAGGGAAATGCAGAAGTGCTGTGGCGTAACTGCACTTTTTTTTGTTTTTAGGGCAATAAGGAGATTTTTAATTTACTTCCAGACTTGATATTTTGCATTTTGTAGCTAAGGCCCTAAATTAAGCATTTTTTATGTCCAAAAAGTTTTTATACATGTTTGCTGTGTGTTTTGTATAAAAGAGTGGGATTTTTCATTTTTTATTTTCATTTTTTTTTTTCCATCTCTATTTCTGGTCCTGTAGCTTTTATCACAGCCTCATGACACAACTACAGCAGCAGATTGTGAAATAACAGGTTGGACTGAACAAAAGGAGGTAGAACACTTCATTATAGGGTAAAAGGGGCAGTTTTAAAGGCAAAATTATGAAAAAAATCCAGGCGAGGAGAAATGTACTAAAATTGCCCTTAGGTCTTCAGGGGTTAATATCAGATATCGGCGGATACTTAAAGCTGGAGTCAGTGTCCGAACCCTAAGAATACAGTGGAGAACGTGACATCACAAGGTGGATCAGAGTGTTTTGATTACTTGTGGTTGTGGTGACGACCATGGTCAAGACTTACGGTTTATTCGATTTCCTGTTGCTTCTACTAAACCTTTCAGCAACTATCAAAACCAAGTGTGTTTCCGTGTTTCTATAGTAAACAAAACTATTCCAAAACGCCTGTAATAATTAAAAAAACAAACAAAAAAAACAAGGAAGCAATCAAGAGCCCAAACGTATAATCAGAGCAACCTTTGAAGTCTTGGTGATCAGTGATATCACATTTCCCAAAACTATTTAGAGGACACATTAGGAACATTTGGGACCCGGGTCTGGACTCACGGAGCTTTGATCAAACTGGACCAGAGCGGGAGATAAAGGGAGTGTGTGCCGGGACAGAAGTGGGACACAAACTCCACTGAAACGAGAGCAGCGTTAGCTCAGAATAGTCTGACTTGAGAAGAGGCTGAGAGTGGAGACAAGAAATCAGGAATAGTAAATGATGGAGTTGATTGAGCGCAATATTTAAAGCAGTGCAATATCCTGCTCGGCTGAGTGGCGCGGTCTTAAGTGCCTCATCTTATTTATTCTACTGTATACTGTGCGTAAACTTACCACGTTTATGTCTGTATTGGAGGGTGAGTTGCTTTTAATCTCTCGTGCATGTGTCTAGTGTGAATTGTACATAGGTATAGTGACAATAAAAGGCACTGTATTCTATTCTTTTGCTAAATTGCCAAAACATCAAGTTCAGGGCTAAAGAACAAGAAGCAGACACTAATGAGTGAACCAGGCAGAGCGTTTTGTTTGTTAGACTCGTGGCTGTTGTAAGATGGGTTAAAGTGGTGTTAAGCTTCTTCAGTGTGAAGCAAATTGGCGTTTTACGTGGAAGTTCAGAACTTGCCCCCATCACTACACTAGTTTGTTGCCTTGACAGACTCACTGCCACAGTGAGATCTCCACCGAGGAAACACTGATCTGTGCTGTTTTTCGGCTTCTGACAGAATTCCACCACCTCTAGCAACGAACTTTAGCTTCAAACGTGCCGGAGTTCCCCTTTAAGAGTTTATATCTTAAATTTTGACCAAGTTTTTTGCCCTGTTTCTTATATCAGTTTCTTGCGGCCGCTAAAATACTGTACCATAGCTCTCTGCCATTTTCATTTAGTAAAAGTAGCTCATTGGAGGAAAAATGTTGGCGACCCCTGCGGTACACAGACTCGTAGTATTACCGTTTGCTGGTAGGGAAGTATCTGGAGCAGGTCTGTCCGTCCCAGGAGCAGTACGGGTCCCGGGCCAAGCAGCACTCAGCACAGTCGTCTCCATATAACTCACATCTCTGTAAGGACAGCTGCACCACGCCACGCTCACTGGACACGTACAGCTGTTGCTAAAGGGCACAAGGGACAAGAGACTGTATAAAAACTGAAACATGGAGAATGACTGATGCACTTCCCAGGATTTACTGAAAAGTGCAGATGTTTAGGTTTAAGTCTAGTAAAGTTTCAAAAAGTCTAATGATAAATACGTCGTTACAGGATAATATTTGCATGTTAGTCATCAGTTAGTTGCATGACACAAAAAAAATCACAAAAGTTAACATTAAATGAACAACTTACTCTTTTGGTGGACACTTCCATATTCAGGATTGGTGTAGGGCTCTGAAATAATAGTAAAAATAGAAAATAATTAATAATAATGTATTTTACTAACAATTTCTGATACAATAATGTGTACAGTGCTTCTCTTTAAATGTTCACTTAATGTTTTAGGTAAGATCCACACAGACCAGTAAAGTTAAGAGTTAAAGAGGGGGTATTTTACTATGAGGTTTTAATCGTTAATATAACAGATTTAGATTTCCACGTTACCTTTTGCGGTTTTGAAACTGCAAAATTAACCGAAAAAAGAAGCGCTATCCCATTACAATCGACATGCCTTTCGCTAATGAAACTTCTGCACGTCACATCAGGTTTGTGAAGTTGTAGTGTATTGTTTTGTATGTTGTTTTTGTATATTTATGGGAAATTGCTGTGCAGGAGCATAGGTGATGCAAGCGTCTGGGCTGAACAACATATTTTTTGGACTATAAGGTGCACTTAAAATCCTTTAATTTTCTAAAAAATAGACAGTGCGCCTTATGTATTCATTCTGGTTGTGCTTACTGACATCAATCTGATTTTATGTGGTCCACGGTGCTCAAAAATCTGTCAAAATGTTTTAGTACGACTTTGTTAAGATACGAAATCGCACCTCTCAATGGATTGTCGGAGCTTTATGGCGACCGTAGTCAGGAGCCTCACGGAGTAACACGTACTGTGCTTCAACATAATATTATGGTGTGTGTGAGGAGCCTAAAATGGCCCCTGTTCAGAGACTCTGACTCACACGCCCAAGTGAAGCAAACTAATTCAGTACTTGGCATCATTCCGGGTGGATTAACCAAAGAACTCCAACCTCTAGATCTCGGTGTCGACAGGTCGTTCAGAGTTAAACTGCAGCTGTGTGGGAGCGTTGGACGACAGAAGCTGAACTCACATTCATCAAGACAGAGGCAACGCCGGGCGAGTTACACCACGATCTGCCGATGGATCGAGGATGCCCGGGGTAAGGTATCAGTCACACTTAATGCACCTTATAATCCGCCTTATGTATGAAAATAGACCCGTTCACTGATATAGCGCCTTATAATCCGGAACACGAAAAATACGGTACACAGAATCTCACTGCTAAACGTAAGAAGAGCCTGGGAGAGATTGATAAAATATTCCAAAAAGCATTCACGGATGATGGATGATGGCTCTAAAACCACATCAGGCAAGTTTTTGATGAGAGAACAACGTTATAACACGGTAGAGAGCTCCAAAAAGTTGATTTTTGCATCATACGCCCTCTGGAACATTAGAAAAACAGAAGCTTTTATAGCACAGAAAATGAACTATGTCGTCTGGATGTGCAGTAGAGGTTGTGAAATCTCCACCGTTTAGTAATCCAACAGAGCCAGTCACACAATAGTCACATCATTTTCCAGTTTCAGTGATTAGTATCAGTCATTTCACAAAGATCCAGTGGAAATGTATCTGGAAAAAGTATAGAACAATAGTACATTTTCATTACTGAGTTTCTTATCTTTATTAGAACACAGTGTAAGTTAACGGTACAATTAGGACATGCTGTTACTTTTGGCTGGTTGCTAAGTACAGATTGGCAATAGAAATGAACTTCCTGCTTCCACCTGGATAATCAGTAAACAGAATGTGGCTTATTTCCTGTTTGCGAGTTCAGTGTTTTTCTTCCTTTCACCTGCGACCCTTTCAAAACCCTTTGGCCCGTATTTGTGTTGATTTACATCCTCTTCCTGCGTTTCAAATGTAAAGTATGCTGCTTACAGAGTGGACGCTGAACATTTACGACCTGATTCGGACAAAAAATAATGTGTTATGCAGTTAGCGCTGTGCAAAAAATATAAAAATACCGATATATCGTGATACTGTATTGATATCGTGGGGCTGCTGTGTCGATATTTTTTGGTGCATGTTTGTGAGGGAACTAGAGTCGTCAACAGTATCGAAAATCAGATACGCAATTGAAGTATCGATACTAAAAAAAGTCACGTTCGTAGGACAGAAACGAAGGTCTACATAGATATAACTAAAAATGAAGTAAAGAAAATCACATTCTATCGTCGAAAGAGTCTTTTTTTTTATTGTCACTGTGGTGTCGGTATTAATACAGATAAACAGCGCACACTTAAGTATCACGATAACACCAGAGGAAACCTGCTTCATGTCTTTTTTTCCCCCTTTATATAGGCAATTGGCCCATTTACATGAGACCTTTAAATCCAATTAAAAATACAGAAATTTGGAATAAAAGTCAATTCTAATTTAAAAAGACCATGTAAACACTTAATTCCTAATTTTTGGGATTTAAAATTAATTCGGAAATAAGTGGGTGGTTTATTCCGTTCTTAAATCCGATTTAAATTATTCCTCGATCATGTAAACGTTTTTATTCATCTTAAAAATAATTCCGTCGCATGCGAGTTCGGTCGCCCTTCTGACTGCGAGATGGCCGCCCGGAGCGAGCGCTGGTCTCAAACTGAAACTGAATTTTTTTTGATAAGTCCACTGGAAGAACTGCAAATAATGAAAAGAGCGGAGGGCAGAAAACATAAAAACACAAACCTTTTCAAAGAAGTAGCGGAAAAGTTTGGAAAAGGAGGGTACGCGGGGAGAGACGCTGAGCAGATCAGAAACGAGCGGAAACGGCTGAAGCGGCTCGGACCCATCAAATCTGATTGCCGGCGGATTGCGCGTTTTCTTCCAGTCGACGTAAATACGTTCATGTCCCTGTCCAATCAGAACCCTTCCTCACGTTGAGCGGGATTAAATAAAGCAGATTAAACATGTTTTCCGTGCAAAACTTTACTCGGAATGATCATTTACATGTAAACTCGAAGGAGAATCATTTAATTCCGGTCTATTTAACTTGGAATTAATTCATTTGGATTCATGTAAACGGGGCCAGTGTAGTGAAGGCGTCTTGCCCGTGGACCCAGTGGGATTCTTACCTCAAATATAGTGAGCTCCTCCAGGATGATCTCCTCCGTCTCCCAGTTGTCTTTGACCACGGACACGGCCTTCACCACTTTACCGTCGTCTGCACAAATATAAGCCACAGTTACAATTGCATAACCCTTAGAAAAAGCTTTAAGGAGTTGCGTATATTTGGAAAACGATTAAAGTGATAGTATGTAACTTCCTGGAGGTGGAAAGTCAACTTCATGATTCCAGTGAAATTCAAAGTTCTTGTTTTATGCCATACTGTGGAATATTATAGCCAAAGGGACAACATTTCCACGAAAAAAAGGAAGGAGGCCGAGTCTGTTTTGTAAATAAAAGCCTGTTCAGAGGAAGAACGCATGCTTTTCAGTGCAATAAAAACATCCATAATGAAAAAAGTCCATTATTTGGCAAAAAAAAAGAAAAAAAAGTAGCTGAAGCACATTATGTTGATGCAGCTATATGTAAGGGCACTGCTCTTACAAGGGATCTAACCACAGAGTCACTGCTGCAAGCGACTGGTGTTCCCTGCCCTTTCCTAACCCATAGCAACCAGTTTTAACCTTGCGTTCTCATTTATTTAGCCTTTATTATTATGATTTTTTATTGTATTTCAAAGGTGCATTGTGTAACTTTTCCGGTGGAGGGTCCGTCAAACGCTTTTCTCCATGGAGATGTTATTTGCTTTGCCTGGAATGTCTCACAATGTGGTATTAAACTTTCCTATCTTCATGGAAACCAAACCGGATCAAGTTACAGGTCAGATCTGTGGAGAGGCGACCACGCTCACAGTCAGAACGCCTGTTTTTCTAGGTATTTTTGGGCGATAAAACCACCTGTAATTTAATAAACGTAAGATAGTTACATTTAATTTGAGTGATTAGTGAGTGAGCTGGTGTTATGTACTTTTGTGTGATTGTTGCTGCACTTTTGTGTGACTGTTCCTGTACTTTTGTGTGATTGTTGCTGTACTTTTGTGTGATTGTTGCTGCACTTTTGTGTGATTGTTGCTGTACTTTTGTGTGATTGTTGCTGTACTTTTGTGTGATTGTTGCTGTACTTTTGTGTGATTGTTGCTGCACTTTTGTGTGATTGTTCCTGTACTTTTGTGTGATTGTTGCTGTACTTTTGTGTGATTGTTGCTGTACTTTTGTGTGATTGTTGCTGTACTTTTGTGTGACTATTCCTGTGCTTTTGTGTGACTGTTCCTGTACTTTTGTGTGATTGTTGCTGTACTTTTGTGTGATTGTTGCTGCACTTTTGTGTGATTGTTGCTGTACTTTTGTGTGATTATTGCTGTACTTTTGTGTGATTGTTCCTGTACTTTTGTGTGATTATTGCTGTACTTTTGTGTGATTGTTCCTGTACTTTTGTGTGATTATTGCTGTACTTTTGTGTGATTGTTCCTGTACTTTTGTGTGATTATTGCTGTACTTTTGTGTGATTATTACTGTACTTTTGTGTGATTGTTCCTGTACTTTTGTGTGATTGTTGCTGTACTTTTGTGTGATTGTTGCTGTCCCTTTACATATAAATAAACTAATAAATATATAAATAGAGCTGTTTAATCCAAATAATTTCACTTGTGGATCCATAACGTCTGTCTAAGTCTAAGTCCAATGTCATACTGTGAAACAATCCAGGCAGAGCAATGACTTATCCATAGAAAAAACCAGATGACAGATCCCAAACCAAAAAGTTACACAATACACCTTTAAATTTAACTGGACTTTAAGATTCTTGGGTACCACAAGTTCGTATGTGTAACTACTAACAGGACTTGACCTATGTGAAATATTTTGACGGGCACTGAGCATGTTGTGCTCCAGTCAAACTGTACCATTTGCTAATTTCACAATATTATTTCGTTCGCCAATTCTGTATTTATACATTTTCTTTCGTAACGTACGGTAATAATAAATGAGACTCGAAAAGATGATGAAACCTTTGTAGGAGTCGAATCGAAAGAGCCGTACTGCGGGAGATGTTTGTGATGAATAATAGGGCTTCGTTCTGAGTCTGTTTACGGAAAAACACCACTGGCCAAGACTTTAATAAGAGCTGGTCACATCCAGTATTAGACAGTGAGGCATTGTGTCGAGAAGCAGCTTGTTATGGTAAAACTTTGGAGGCGCTCTTCATTTATCACACATTATCACGT
Organism: Odontamblyopus lacepedii; assembly: GCA_034769755.1. Taxonomy (NCBI): domain Eukaryota; kingdom Metazoa; phylum Chordata; class Actinopteri; order Gobiiformes; family Gobiidae; genus Odontamblyopus; species Odontamblyopus lacepedii. The sequence continues at coordinate 38,755,328 of CM068346.1, read as the reverse complement.
AGAGCGCCCATCCAAGTTTATGCGTTTAACAGATTTTTATAAACAAGATAGTTACCAGAGCGATGAGCCATAGACAAACAAACAGCGGTCAGCAGAGTTAAAGGTCCCATCATTTATTTAAGCCATGTTAAAACGGCGTCACCTGCTCAAAAACATCCCCGGAGTTGTTTTGTTTCATTCACACATGTTTGAATGATTGTTTTTTATTACTTTTTACATCCCCAAACCTCAAAATGCTCTCATACAGTGAAGATGGCCAAGCTTGTAATGTAAAAACGTACTGTGATAACGTAAAAAGCGGTGAAAAAGTCCAAGGAAGTCCACAAAGTTCTCGATACGATATACATACCTTGATACTTAAGCCACAATACGATACATATATCGATATAGTGAGCTTACGATACGATGCGATTCAATATAAAATAAATAAATAAATCATGGCTGTGATACTTAAAGTCTTTGTTAAACCACTTCTTGGCCAAAGTTAATATGAAACACAAACTTTTTAATCATCAAAACAGTGAATATGTCAAATGTGTTTATTCCACTAAACAAGCAACAAAACTGTAGCGCTGTAACAATATAACTTTGTAAAATATACCATAAAATACTGTTCACAATAGCTCACGATATCGACACTGTATCATCACATTAAACAATACGATATATCGATATTTCATTGTTTCTGCACACCCCTAATTATCATAGACTTACTATGATACTATTTTACATTACATTGTTGTGGACTTCTATTGAGATATCCTGAAGCTCTGACTTTCCCTGTGTTTTCTCAGAATGTTCTGTTCCACCTTGTGATGTCATGAAGAGGTGGTTTTCACGTTTACAGCTGCCTTTTACCTTTAGTTCATAGAGATCGGCAATTCCAGGACTGAAATAATCCAAATGACTCTACTGAAGGTCTATGAAGTTTAAAAAAAGAGAAAAAAGATTCATGACAAGAAAAGTCGGCTATTCCACCGCTGTCAGATTCTTGTGAAACGGAATTTTAAGTTTCGAAAACCAGATAATGTTTGCAAATGTTTGTCTGCCGTATGAGATCGTTCGTGATGCTGCTGCTGCTCCTTCGGTTTCTGCTCCTCTGAGCTGTGAAACCACCTCCTGAGCCGCTCGATCCGCTGCGGGGCGAGTGCAGGATCCCCAAACCCAGGACGGCATTTGGAAACTCTTGGAAACTGATCACATGGACAAACTACGGCACATTTTCACATCTGGAGAAACAGCGGCTCCTTCCGAACCAAACCTGCGCCCGTAACGTGGACTGTGGAGTGTCTGGAGACAGTGTGACGTTCTGGAGCGAATGAACTGAATGATGATTTTGATCTTCCACTTTAAAAAGAAGTTTAAACGTTTAACTCTGAGCAGATACATGAACTATGAGGCTTAGTTTGTGCTGTTGTCTCTGCTGTATTGTTACGAAGATGATGCAAAGAGGCATAAAGGGTAAAGGCAGAATAAGCTCAAGCTTCAGCCGACACCTTTTCGGTCTGTACATGTTAGACGTGACTGTGGAATAATGTCAGAATATCAGCGAGTCGGCTTTTCCACACAGAAGATATTTGGCTTGTATTGGGTCTCTGCTGACTGACTTTATTTGATCATATAAACCTTTGGATAAGGAGTGAATTTCAAGTTTTACGCATATTTGGAAAACGATTAAAGTGATAGTATGTAACTTCCTGGAGGTGGAAAGTCAACTTCACGATTCCAGTGAAATTCAAAGTTCTTGTTTTATGCCATACTGTGGAATATTATAGCCAAAGGGACAACATTTCCACGAAAAAAGCAGGAGGCCGAGTCTGTTTTGTAGATAAAAGCCTTTTCAGAGTAAGAACGCATGCTTTTCAGTGCAATAAAAACATCCATAATGAAAAAAACGTCTATTATTAGGCAAAAAAAAAAAAAAATTGTCTCTGAGCTTGTGACCAAAATAAATCAATCAATCAATCAATAAGGGTGATGCTTTTAAGGTGCTGAGAGAACTGGGTATGAATGAGGAATCGTAACTGTTATGATGCTCTGGTCATTAGAAAGACTAAAGGTGGAAATGAGCTCTGGTGCTACAACCTTGTACAAAGCATCTCTTTTAAGCTTTTATGGTTAATGTAGATTGTGCACTGTCCCCGTCTCATTAAATAAAGACACTAAACTGAAAACACAGTGGAGCACTTCCTGTATTACGAGACATCACAAGGTGGAACACAGTGTTTTCAGTTTGAGATAAGAACTCCTAAATTTGCGTGTTAAACATGTGTGAATTAAGCAAAACACAACTCCAGGCATGTTTGTAATGAAGAAACCATTATAACAGATAAAAAAAAAAACATAATCTGTATTATTTTAAAGGAACACAACATATTAGGCTGGGAGAACCTGATAAAATTAACAGACTCCGTTCTTGTGTACAAAATCTCACATGGTCCGGCCCCTGTCCCACTACAAGAATTCGTCAAAATAAATCAGAGCAGATCGACAAGAGCGAGTTCCAGAGGTGATTGTATAAAACCATCGAGGAAAAGTGCCTTTGGACAGGCTGGATTCTCTTCCCGCGCCTCTCAAACCTGGAACACCAGCCCCGTGACTGTACGTGAGCCGCTCCACTCAGCTCCTTCTCTGCTCAACTTAAATCACGGCTATTGGACAATCGGCTCTGTCCACACGGCTGAACTTAAACAGCGCCTTTTGCACATGAGCCGGGACTGCAATATGTGTATATTTGTATATTTGTATACAGATCTGTACATAGATGTTAGTGCTGTGCATGTGTAAGTAATGAGAGTTTTATATTTGACCTGCACATTTTAATACTAACGCTGTATGAGTGTGTTTTATAGTGAGTGGGTGTTGTAGGTTTTTGTCGTGTTTTATGAAGTGTCCGGGTGATGTGGCCTTGGTCCATTAGGGGACTAAGGATGGAAATTAGCGTTGGCTACAATCCTGCGTATTTACAAGTCCATGTTTGTTTCTTACATTGTTTTTTTGTCTTTTAATACGCATTGTCCCTTTAATAAATAAATACAAATCTGGGCCTTTTTAATATATAGCACCCTAATGAAGTAAATATTTGGAGTACAATACAGTGAGGCTATGGTAACTCAAGTATTGCAGTGTATACCGTTGGCCACCTAGGACAGTGACGTTATAATTCTGTAGCATATGTTAACAAAGCGTGTCATTGTGCTGCGTAACATTTTACAACAATAAATCTCTTCCTGGTCTGAACAGAAGACTCTCTGTGGAGCCTGTGATCCCGATACGCAGCAGAACTATAAAAATACCGCCTCTTATTCTCATATGAACACTTCTCCATAAAAAGTCAGATCCAGCCGGAGTTCACTGCCAGGGGGACAGAGGCCACATTCTGCTGTCGTCACAGAAAAAAGCCCGAACCAGGAAGCGAATCCGAAAATGAGAATAACTCTGCGATTTACGATATTGGGCTGGAGCTACTGCCCAAACAGCTGCTCCAGAAACCAGGGCAGTTATTGTTTTATGTGCGGTGTAAATCAGACATACGCCTAATGTCTAGAGGCCTTGTTTGGCACTGCGGCGCGGGGAGTGTGTAGGTTTTTATTACGCTACACGGGTGTGTTTATGTACATTTGCGTTTCCAGACAACTTTGTCAAGCAAGTAAAACAGACAAAGAACAACTCATGTCTAAAGTGTCGCTAAAACCTCTAATGAAACAGGATGTATAGTGTAAATATTAGGGGGTAATGACGGGGCCACTGTGTTTAAGTCAAGTCCGCAAAATTTACTTAGTTCTACTTAAGTTAATCGTCTGCAATCCAATTAAAACAAACAAAAGAGCATCAAAATTGAGGTTAACATGTAAAAGATCTTCATTTTATATTTATTAGCTCTTTCAGTCGATTCTTTTAAGTCTTTTACTCACTTGCTTTTACCGCGGCGTGAGAATTGTGTGGTTCTCTGACTCTTATGGATTTCATTTGCTATTTTTCTGTTTGCTAATATTTGTATAACTTTGTATAACTTTTTGTATAACTTGCTTTTTTTTTTGCTTTATTTTACTTAATGTGTTAATTTATATTGTGCCTATTTTGTGCAGCACTTTGTATACTTGATGCTGGTAAAATGTGCCATACAAATAAAGTTGGATTGGATAAGTTTGTCACTGTGTTATTGCTAATTTTCACCAGCAAATGCCTTTAAAATGTTCATATTCACATTTGATTGATTTTTCTATTTGCTTAATTTTAGTATTTCTTTATGTTTTTCAATAACTTGCTTATTTATTTATTGTTTTGCTATTTTATTTAATGTGTTAATTTATATTAGTGTATATTATATACTGCAGGCATGTCCAAACTATGGCCCGGGGGCCAAATGTGCCCCTCAGGCCAATTGTTTTGGCCCTTAGGCTTCCAGGTGAATTGGCCTATATTACCGCAAGTCGTACTTTTTACTGCATGTTTTTGAAATCTACCTTGATCAAGAAAATGTAGTGTTTCTTTTTGAGGGTCTAAACAAGAACAAAGGTCTGGAGGGTCATTTAAACCTGTTATAAATGCACAGGTTTGAATTACTCACTGTTTTGACCACCAGTTTATGACCCTCACACTGGTCTGTGTTTTAATATGTGGCACTTGATATAAAAAAAGTTTGGGCACCCCTGATATTGTGCCTATTCTGTGCAGCACTTTGGAGACTTTGTGCTGGTAAAATGTGCTATACAAATAAAGTTGGACTGGACTGGTTTGTCACTACGTTATGGCAAATTTTCACCAGCAAATGCCACAAGAAACCATGTTTGACCCTTAAAATGTTCATATTCACATAAAATGTGCTCTTATCACTGACACAGAAAAATTGTGTCAGTTATTTGTTATTTGCTCTGAGCCACAACTGAACCTGACAGTAAAAAATGAAACTTTGAGGCCGGGATAAGGCTACACGGAGCTGTATGGACGTCACACAAAAGTGCTGCCCACAGTTTTTATGTTATAGGGTGAATGGGAACAGAGCTTATCAGCTTTTATATAAGGATTCTTTATCTTGTCTCGTGGGAAGTTAAGGCTTTCAGTCTGATATTTTTTATTTGCCAAAGTGTGAAACAGTAATTATTTATATTGGACACATCACAAATAATATTGAAACACTGTTTATCAAATATTTTATCCATTAAGTACTTGAGATATAAGGTTGTTTCTTGGTGGATGCTGCCAGAGGAAGGACATTACACAGTGACAGTTTGGCATTTTAATTTATTATACTTAGCCTGAAACTTTTCAGCTTGAGCTTCCACATTCACAACACGTTATACATTATAAGCTGGTCATACTGGCTTGTCGGCTGATCTCGTCAGATCTCAGAAGCTGAGGCTCGGCCGATGACGCAGAGTGACAGACTCACTTCCATCAGTCTGACACTCTGCGCCTAAAGAAGTTTTCCTCCACCAAGTGTGGAGTGAATGAATAAGGCACGATATGAGTATCTTGAGAGGCACTATATAAATCGAATGGTAGGATTAGAATAGAAAAAGAAATAAAATAAGTACCGTATTTTTCAGACTATAAGTCGCACTTCTTTTCAGGGTTTGGGTGGCTCCTGCGACTTATCCTCAGGTGCGACTTATATATTTCATTTTTCACACTGACAGCCCATAGACCAAATATATGAATCATATACAGTATATGAATCAAAAATGAAAAAACAAATCCTTATTCGATTTTTCATTTTGGTTTTAGAGACAAATAATAAAGAAAAGAGTTTTTTAATTTTCTTATTTTTGGTTCTATATTGAAAATCTAACAAACAAATGATACATGGATTCTTCTCTATTCGGTTGTTTTTATTACTATAACTTCTATAACTCGCCTTTCAAGAACTGTCGGTTCTTGGTGTCTGATTTTATCAAATAAATTTCCCCCAAAAGTGCGACTTATACATGTTTTTTTCTTCTTTATTGTACATTTTTTGGCTGGTGCGACATATAGTCCGAAAAATATGGTAAATAAGTAAGTAAATAAAACAAGTTTATCTGAAAAGCTGTACAAATTGTTATATCTTCACTGGTTAAAGTAAGTGAGGAATAACTCTTTCTGTTTTTCACATATGGAAAACAGTAAAAATCTGGGGCAGTGTCTTTAAACAACTACACAGAGGTTGCAGATACATCATTCCCAGGGAGTAACGCTATGTTTAAGCTCTTTGCAGATAAGAAAAGCTCTCCTGACTGACACAGCGGGCTGTAAATTCATCCTATAGCAATAAGAAAAAGCCCATTCTGGAGAGAAGCGGTGCAGTTCTCAGCAGGTAGACGATGGCGTTGATGAGGAGATGAGAGATGGTACAGAGGAATCCACTTAAAGAAGATTAATGACCCCGCGTGACCCCTGCGGCCCCTCGCCCTGTCACCACATGTTGAATAACCTTCCCATCTATCACCAGACATTGGGCACTGAGCAGAGCAGGATCTGTGTCTGCTGCACTCAACAGGTCTATGCAGATGAAGGCGCCAAAACAAAGGGACAACAAAAGTGTAGTGAGAATTTGGCTCAAGAAGATGTACAAATGTGCCCTTTAACTTTAAATGTCAAAATAAAAATCATACAAAGCTATAAATGTGAAAAACACTAAACATATGGATAATAATGGAGGCTAAAATAGCATCTGAACAACATATTCAGTGTCAGGAGCTGTAAAAATTAATTTATAAGTTTTTAAGGCTGAAGATTATAAATCCTAAAGTAAACCTCTGTGGTAGGGTTGGATACCTTCTACTTTTTTGGTACCAGCACTTACAGTACATTAAGTGAAATAAATAAGCACAATTTCTGTTGAATAGAAATTCTGTTTTAACCATTCATTTGTGGTGACACTGCCTTTTTCTATAGTTCCCCAGAACACACAGGGCATTAAAACTTGTGACAACGTTTTGTTCTGAACCAGGTTTTGGGTACTGTTTTCCACCACCATGCAGTTTAACTAAATGTAAACAGTGTACAGTATTTTCCAAACTATAAGTTACACCAGCCAAAAAATGCACAATGAAGAAGAAAAAAAAAACATGTATAAGTCGCACTGGTAACATATGAACAGTTAGATAACTACAGCAGAAACCACGTTACCGCTTACCGAACTCTCCATCTCACTCCAAATCACTAAATCCACTTTATCCTTGGTGTCACTTCTGAGCAACTCCACCAGCTCCAGCTAAATCCAGCTTTTAGCCTGTGATGAGCTTTTTTGTTTTCTTCCGCTTTTCTCCAGTCAAACACAAGTTTCTTGCTCACTCCAAACTTTCTTTCTGCTGCTCGATTGGTCGCCTCAACCACCGCTCTACATTCTCCACTCAATACATACACTAAGTAATAATGTGTTTAATGCAGTTTTGCGCACATTTGTTTACGTTTTACAGAAACTAAACTTAAAACCACATGGCTCATTTGCATACAGTGAAAAAAACAGCTGGTGCTGATGCAGAAGCTTTTGTCGGACTAAAGGACAAGTTTCAGTGGATTATTCACTGCCTGGACAAAAATAAAGTCCTCCTGGATTTAACTGCGCAAACAGGTGTGAGGTGCTGCAGGTGGTGAAGTGACAATGGTGCAGGAGGAAGAGCATGAGGTACAGCGGATGCCTAGAGCGCCCTCTGCTGTTAGTGTGAAAATAACCAATATGTGAAATTATATCTTGCTGGCCGAAACGTGTTGTCGTCCCTCGATGCAATAAAAGACTTAATATATTCAGTCGGTGCTTTGGGTTTGTACCTTGCCCATGTTTACATTTATGTTTAGATGTGAACTGACTCAAACCATGAAAAAAAGTGCGAATTCTAGTCAGAAAAATACAGTATTTCAAAGTTTAAATTGTATTTTTAAAAAAAATGAAATTTAAAGTATTGATATTTTTGCATGGGAATTAATGCATTTTTATACCTTGTCAGTACTGAAATATTCATATTTTGGTATAGATTCACTCGTAACTAGTATGCATATGGGAAAACTAAAGCAAAAATTTAAAAAAGGTTCCAGAGAAGTAATTAAAACTCAAAAAGGCTAGTGTGGTTAGCTCCTCCCTTCAGGCATATATAAGCCAGTGTCCACCAGCAATCTGTCCAGAACTGAAGAAGCAGCTTGGATGAGCGGCGAAACACCTTCACGCTAAAACTTTTGCCCATCTGACATAATTAAATTTTTCTTTTGCTATATTCCAACACAAAAAAATCCTAAGATAAAACATTCACATCCTATAGCTCATGGACTCTTTTGTCTTTACCTGTCCCCAGATGCAGGACGTCGTAGGGCCCATCCTCAGCGTCCACTCTGTCCACGACGATCTTCTTCAGCAGGTTGGGAGAGTTGACCCGGGTCAGGACGGGTCTGGCCCCTAGCGGCATCACGGGCTCCCACATGAGCTGGTGCTGCCTCATGAAGCTCACCACCTCGTCCGGGAAGTCTTTGGTGGACTTGTACAGAGCGTCGTACGTCTCACTGGGACACTACAAGATCAAAAGATTATCATAGTAGTATATTATTAAGTAGTATTATAATGGACAATACCATTCCTAACATGTTCTAGTAGATTTTAATTATATTATTTGAACAGGAATATTCATTGGTCAAAATGCCACACAATATTTTAGTTTAAGCAAGTTTTTTCACCTTTTTTTCAGCTTCTATCTTCAAAAGTAGAAAGTTTGAGAGACCACTGACTGACAGAAGTATCTTACAAATATGACAATTTTGAGCATAATTAATTGAGACAGTAGGGCTGTGCAAAAACAGAAAGATCAATAGATCGTAAGGCATACACATTTTAACTGACAGGTCTATAAGAACGTGTGGTGCTGACGAGGATTTACGCTTTTATTTAGCCTGAACCACAGCTTTATGTCTCCTGTTCACAAGTTTAGACTTAAATCTGCATAATTTGAGTCTCTCTATCATTATAATCCAAGTTACAGAAAGTAAACGACTAT